>JAUMHL010000025.1:6493778-6586797 GCA_032362345.1 Sandelia bainsii
TCCTAGAGAGCCGCAGCCCTGCACCTACAGCTTCTGATTGGCTGAACACACCTGATCCAGGTAATTAGCAGCAGGAAAGCCAGAGATAATTGGTAAACAAGCAGGACAAACACCTGCCCTAGAATAACCATTTTCCTTGATTTGACACACACACTAGTGGGTCAAAAATCCATCTTAATAGATCCGGGTCAAATATGACCCAGAACAGCCTCAATGTGCAAAAATTTGTAGCACCTCTGCAAAAGTATAACATTTAAAAATAGTTTAATTTTTGCGTATTTTGGGTCACTTTAGGAAAAGTCATCAAATTTCAGGTTAAAAGAATGACATGTAGGGTATTTTTACTGCTGTCAAATGTCAGAACGGGTCAATTTTGACCCGAACAGTATGTAAGGGTTAAATCATTATTATGACTAAAGACGTTTGTATCAGAGGACACACATTCACTATGGGAGAACCTGCAACAGAAAATAAGAAATGTGCCAGTGAAATATGTGGTGCTAAAAATGTATCTTAAGCCAGAAGACAGCTTGTCATCATCCATGCAACCACCAGGCTTCAGTTTACCATCACAGCATGTGGGAGGTCACCCAAGCCAGTAGAAGCTCTTGCATGTGAGAGAATCCTCAGCATATTATGTGGTACAAAAGGGCTAAATAAAAAAATCTTATCCATACGGAGAGGTCCACGGTTTCTAATAGCCTCTGCAGAACAGGGTTATTTACTGACTGGGTTATATCTGCATGACTCCAACCTCTGAGAAAAAAAGAATGGCTAAGTAAACTACCCGAATGCTTTGGACTAAAAACAGATCCAGATAGTTACAACACAGATACTAATGTTTCCATGTTACGTGATTATGATATATTAATGTTTAGACAACCTTTAAACAAAACGTAGCCTCAATTAGATCCATTAATGTTCAATGCTAGTATACAAAAGTTAACAAATAGTATACACTCAGCAAATACCGACACAAAATGTTTTACGTGAGCTTTTTAGCTAACTGTGAACATGACCACAGTCATTCCTCAATATTCGTAGTCTTACCTTAAGTACTTATTTTGGCACCTAACCACATATTGCATTCGCTACGTTATTCAATGTTCGCCTTTACGCTACTCGTAACATCGCTCAGACAAAAACAAACTGCACTTTAAAACGCTCACTGTTGATGCTAACGTTAGCTACACAGAGCACCGTTAAGTTAGCTGGGGAGCTAAAACCAGCCTGTATGGCGAGTGGTAACCTTGGTTACACAGCTTAGTGCTTTAGCCGTCGTAAATATGACAAAGCTGGTGGGTTCTGTTTCTCTTTTAACTGTTACCCTTAAATTGCAACCCATTTCTGTTACAGTGTCCAAACACTTCAAAAAATGTGAAAAGTATGTGAAAATTTAAACTACCTCTTCGCCAACGCTTCCCACTTCGTTGGTTTTTAAGCTTGCATCTTCCGGTTCTTGCAGCTTGTTCTGATTGGTCCTCTGCTCCGGAAGTAGCTGTTTGGATACCATGGCAACAGAGGTGGTAGTGTCCTCCAGTGCACATGTTCCAGTTTATGTACGATTGTTTATCACCCCACAAATCAACGAGCTTTCAACAGAAAGTCGGTTAGCTGATTGACAGAAACTTAATTGGCAATACTTTTACAAGCCGAGTCATAGCACTAGTCATTTTTAGTATAGTATAGTATAGTATAGTATCTCTGACTCTAGACAAAACATTTGAATGTGTCATCTTGGGCTTTGTGTTCACAGAATGAACTGAAGGTTCATATCAAAAACTGAATAATAATCCATCAAATATGGGAATACATTGTTTTGAAAGTGATATGCCTGTGAAATAAATGTGGGGATTTTGAGTGGGTGAGGTGGAATTTAAGTATATTTACTCAAATAGCTAATCTAGAAGTTGAGTAGACTTGATTGTTGGGTCGAAATGTTTGACTGCTCCTCCAAGTAGCTTCTTCAGTCTTAGAAAAGTTGGTAGACCTCAAATTTATCCTATCCCATCTAACACATTTAGATTAAACATTCAAAAGGTGGGGCAAAATATTATGTTTTAAATGCTTAAAACTCCCCAACATTGGGATTAAGTCATCAGATCCACATGGAACCTTTTTAGTATTAAAATTACCCCTGTTTACATACAGTATTAACATTTCAAGTTATGTTGTAAATGTAGTCCTCTTTATTACAATACTATTGCTGGTATATCCACTACAGAATCAGGGAATGTGTATAAAGCAGAGGCAAATAAGTAGTTAAACCCTTTATTTGCAGCTTGTGAATACTTCCTTTATAATGAAAAGTACAAATTGCATTGTTTCAGAGGGACACTCAATCCTGCCAGAAGCATTTTCAGCGTTAGTGTGCATGTGTGTGTGCTGATGAGATTCTTAGAGAGAGAGAGAGTGAGAGAGAGAGAGGTGGGTGAAGAGGAGACACTTACTCTTAGTCTGCAAGTGTGGTTTCTGGACCCAACCCTGCACTGATCACTTGTCATCTTAGTTTCTCCCTCTGATGTATTACGGAGCTTGTATTTTAAATTTTCCTCATTTATCAGACCCTTGACAAATGGTGGAAAACCCACAGATGCACCACCCACGTGAGAAAAAATGCACACATGCTCAAATACACTTAAATTTGCTCCCTACTATTGCACTTCTATTAACAAAGTCACTGGCAGCAGTTTTCTACTGACTTTCCATACAATTTTTTTTCCAGAGCTGCAGCTTCAGGTTCTTTATGTCAAATGATGAGTCTTTGAACCGTGAAATGTATAATAAAAGCAAATATGTCTGTAATGATTGTCTGTGTAACTAATCAGGCAGTTCAACTCAATATTAAGTTACTGAATTTGTTTTCTTAAGCCCCATTAACTTCACAATGACACTTGAACAGTGTCACAATGACACTGTTTATCTTCACTTGACTCACATTTCTAAGGCAGCAGGAGAACATATGTTTCTAACTAACTTAAATGATTTACAGTGTGGTGAATGTAATGCATACATGGGCTTTGGGACTGTGGGATTTCACCAACAGCGCATGTAGATTGGACTGGTGCACCTGGTAGTGTCCATCTCCAGTGAATAATGTCAGCGGGCTTCATATGGCTTGGAGCATGAGGTGGGGGTCAGAAAACTGCAGAAATCCACCAGGTGTATTAGCCTTCTGATCACTGAAGGCTAGAATTAGATACTTCTTCCTGTGGATGCTTTTTTAAAAATGTATTCACAAAAACTGTACTGCTGCGATCATTTTACAACAGCACAGAATTAGATCATTTCAATATTTGAAATCACTTTCTCAAAGTGCAGAAAGATAGTTCTGTCAAGAGAACAAAGGAGCGATGATTGCAAACTTTTCTCAGTTGCAGCTTTGATGTAGTGACGTAGATCTTCGCCCAGGCATTTGCAAAGGTCAGCGCAGTGAAGAGAAAGAACAACAATGTGAATGACATCTACACAGTCTAACACAGAGAAACAAGCCTCCATGCTGTCTTTGGAGCTGGTTCAAGGAACAGTGAGTGGGTTCGTTACTTTCTACTCAGTCAGTCTCAGGAGACAATGCCTCCTTTTTGTCTCAAAGGACAAAAGCGAGATCATTCTCTGTTCTCTTAGACAACTTTCCCTTGTTACATTTGGACTGTATGCATCATGGTGGGTTATGTCACAAAGCTCCACAACAACATCGTCTTAGGCAAGCCCTGGCATACTTCTCTTCTGTAGGGACACAAGTCTTTGAGTCCAGCAACAACTAATGAATATTAATGACTGTGCTTTCTATGACTACAGAAACGTGTTGAGCCATATTCAACTTGCCTGTTATGTGAGACGTATAATCAAGCATTCTTGTGTCAACAGCTAAACTCATTCATCAACATGTCTGACAACTTGGTGATGATGACAGTGGCTTTCCATGCCTTTGTGAGCACACTAGTACCAAAGATTTAGAATATGTTTGCAGACAGGCCATGTTTTTTTAATGGATTATTTTTTTAAAGGATCATTTTTAATTGGTCCTTTTCACAGCAGACATTTTGACTTATAAAAACTGTAAAGGCACATGTATAAGTAATAACATTAATGATTACTTCATTCAGTTGACTGTCCCAGTAAACCATGTCACTGAGGTAGCCTGCACATACCAGAACCCTGACAATGGCTCACATAGCTCGCCATCATTATTGTTAATGTTGATAACGCTGATCTTAAATTGTGTAAATTTGTTGTACTATATGTATAAAAAACTAAATATGAAATGTTAAAGCTGCACTAAACAGCACTGGGTCAAATTAGTATGTGTGATGTAGAAAGCGTTAACACATTCAACTTAATGTGGTCCGAATATGTCAGTGTTGTGTTTAGAGCTTGCTCTGTTACCACAAAGCAGTCCCCCAAAAATGAGTTAATGCAACTTTGAATATATTGTACCAGTGGGAAGTTGGTCATGTGGCTGTGGTGAAAATATTCAAGAAATTGGCTGTGGCAGTGACAACTGGCTAAACCAATACTGATCTAACCATCATCCATCACTCATCCAATTATTGCACAATCCTGTTTATCTAGCTACTTGACATATATTTATGAGGATGATGCAGGGATCCATATAGCAGAATGACATTAACCACTGTACTAGTCAGAGCTCATCCCACTATGCAAATAGCACAGAAAGAGTGTGAAATTTTGCTGGGTAGAAGTCACTACTGCTCCAGTTATGCAAGCCTTAAAGCAGTGCCAAATTAACCAGGGTGCTTACAAGTGGAACCAAAATGAATAGAGTTCAATTAGAGCAAAAACATTCGCTTCCCCTCGCCCATCCAGTCGTCCAGCTGGGTGCTGGACCGTTCTCCACCTGTGGGTTTCATTCAACTGCTGAACTGAATTGGTGTAGACTTGCATCTTCAGGCATTATTTATGGCTCTTTAAGAGCACCAGGAACCCGGCCACCAGGAAACCAAACACAATAAAAAAGGGAGCGAGAGATCTTACATAACCAACAGCACAGGATATCACAGGGCAACCAATTATAAATCAAATGAGAAAGCACAACATCAACTAGAAAACAGTAATATGATTACATTAACAATACAAGCACAGTCTCTATAAAGCATACGCATGCTAGGTTAAGCTTATTTCAGTCCTATGTATCATATGTTATATGTTTAAATCTGAATGAAATTATCAGCGCCACTCATAGCTCCTCCCTGCTAAATGACTAGTGATTATAAATTTGATTATAAACTGGAATTTAGGACTCACAGGTAGGAAAAATATTCATTAAAATGGCCAAGCATTGGTAGTTCAAGAAGGTTTGCACAGACCTGAATCTATATATTGTCAATAAGACATGGCTGCCCATGCAGCTGATTATAACAGACTTTAAAGCTGGAAAACCACTTTTAAGTTTGATCTTCAATGACTAATACTTTCCAAATGGTGTCACTGTTTACTGCAAACATACTTGATTTACCCGAGTTTTAAATCATTTGTGGAATGCAGTAAAGTGCGTTATGCCTGTTTCCTCACTGCTTCTTGACCAATTAGAGCAAAAACATCCGCCTCCCAATGCTCTTCAAATGTCAAACCGCTTAAATGGTAAGTGGAATCCAGTGAGGTGGGTAATGTCACATTTCTCACCTCTGACTTGAAGCATTCAGGCACAGATAATGACATACAATCAGTCACAGACTTGTTATTTATCAGGCATTACTGATACTTCTACTGACACTCAGGCACAAAGACAACTGTACTACAGCTCTGATCGCTTGATCTGTTGCAAGTTTTTATAAGGCCTAAATTATGTATCCAAATATATGCCATTACGATTTCTCACTTCCCTCCATATGTTTTTGTTAATTCGCTTCCTATCATTGTTGTCTTTTTTATTGAACCTGTGTCTGCAGACATACACTGTGTATGTACACACTAACAGTTTCCATGTTGCACACAAGAACATTTTGCACCTCTTCCATCCCATTCTGTCAATCTCCTGCACCGTTCGCTTTCTGAACTATTTTCTGTGTTCATTATCAATGCACTGCTGATCAGCACATCACCACAGAGAGAGCTGGCTGGCCATTCATTCAGGTTTCAATGGGTATGACGCAAATCGCCGGCCTGTTTGGTGCCCCGTGGCCTGGACCTGCTCTCTTGGACGGTGACTCTCTTGCCTCTACATGCCTCAGTTGGCACTCAGACAGGTTAGAGCAGCTGAGACAGGGCCAGAATCTGCAAATGTACCACAAGGCGTCCCATAAACACCCTGGAGTCCTGCTGAAGTTCTCCTGGCATGATCTGATGTCTGATATGACCGAAATGTGTAACACAAGCTGTGTTTCTTACATAATTGCTTATTTTATAAAAGGTTTCAGTAAGATGTGACAGGGCCAATTAAACCAAACTTGTCCATGTCACCTTTTCAAACTGTGCAGATTTTTGTTTTCTTCCGTGGCTGCAGTTATTCGCTAGTTTGGCTGGTTTTACATTAGGCTACTTTTCAATTTGTCACTTAAATTTAAGTTCAGTAACATGCATTTCTAACATTATAGTACAAAGACACTTTTTAAGGCTATGTTAATGAACCAGACTATTGTTTGTTTTGGTGTTTCAGATCAGTCTTTGGTCGGCTGCTAATCTAGATGTGTAAATTATAGAAAACTGAACTGAAATGAAGATCTTACAGTAACATAGATACTGCATTTGAACCTAATGTTTTGACCTTTTCTAGGCATAAATAGTTGTGTCTACTACATTAGAAAATATAATATGAGCATAAAAACACAAATGATCATTGGTCAATTTAATAACAGCTGAGAGAGAGGCTGTGGTAATTTGGACAAATTACAGATAATTGTAATAATTCATAGTTCAATTGTCAGTGAGTGTTAGTTTGGTTTATTATTCATGGTTTGTGTTACTTGACTGAGGCACTGTCCTGCCATCTACTGGCCTTACCAGGTATGGAGAACAGAAAATAAATTAAAAAGGAATAAATAAATAAAAAGACTGAACAGGATACAGGTAATTTAGAGTTTCCAGTTCCTCCTGGATGGTACACACTGGAGATATCTGTGGTGGCAGTGCTGCCATCAAACTCCATGTTGTCCACTTTTAAAAGTCTCTGTTGACAGTTATTGTTGTATTATAACTGCTCTACAATAAGCTACATCACTACACTGTGATACTTTAAATAGGCCAAGTAGAAGCAGAAATGTAGATTAGAGCAGTGACTTGTTCAGTCCACCAGATGGTGCACCTGTAGTTCAATGTGTTTTCCGTGTAAAAGAAGTCATTCATTTCGTATGTTGTGAAAAGTAAAGAGCCAGAGTGAATTCAGACACATGATCTGGGTGAAAACTATTAACATATTGTGAACTTATTAAAACACTGCTCCACACTCTTCACCGAGACACATTACAGTGATGACAGTGATGTGAATGTTACATGGTGTTGGTATGGTGAACTAACCTGTTATTAGTTTTACATAAAAGATCATAACAGTTACACTGTGGTTGAAATGTACTGTAGAACATCAGTTTTGTCACATAAAAACACATAAACACATCCGCATGAACACAAACACAAACTGAGAGTGTGATGTTTTGTCCCATAGGTCACCAGTTCTCATGTACAAACCAGGACATTCAGCAGTTCCTGGACCCACTGCCTCCAGTGGCGTCTTGCTCCGAGGCCCAAACAGACCTGCTGGATTATATGAAGGAAATGGTGGCTGAGGGATTATTATTGTACATTTGTATATAGTTTCCTACACGATGGCACACGGCTCAGTGTTTTTGGTCCGTTTTGCACGTTCCTTTCTTTCTTTGTGCTGGCCTGTGTCTGATACAGTGGCCTACGTGCCTGTCGGGTTAAGAAGACTGACTGATGATTGTGTCCTCTTAGGGGCCTCTGGTAGCATCTTGCACCACGGCCCATACAGGCATGCTGCACTATATCAAGGATATGGTTGGCTAATTGCTTGTTATTGTAAATCTGTATGTAGTTTGCTCAATCATGGTGCACAGGTCAGTGTTTTTGGTGCGTCTTGCACATTTCTTGATTTCTTGGTACTGGCCTGTGTCTATAATGGAGGAAAATATGAGGGAGCTACGAGGAACTCTTCACACAACTCTTTTAACCTTAATGAGGTTAAATGTGCCCTCTCGAGCTATCACTGGCCTCACAACATTCAGATTAAAGTTTAAGCTGGGATTGAGAAGATCTATCACATTAGCTGCAGGGACAGAATCAGAGCAGAGTTTTAGCAGGAAGAGGCAGGAACAGTAAGAAAGACGATGTTAACCTCACCTGCACTTTTCTCCCATAGAACCAGACCAGCCAGTGGTGGACAGAGTGGTGGACTCTGAAACCTCAACAGTTAATAGACTGGTAAGACAGCCTTCTACAATTTAAAGATATTCAGAATCAGTCAAAATTCAGTTGTTCTAAGAATTTACAATAGTTCTTATGTTGTTGTGAAGTTAACTGTTTCCTCTTGTCATTTGTCTTTAAGGAAGAGAAGAAGAAAGGAGCCTGGATGAGAGCATGACAAGAGGCAGCACACAGTACACTGTGAACTCTCTCATTTACAAAAGATAATTATACATTTTTATTGACATGATTGTCAGAATGTCCCATACACCCTGAGAGTTCTTTGTTAAACCTGTGTATTACCTGTCATCTTCTGGGTGTGTTATTTGTCTGCTAGACATGAGGAGGAAACGAAGAGACCAGACAAGACAAGGAGCGAGGAGACTGGACAGCATGCACTGTGAACCCTCTCGAATAAAAAGATAAATATACCTTTATTATTTGTTTTATCAGAATTTTACATCTCACTGTTACATTATTACTGAAGTCACTGACTTTTATTTGTCTTTATCTGCAGTTTGTCTATTACAGAGAAGAGATATAGGAGACAACATGCACTGTAAACTGCCACTGGAAAAAGATATTATACAATGGATCAATGTAATTACCAAAATTCATGTACAGGAAAACATTGTGACTGCTGAAGTTTATTAATCAGTTCATTCATCTTTTAGAGAAAAGAGGACAGAGGACAAGAATCAAGACCAGAGGAGGAAGCATGGAGAGTGAACCCCGTCATTTAAAAAGATAAATACACATTTATTATGCAATTATCAAATGTTATTGTCACATTTTCTACAATAAATAGATATTTTAACATGATTTAGATTACATTATTAAGTGCTATTCACTATTTTGTGCCTTTTATCTTTTAGCTAGAGCAGATGAGATGAGAAGAAAGGAGACAGCATGCTTTTAATATTTAAAAAGATAAGTATAAATGTGTAAGTGATATAATGACAAACACCTCATCTGTTGGGTTGTACAGGTTATTAACTGTTGCTCCTTCTTCTGTGTCTTTATTCATTTCCAGTGAGAATGAGTGATCTTCCTCAGACGTCCTCCTCCTCAGCTGCAGCAGCATCATCATCACACACAGTTTATCTTCCTGAACATCATCAGGACAAATGTTTGATCATTGAATAAATTCACTGTTGACTTCAGTCTCATCCTTCACAGTCCACTTTCTTTTCTCTACACGATTCAGTTTTCTAATGAATACATGTGTTGTCATAGAGCTGTGGAATAATTATTTAATTATTTTTAATGCATCATTGAAATGTCAGGACTTGCACTGCATCTGCTCTTTGTTTCTAATAAATCATTTTTCACAGTATATGTTACAGTTTGTGTTTATGTGTTGTCAGCAGTTTACAGTATATTAATAGTTCTCACCGAAATCATCTGTCTGAATTCACTCTGGCTCTATATTTTGATATTAATGACTTGTTTTACACTGAAAACACATGAAGTGCACCATCTGGTGGACTGAACAAGTCACTCACTGCAAATCCAACAAAGATGGTTTGTTTTTGGTAATTTCTCTTTATCTTTATGCAATGAAAATAGTGACTCTAAGAACTGTGTCGGTAACAATGAGTTTGATGGCAGCACTGTCACCAGAGACATTTTCATTGTCATACAGCAGGAACTGGAAACTCAGACTTAGCTCCTCACTGTCCTGCTACATACTGTCAAGTTGCCTTCCTAGACATGTGGATGGTGCTAAAAGCCTCTATAACACAATTGCTTTGAAACAAATGAAGGTAGATGTATTGCAGTGTAGAAATACATTAATAGCATTCAGTTATTCATCTTTTTATGTATGTATTTATTTCAGCATATTTTCATTTATTTATTTTTATTTGTCTATGTTTATTGTTTTATTTATTTATACTCAAGTCACTTTCCATCCTCCACATACCTGAATACCTTTATGCTAGTATTCTCCAAAAGTTCACTTCTATAAAAGATGATCAAGACAGTAGAAAAAAAATCAATACTCATTTAAAAAGTTTTTCAAATACGCTTAAAATAACGTGCAATTCAGATACTTCCTTTTAAATCTGAAAAGTATTACTGAAAACTGAAAAACATTGTGAGTGCTCAGATTCCCCTGCTGTTGTGAGTCTTACATGCTTACCTTACCTTATCCTCTGCAGAGTGGAAAGGAAGCTCGATCAGCGCTTTTTTTTCACAATACACGTGTGTTCAAAAGTTCTCATGAGGCTGCCGAAACCCGGGATCGAACCAGCGACCTTTAGATCTTCAGTCTAACGCTGTTCCAACTGAGCTACTTCGGCTTCCCCACGACAGCGTGTCCTCCACCAACTGCAGAGGTCGCCCTTGTGTTATGGCCTGTGTGTCCAAATTCATTTAGCTGCGCTCATTTTCCCAGTTACTGGGGTGTTTCATTTCATTACCATTTGCCATGAAGAAAAAGAAAATCATAAAAAAAAAAAATTGATGCAGTGGAATGATTGTTTTCGCCACTTTTAAGTGCTGCAGGCTTCATCCCACATAGATGACCTTTTTTCCTATATACCGCAGAGGTCTGGAGCGCCTCCTTCCCACACATTTACAAGCCCACGCAAGTTTTTTAAATCAGCACTGTGGCAGCTTTTTAACGAATGTGTAGTTATAACTCACTGGGATGAGAAGCATGACATGCACACTTCCAGGTAGTAAGTGATTATAGTGCATAGACTTGAAACAGTTAAGGATGGCTTCTCGTCGGGAAGAATAGACAGTAAAATTAGATTTTAACATACCAAAAGATACATGACTGCTAGAATTAACACACAGAAATAGCACCACTCACTCACTATATTATTGTCCGCCTTTTGATTGTTATAAGTGAACAAATGCACGCAGGATATCGTGCACACATGCAGCCTCTGTTCAGCACAGACCCCAGAGAATGGGTGTTTATGTATTGCAGTAATGTATGGTTGTGTCCCGGAGGACTTGGTGTTCCTTCAGGTACCGAGGGACTAATCATGGACAGAACTCCATACATTAGCCAAATGAACCCTGAGAACCTCTTGTTTCATGCTTTTGGGCCATTAATATTTTTATATTGTATTTTTCAGAACCTCTTGTGCATTCATAGCTGACTACACACATGAAAACAGAACTGAGAACAGAATAAAGGCAGTAAACACAGACATCAGTAATTCATATTTAATGACATAATTACACTCTGCATGGTGACACATTCGCACAGAAACAACACCATGAAGAAATGTTGTTAAAATAGCATATTCTTGGTGTACGTACAGTATGATAACCTATGTATATTTATACATTCAAGAACAAAATCACGTGGCCTCTGAACTGTCAGGTCTCTGTTATAAAGACAGTTACTCTCTGGTGTTTGCTTATGCACTAATGTTGAGTTGACTCATGGGACCAGGCGTCTGTGTGCTGACATGACATGAACCAGCTGCAACTGGAAAACTCCTCTAATCAAACACAGTCAGTGTGTAATCACATATAGACTGGGTGACTCATACTTTGGGAATAAATCCAGTACTGACCAGTATATACATCATGCACATTTATGTTATTACAAAGGAGTATTGTTGACAAAACCCCAAATCCACAGTGACACCTTAAATATGATACATTCCAAAATACCTGCATTAAATATTAATTTGTGAACCCAAACCCAAACTGGGGGCACATACTTGAAGAAGATGGGCATATTTGCAAAATAAAAACCCCGCTTTTAGAAGATAATAGTAATAACAATGAAAGTGTTTGTTCACTGTAAGCATAGCCGGCTCTGGCCACTTTGGTGCCCTAGGCGAGATAATGGCTTTCCCCCCAAAAAATATGAATGCATCATGACATTAATTAATAAATAATTAAACATCACAAAAAAGTATTTAAAGGTCAGAAAACCTGGAAGACAGGAAACAGGAGGAAGCAGGTAGCCAGGCTCTGTCACAAGGTAATACGATGCAGCTACCAACACCTCTAAGGCTCAGTAATTAACACATTCTAACTAGTTTATTTAACTCAGAAAATACAAATGATTGGGATTTCTGGACAGTACCAGGCCATTAGTTTCCCTCTGCTCCCAGTTTTTGTGCTAAGTCAATCTACACAGTTGCTGCTGTAGCTTCTCATACAGACATCTTTGTATGAAAGCAAATGAGTGTATTTTCCAGTGCAAACTATCCCTTTAAACTAGCTACTTACTTTTCTCTGCAGTATATGTAAAACATGAACATTTTCTGTAGACACTGTAACATTTGATCTCATAAGCTAAAGTAAAAGTGTATTTAATATGTCACACTTTAATTGTTCTTTTCCTGCTCTCTGGAGATTCTTCTAAAGTTCAGAGCAGAATTAAGGCAGAGACAATATCAACGACATTCAAATAGAATTTTGAATATGATGTGTTCGAGGGGTATCAACAAATTTTAAAGCTGCCTTGGAGGAGTTGAGTGGGGGTCTTCTTCTCGCTAAACACATTTTTTTTTTAGCAGTTATGTAAGCACCACTGTGAGAATGCTCAATCATACATGTCCATGTGTAAACAGACTTCAGTATTTGACAGAGTGCAAATTATATACACTTGTGTGTTGTATGATTTTCTTCAGCGCACCGTGCACCACAGCGACGTCAGTATCCTGCTTCCACTGATGCCTGAGGTTAAAGTTAGCCGTTGTTAGCATGGACATGCTGCTGGTGGTTACATTAAAACATCTCCCAGAGGTGGAAATGTGTGGAAATTTCTGACACCAGCTTCACACACCAGTGACTGTAATAATGAAACACACCTGTGACTCTTTACTGGTTTTTAATTGTATTAGCCTAACCCATGTGTGCAAGCCTCACAGGGCCTCTGCCAGGCAGCGGTCAGTACCTTCACTTGCTTCTAGCCGCACCTGCCGGCTGGTTTTTCTGTTTTCTACCCAGGAGTTGTGTATGACAGTGGCGCCTGGCGAAGGGTCTACTTGGAGCAGGGACACCACCCTCTTCTTAACCTTGGCACGGAGGGCACGGCGCAGCTTCTGTCGGGTGAATGCATAGAGCAGTGGGTGGGAAACAGTGGTGCCATAGGCCAGAGCCAGGAACCACAGTCGCAGGCGGACCAGGGCATCACTGGGGCCAATGCCAAGTATTAGCACATTTGTTACAGAGAGGGGAGCCCAACAACCCAGAAAGGTAGTGATGATGATGAGGGACATCCTGAACACCCGCCTCTGTCGCTGTCGCCGATCCCTATGTCGCCGCACTGCCCGCCGCAAGGCTATGATGGCTGACACAGATGCCTGGACGCCCACGGTGGCTGGCATCGGGATAGCTGCATCCATGTCAGAGGTGACCAGCGGGGCAGGTGAGGACAGGGCAGGAGGAGAGGTTGCTGTTGGTGTGGGAGAGGGGGAAGGGATGAGCGGAGGGTGACTAAGCTGTTTGCTACCATCTGTGGTGCAGTGCTCCCGTCCTACTTCCGCACCGTCAATCATTCCGATCCCTGCTTTCTTTTTCTTCTGCCTCTTGTGATGCCCCTTGCAGGGGGAACCTCTGAATCGTTGGCTCTTCTTCATGTGGGAGCCAATACGGATGTTTAAAGCCCTCAGTATTCTTGAGTAAGTGAACAGCATGACTGTCACAGTGGTGAAGAAGATGGGCACCTGCAGGATGAGATGGTGATACATACTCAGACCTGTATGGTAGTCCTGCCCACCAACACACAGCAGAGTCATGTTACGCCATGCAGGCGCCACTGTTTCACCGATGCCATGTGAGGATAAAGACAAGGATGCCACCTGCCCTCTCTCCTCTGAGCCTTCTCCACTGGACCTCAACTGCACCTCCAAGAATGGGAGAAAAAACACAGCTACTGAGGTGACCCACACAGCGGCCAGGAGCAGCGCTGCTCTGCGTGTTGTCAGCAGCCTGTTGGCCGGCCGTACTGAAATGTCATATCTGTCCAAGCTGATAACCAGGATATTGATGGCTGTGGCGACGCTGGCAAAAGTGACACAGGCTTCATGGAAGCAGCAGAGCAAAGCCAAGTTTTGTCCTGGGGGCAGGAGCACGACCACGATGGTGAGAGGCAGACACAGCACACACACCGCCACATCCAGCACATGCAGATTGACAGTGACCATATTGCTCACTGAGTCCACTAAATTAGATTGAGAGCAGTAGAGCACAAGCACGGTCAGGTTGCTGCTGAAACCCAATACCAGCTCCAGCATCAGGAAGGCAGTGAGCGACACCTGGAAGCCCAGTGAGTATGGCATGTACCAGGATACGGAGCTGCTGGAAGAGGCCCCTCCTCCCTCCTCCTCAAAGACTCCCATTCCCTCCACGCCAGCCACCCTCCCAACCCAGTCAGTGGTGGCTGGGCCTGAGGTGTAGGTGTCACTATCCATGATGACGTCTCAGTCCTCATATATTGTATCTTTCACACCATTGATGAGCTCCCATGATGCACTAGGCTGAGCCTCCATGATGCAGGGATGAATAACAGCTTGGTGACAACTCTAGGAGGAAGGAAACGCAGTACAGAGAGATGAGAAATTAACTGCGGAGGAGAGAATAAAAACACATTATTCTCTTTCATATCATCTCAGACATCTTAACATAACTTTGGATAGGAAAGTTGTAAGCAACTCAAGCCCAGCATCTGCATATTGAACAGGTGCTGCATTATGCATTAATCCTGTCTTCAGTCTGTCTCCTATCAGTATCTCTGATTACCATTTTGGCTCTGTCACTGCTTGAGACCTGCACACAAGCTGTCAGAACCGCAGGCCTCCACAATTGGCCATCACTAACGTGTAGTGGAGCTCAGGGGACCGGGCAAATTAAATTAAGTTAAGTAATCAGACCTGCAGGCAATCAACTGGCCTCTCAGTGGATCAGTCAAAACAACACATTAAGCAAAATTGGTTATGATCTTGGCTCTGCCAGTTGTAGCAGACCACATGATTTATTTAAAGTGCCTCTGTAGCCATAGTAATATTAAGTAAGTGCTGTAAGGTCTTGTCCAAACTGACAACTACTTTAGTTAACTTACTGTAGAAGTAGCATGATATCTGAAGAGTTAATTCCCTAAAATATAATGTGGAAGGACTTCCCTGAAGAACACTGCAGAATAAACCAATAGTAAATGTCAAACACAATTCACAACTTCAGGGAGATTTATGTGATTGAAAATAGTTCCAGCCATTTAGATATTTTAACTGCTGTTACACCAACTAAAACAACTTATTAAAGTTTTACTGATGCATATTTCACCTATAATTTTTTTTCTGTATTTTAGGAAAACGCTCATAGCTGCAGTCGGAAGGCATTTAGCCTAGTTTTGCACAATGACATAAAGCAGTGGGAAACAACTACCTCTATCAAAAACCTAAAAAAAGAAGCGCAAACATTTCTGTCCAGTTTACTGAGCAGTACTGGATACACTTCAGTCAGCAGTAGCTGCTGTTATTCAGTGTTGCAGCTTGCAGGTCATTGATGACTTTTGTTTTTGTGCTGAAGCTATTACTAAAAGACTGTTGGTATTGGTATGCACGCAGATGACTACTGATTGCACCTGCAGAAAATCAGTCAAGCGATTAAATCACAGATTCCGTTCCCCTAATTTTATGAAGCGATGGAAATCTCTGCATCAAGGCTTTAAAACATTCGATGGCGATCCAGCGAGTCAAGAGCAAATCAACTATCAACCTCTGCACAACTCCACCATGACAGCAAGACATTCGGCTGAGTGATGGACTCATTTTCTCCCTGTTTCTGTTGCCATGGCAACCACGCTACAAGGGTCTTGATTAATGAGGGCACAGGTGCTCTAGCATTGAAGTGTGTGACAATGAGCTGTTAGGTGACGACACGCTAGTGACAGTGAGATAGTAAAGTATTGTAGCAGAGTTAAAACATCTCTCAGCTACAGAACAGAGAACTTATAACATGTTGCATTCCCATGGAAAAGACACAGGAGCCAAAAAATACACATACTGGTGCACTCTTACACATCTGTGGAGTGTTGAGTCAAAATGTCAACAGGAGAGTGCAATGATAAAAGCTTCTGCTACCTCTCTTTGTACTGAATACTGCCACTAATAACCCATATTAACTTTTATGTATTCCTGTTCTCCCTGCAACACGTGGGAGGAAGACTAAAAGTACTTTTATTTATTTAAAGTATTTTTACTAATATAAGTAAACTGTAGACTTCATGGAAACAAGAGGAAAGTTTATACCACACTGCGTAAACTAGTGAGCTAGTCGGATATAAATTTGTGGTGAATTGTAAAAGATATCTAACGCTGTCAGGAGAAATGAAATGAAGGATACCAGGGAAAGTAAAGTGAAAAAAAAAACAAGGGGACCTAAAAAAAACCCCCAAGTGAAGAATAGATGGTGTGCATGATCACTGCCTTGCAGCTATTTCACTTGACTCATGTTGAAGGTTTCCAGCTGGTCTGGGCGTGAGCAGACTGGCTGATTGCCACCAGAGGCAAAAAGAGGGAAAAAGGCGGACTGATGGAAGGATGGAAGCTGCAAAGAAACAGAAATGTAAAGAGTGTAGAGAGTACAGAGTTTTAGAGAAGTAAGGGATTGTTTAAAAGTGGGCATGTATCACCTGGAAGTAGGACATCAGAAATGCCTGCTGGAGCACTGAGGCAGATTACACAAAATGTATGAGTGTGGGAAGGAAGTAGAAAAGAAGGGCAAGCTCGTAGCACTGGTAAACAAGAAGTCCCAGGGAGCAGTCTTACATCAGTCTTCCCCTAACTGCTGCTGGTTTCCTGGTTCCCTTCAGTCCCCTGCAGACTGCTGCAGTCCCAAAAGGCTCCACTCATGATTACTTGAGTGAAAAGCTTTGTGATGACTGCACAGGTTAGACGCTTAGCACAGGAAAGGTGGACAGATATTGCCATTGCTGGAAAAGCAATCTGGTCTATCAAAAGGCACAGCAGCTGATGGAGACTGCAGATCATAAACAGGTTTCCCTGTAATATTAAGATGAATTGTTAACTTAGGATTCTGTTTTTACAGGTTGTGGATTTGCTGTGATTTTCCTTTTTAAGGGTACGATTTATATTTGAAATACATGTCATTTAATTACAATGGTTTTCTTTGTAAACTGCACTGTACATCAGTGTTTAGGTCGTTAATTCCAATTGTTGAGCTTCGAATGACATTCATCTGGAGCAGCGGCGTTACAAATCAATCGATTTGACCCTACTTTGACCCAAGCAAGGTGTCACACTATTTTTCATCCACAAGCTGGTTATTCAGAATTTTCTCCCTTTTTAAAAATGCGTAATCTGACGCGTACCTGAGGGTTGGTCTGGGTTAGATAAAATCACCACTCTTAATAACTCACTGTGTCAGAGGCAGGCAAATGTGAAACAAAGTGCATTTCTTAAGGTTACTTCCTAATTAAGTTGCCTGTGAGTGCAGGATGCTCTCCAGGGAATCCTCCAGGTGACTGTGACCATTTTATAGCTTTGCAGAGGGCAATAATCTCACTTAGACCCTGACATACTGAGAACTGGGAAAAGGTCACATCAAGATGATGCATTGAATAATTGACTGTACTATCTCAGCAGCAACTTGTCTCTTTAAACCTGTAACAATATCATGCAGTTCAACTGCACTTTTTCATAGAAAACTGAATATCTGTTGGTGATTCTCAGAACCAAGATGTGCAGTCAGTTTGCTGACAAAGCTGATAAGTAAGAGGTAATTTTCAAGTTAAAGTTGTTGTTCAGTCACAACATCATTTCAGACGATCAGTCTTCCTATTTTGGCATGAAAGCGAAAGAGTATTTAACATGTATAGTATAAGCATATAGTATAAACATGTACACTTAACCATACGCAATATGTAAATATGTTCATTCTATTCAGCACAGTACTTGACATCAGATCTGGATCCTAATCCCTAATCCTTTGTTTCTGATTCAGCCAGCAGGACTGTTTCTATCTTTTGTTTGATTTCATCTGAGCGGCATATTTATATTTAAATATTTTCTATGTGCAATAGGTTATTTATTTATGAGACTTGATGATGAACGCAGCAAACCCGCAGCAGCCCCACTAGATCAGAATGTAACTGATAAGACATGGTGTATTTTCACTAAATAAAACATCTGATTTCAAAATCTCGATTGATATTACTCTAATTTTGATCAACGCTATTGGCTTCTCCACCTAAAGAGTCAGATCTGAATGCAACAATTTAAATCTGTTGCCTAGGGCTTGTAGAAGCTTTTTCTAGGAAATGTAGGAGACCAGCGGAGGTCTAGAAAACGCAATCAAAATTTAAATTACTACATCACAAAACACCACAGTCTGTGTGACCAATCTGATAATATAATGCATACATTTTCACTTTAACACTGCAGCGTGGCCTCAGCATAGTGTAGTGAATTGGCATTCGGATCCATTGTTTTCCACATAAGTGATGCTCTATAACCTTTCCCCCTGTGGTACAGGGAGCCAGAAATTGTGTGACAAGAAACTGTATGGCATGTATAATTGAACTGCTCCAGGCGCTTCAGCATTTCCCATAAGTAGCAGCACAAAGATTACAAAGATGAAGGGCAGTGAGGATAATCTTTGCTATTCCTGTGAGATGAGCTGATGTAACAGGTTGTCAAAATCACATGTAGTGAGAAGACAGAAATATAGAAGAAAAGTGCATTAATAGAAACAGGGAATACATTGTAATATATTTTTATCAACACCATTAAAATCCAAAAAAAATCATGTTTAATCAGACAGCTTGGATCATATGTTGGATATCTTAATCTTTTGCTCCCAGAGAGAAGCAGATCCAGACACCACTTAGTGCTAAAACTGTATGATTAATGTAATGTTCGAAGGTTACTTTTAAATATTCTGTTGGAATTGTTGTTGATAAATTATGTAACAAAACTAGCAGCCAGAGTCTCAGTGTCTACTGTCTACCCACAGTGTGGCTTTAAACTACAAAAGCTAAATATTAGTCAGCATGCTGATGTTTAGCAGATAATTTTTCTATGTTCATTGTCGTAGTTGCACCTGAAGCTAATGGCATTAGTTTTGCATGGTGGTGCTAACAAGAAAATGTCAGGTGACCTCCAGCAGACCTCCAGGTACATGCAACCCTTGAGCCACATTTCTAGCAATGCTACTAGTAATATGAAACCTCTATAATCAGTCATCAAACATATCTCATAAATGTACTTCTCCTCTCATAGCACATACATGTTGACATGACATCTACACCATACCATCACAGAGTTATAGCAGGTTGATGGAAACCAGTTTATATTCATTAAGATGCAAAGTTATGCAGCAAGGTGCCTGAAAATCTAATCCGATCTTTAAACTCAACTGATGAAAGCTGTAGGGGAATTACGGAGTTTCTGTCTTGCATGTTGTTTGGAGATTAAGTGTCACTGGGGTGGCAAGAATAAAAAATAGTGAGTGATCATATTTTACGCTAATGTAGGTGTAATGAGATTGAGATTACATATACTTTCAGGTGATTTTTGCAGTCACCGCAATAGGAGAGTTATAAAAATCTATCTTCAGTGTCTGGCTTACATGAGTCTGATCATTGTCCCTTTTGTGCTAAAAACGCACAAAATCACTTGTCAAGACAGTGCTACCACAAAGCTTGACAGAGCTCTGATTCTAACAAGACATTACTTACAGTGAGACAAAGCAGTGCACAAGAACAGAGACTGCAGCGTTCAAGCCTGAGAATCTGCAGTGAGTGGGAATGAGTAACAATAAAACAGAAAGGCTGGAGCTATGAGAACACAAAACATGTAGCCACATACCCTGACTACAGTAAACACCCACCAGCAAGTATGCATACGTACAATTTAGTTGCAATGGTTAATGTTAGGGTAAGGAGCTAGAGATTGCATTATGTCCATACAACTAAAGGAAAGACCAATGTGTGCATGCAAGGAAGAGTGTAAATAGACTCCGCACTGAGACATCAAGTTGTTATTTGAGCACTCTCTGCAGTCACAATGTCATGATGTAGACAAAATACTTGCAGGCTGGGAGAGCAAGACACACACAGACACACATATTACTACTGTACATTTGAGCACAAATTCAAAGACATGCATCCACAGTGTGTTGTACAACAGGACACCTGCTGAGTCTAAGTGGTCTAAGCTGTATGGTGAATATAGAGAGGATAAAGATCTCATCCCAATGCTGCACTGGAATATACAGATTACAGACCTGTAAATGTTGGGGATTATTTATTTGCCAGTAGATTAAATGTAAAACAGTACAGGTTGAAAACAGAATTCTCTACTAAATCTGACTTCCAGCTGGTTGTCTGCATAAACACACAAACCCTTTAGTGCTCTAAACCTTGTTAGGGCAGAGCATGGCTTTGACCTTCAAATATAAGGACGTCTACTACAGCAACATTATGTTTACCATTTTCAACATGAGTATTATCATAGTAAAGTGCTATAAGTGCAATGGACATTGTAAATCTAAACCAATGGTTCTATATCCCAGCTTGGTGTGTTATGGAAAAATAATCTTGAAAAGAGACTGCATATGACTAAATGTACAGCCCTATACAGTTCACATGTTTTGGAGGTCACTTAGAAATTTCTGTGTTTTCCATGAAAATTTAAGTTTTCAAATGATTAACTGTTTAAGCTGATGAACCTGATAATGGGCCTCTGTACACATTCCATAAAACATCAGTTTCCAGCTACAACAGCCATTTACATTCACATCTATACTGATCCCAGACTTTTGAATGGCAATGTAATATCAATTTTTTTCAAGCAATTTTCAAACTTGACTTAATGGCTTACGCCCTCATCGCAAAAAAAAAAAAGTCCAGTATGTCATGTGATGGCTCTAGCCACATATATTTCCTCCAGACACTGATTTAACCCTCAGCACTAAGAGGGCAAGAGCAAGCTGCACCCATACCTTCTATCCAATTATGATTTCTGTCCAAGTCATAAATATTTGGCTAATTCCATAATACAGCTGGACACAGTGATCAGGACTGGATGAAATATGGAGAAACGCAGGGAGTGCTATAAGAGACAATATGAAGTAAAGCAGCTGAAGGCTGAAGACTTATATTTAATTTACGTGCTGTTTACCTTTAAATGGCAGCTCAGGAGAAATGGGAGCAATACAGTAACTTACACACAGTAATTGAGTGCACATATTGCCATTTCAGTCATTGACCAGAATACACTTCCTGTTGGGAAACAAATCCATTATTCAGGCTGACTTTCCAATGGGCAATTCAGGATGGAACAAAGCATCCAGGCTCCCACTGAAGGCCTTTGTGTTGTGCTAGTTGAATTATTTATCGCTGAACTGAAACATGGACCTGAAATAGCCAGCTATTGAAAACCTAAGCTCAGTAAAGAAGCGGGAAAAAGAAACAATACAGAAAGGAGGTAAGGAGTGTGCTGCAACTGACAGATGCTGAACAGAAAGCCACTTGGTGAAAAATGATGATGTTACTTAGCTGCAGGAGGAGTAAATTAGGAGACAATGATTTGTGTGTGTGAGCTGGAGGCAGCAAGACAGAAATGGGAAGATGATGTACTGATACAAACTGGCTTCCTGACTTCATGTGTCCAGCAGGATTTGGTTTCCTTCCTTCATGTTCACAATCAAAACTGTCCACAGCGGAATGCAGCGATGGCACAGCAGAGACACAGCTCGAGCCCAAACGCTTTGATCAAGACTTTTCCTCTTTGTTTTTTTCTCAGCCTCGACACTGTTCCAACCAACTAACCAACCAAGCTGTGCCTTCTCTGTTACTCCTCATGTCACCTGCTGCATCTCACCGCATTTAGTTTGGCTTTAATAGTTTCCCTTTGTTCCTCTACACATCACAGTTTTTCTTTTCATTGTTTTGTTCTGTAACAAGCTGCTGTTTGTGACGAACAGCTGAGAGAGACACAAAAAAAGGATGTGGATTGAATCAGAGTATAAATCTGAGTCGTTCATTTCCATCTGGGTAGACTGCAGTTCTGAGGTGCTGAAAAAAACTCTAATGGATACTGTTTGTCTTACTGACCTCTCTTACTGTAAATAGTTTACAAAATGCAACTCCAGCATTTTTATAAGTATTTTCATTTTTTTGGTCTATAAAATGTCAAAATGACCCATCACAATTTCACAGAACCCCACAGGACTGTGTACAGTCGATTATCAGTAGATCAAATAAATTATTGTTCAAATGGTTGCTAAAACCTTATAACATTTTGGATAAAATAAGTCAAAACACACAAAATCTTGGTGCATAGGTACAGTGCCTTTAAGAGGTAAAGCATTTTAAGGGGATTCTAACAAACCAATGTTAAGTCTAAATTAGTAATAAGACTTTAACTAATACATTTAAGCTCTATTTGGGTCATTTCTCCCTGAACTTGCAAAAGAATGGGAGATGGAGCAACAAATGTATCTCGGCGGGCAGTGAGACTAAACACTACACTTAGATGGCGAGATGTTTCCAGCGGACTGCATGGAGGACTCCCTCGGGAGCGTGGGAGAAATACACAGCTTCAGAGCCAGTAACTGTGTCAATCACCTCCTCCCACACACACAGCCCGGGGCTTCTAATGAACCCAGATTCCTCTGCTAGATCGATAGATTATTTCGTGGAGCTCGGTGCGCCAAACAGCACACGGAGCTGCGCGCTATGCTTTGCACGGGAAGCGGTGCAGGCACCCATCATCTCATCGAATAAGCATGTAAAGTTGGAAATGCAATAGGTACATAGTACATAGTGTAGTTTTTCCAGTTCATAAAGATTTAGCAAAATATCCGCGCGACAGGCACAGATACATTTGGATCGGGCTATAGGCGCCTGTAGCTGCTGCGTAAAAGTTCAACTCTAGGCTGGCATTTTCAAAAGCAGAACAGATGTTTAAAAAAGTGAATATTAAACTGCACATTCCTACCGTACCAAAGTGAAATAACAATTTTTTAACTGGCACATGGAATTATTGGCTAGTAGACCGGATTGGTGTTGGCTCCCTGCGTGCCAACTGCAGCGTATTTTACATTAAAATGCCTTTAAAGCACGCACGCATATCAGAGTTATGCTGGATTAAGAAAAAATATTATTTTGCTAAAACTGCCTGTTACTTACTACTTACCTGTTATGTCGGTACCGTGCTCTCATCCATCCATGTCCGCAACCTGTCTGTGTGCGTGTGTGTTGATGGGAAGCGTCCAGTTTGTCTTGTGGAGCAGCGAGCACATGCTCAGCAGCAGTAGCTCTACAAAGAGCCACTACAACAACAGCTCAGTGGGCCGGGCACACGGCTGCTCTGCTGTCTGCAGGGAGAGCTCCGGTTCCTGTTGGATACACTGAGGACAACGCTGCCAGGATGACTTGAGCTGACTGACTGAGGAAGAGAGGAAGTACCAGATACCATCAATAAATCAATCATCAATAAGATCAAAACAGACTTATATCAGACACTTGTCTGTTAATTTCCTTTGAGTTAGTACTTTATGTTGTACATCTAGATGCTGTGAAACGTTAGTAAAAAATTACTTTGTCTAATTTATTATAAAATATATGCAGGCTATTTTAAGGATATTGCCCAAGGCTATTTATTCCCAAAGTTATTGGCAAAGTTATATAAATTGAACCCATTTTACACAATAAGACATAAGAAAGTACCCAGAACCTAATTATATATGTTAAGTTAATCTTCAAAATGATTGTGTTGTAGAAATGTCCCTGTCACCTCCACAAAAGGTAAAGTATTTTGGTATGACAATCCAAATCCTGTACCATGTCTGTCTGTCTGTCTATCTATCTATCTAATCATCAGAGAATATACAGATACAATACTGTGAAAAAGTATTTGCCCCCTTTGCATATGTCACATTTAAATGATTCAGATCATCAAATAAATTTGTATGTTACACAAAGATAACCAGATAAAATACAAAATAGTTTTTAAATGATGATTTTATTTATTAAAGGGAAAAAAGATGAGTTGAGAACCCAGAACAACATGTAAAGAACTGCAGGCCTCACTTGCCTCAGTTAAGGTCAGTGTTCATAATTCAACAATAAGAACGATACTGGGCAAAACTGGCATCCATGGAAGAGTTCCAAGATGAAAACAACTGATGCCAGAAAACATCTCGATTATCCCCAAGACTTTTGGACAAATATACTGATGAGACAAAAGTTGAACTTTTTGAAAGATGTCCATCCTGTTACATCTGGCATAAACTAACAGCATTTCACAAAAAGAACATCATACAGTCAAACATGGTGGTGGTAGTGTAATGGTCTGGGGCTGCTTTGCATTTTTTGGACCTGGACGACTTGCTGTGATTGATGGAACCATGAATTCTGGACCCAGAAAATCGTGAAGGAGTATGTTCAGCCATCAGTTTGTGAGCTCAAGCACACGTGTTATGCAGCAGGACAATGATATAAAACAAACCAGTAAGCCCACCTCTGAATGGCTCCAAAACAAAAAATAAGGTTTTGGAGTGGCCTAGTCAAAGTCTGTACTGAAATCCAACTGAGATGCTGTGTCTTAAACAGACTGTTCAAAACCCTCCAGTGTGACTGAATTAAAACAATACTGCGAAGAAGAGTGGAGCAAAATTCCTCCACAGCTAGTATGGCACAACCAGTTATTAGGTTTAGGGGTCAATAACTTTTTCACACAGGGCCAGGCAGGTTTAAACAACTTTTTTTCCCTTAATAAAAGAAATGTTCATTTAAAAACTGCATTTTGTATTCACTCTTGTTATCTTAGTGAAATATTAAAATTTATTTGATTATCTGAATCATTTAAATATGCAAAAAAAATAAAAAAATCAGGAAGTGGGCAAATACTTTTTCACAGCGCCGAGAATGCACGTCAGCATGCTCATGAGTCATTTCAGCGCAAACAAGAACTGGTCCATTTCTTTGGTGTTGTGCTGCATGTGGGTGTGCAGCTAGTTCATGCAGTCACTGTATGTTGCAATGTCACAAAAAATAGAATATGTGAAATTCTCTGAATTATCCCATTCCATTTAAATGTTCATATTCTTCAGTCTATTAAACAAACCAGTTAATGTATGCATAATTTATTTTAGGAAAAATGTGAACATAAGAAATTCCCTGTTCTAGCCGTGTTTGTTTTTCCTGCTCTTAACATCTTTAGACTAACAAGACAAAAGAAACTAGGAGATGACAGGAGGAGGAAGCAGAGCACGGTCATAGTCTGCCATTTGTCCCAATAAACCCTCTTCTGCAGGATATAGGAGACAGCCAATTTGGCTAAAATCTGTCCTCAGCTATTTGCTGCCACCATCCAGGACATGACGATCAAAGTGGCACTTCTGCCACCAGCTCAACTCATCTCTCAGTATAATGGTTTGCTTCTGCCCCCACACCTCCTGCAGCTGCTAGCTCTTCCTCAGATTTTCTGACGCAGGGGCAGGCTGCAGCTGACAGGGCAGTGCAGGCCAGGGGACAATTAGGGAAGCATGGGAGAGAGCAGGGCCTGTTGCCAAGCACACAGACTGATCAGGAACCCACCCTCCCCTCCACTTGTGGATCTACTATATGAAGACATAAATTGACTTTCAGGAACGGGAAGGTAAAAAGTGTTAGTTTTATTTATTTATCTCCATAGGAAAAAGTTACAGTTGTGCGTAAAAGTGCTTTCTGAGGAATAATTTGTGGTGTTGGCTTCTACATACATGACACAAAAACAATGTAACAGACAAAGTGACTGTGAGAAGACTGTTGCAATGTCTAACATGTTCCAAAAACGCACAGGAAACTGACATGACCAGGTAAAGACCACCTGTTTGTAGAAGTGACATCTACACTGTGTCCTAAATCTAAGACTGGACATCAGCTCGAGTCCATCAGTGGGAGATTTTTCCCAGCAGCATGCTCTGCAGCTGCCTGATTCTGCTTTCCTGTGGCAATGCCAGGCTCTTCTCTGCCCGCTCCTCTTCCTCCAGCAGCTGCTCAATGTAGCAGGAGGAACCCAGCAAGATGTGGCCTGTGGCCTGCATGGAGAAGATGGTCCATCGCAGAGCCTCCCTGGGAACACAGAGAGCAAATTACACATACACAGCATTAGAAAACATTTAGGAAATATTACCTGATAAAATGATGTAATTAATTGATCAATTATCATATAAACAAGACAAGAGCATGATAGACCACACCAGCTCAAAAGAAAGTGACAGGATGTGTTCAGAGCCCATGATGGTCACTTCTCACATCAGGGCATCTCATAAAACTGACATTATTAAACATCTTTCACTGCACAAAAACCTCCTATTTGACAAGTGTGCAAAAGTTAATCCTCTCTGACAAAGCTCCGTGCCAAAGCTGAACACCAGCAGATCTCAGTGGTGATGACATAAACCCTTAAAGAATTAATCTCAGTAAAATCTAGCCTTTGTTCTCCTGTTATCTGACCACTTTAACTCTGCCACCCACACAGGTATACACAGCAAAATACGACTGTATACTTTACACATTAGAGGCTGCACTCAATACTGTAACTGGTGGTAATATGTTACAAAAGCAGCCGACACACCAACCAGAAAATAACTGAATTGTCAGAGGGTGGTTGCATTGCAAAAAGTGATGAGGAGCTCTGTAATTTATGGATTTCTAACTCATTAAAATTGATCCATTTTCACTTCTAACTGGATTAAGACATTATTGAGGGATCAGTAAAGTCACCAGAGAGATGCTTTAACGTGAAGAAAAACAGACATGTATTACATAATCAAAACAAGAGCATAAAAATATCAGAAGGTCTTGGAGATTTAGCAGGCTCTTTCACTCACTTCAGCATCTTTTTGGCAGCGTAACAGCGCAGGTCATAAGACACAGAATAAACACCATACAGTGTTGCTTTCACGTTCAAGCAGCCGATGAAATCCTTGGGGTTGTTTTTGTAGAGGTCAAAGGTCAGTTTTGCCAAATCCGTTCGGTGCTGCTTCCTGCGTTCACAGAGTTGATTTCTGGGGGGGCTGTTCTGTAAAGCGACAGACAGGAAAACAAATCAGATCAACACACACGCACGCTTTGTTGCTGTGGTTTCAGTCAGTTCTAATAGACACTTGAATTATAGACAGAAGCAGCTCCTGCCAGTGGTAATAAGGGAGGCAAATGACAATGAAGCAAGGTCATTGGAAGGTCATTGGTAATGTTTTTTTGGAGTGGGGGTGGGCAAATCACTGCACGCATCACTTTCTGTGGAAATCGATTGCTTTTAGGTGAACACCATTCAAATGTGAGGATAACTCTGGCACTGATTAATATTCAACCCCAGCCTTTGATTTTTCTCTAAAAATGATGAAATAAGAAACTAATCCCTGAAGTTCACACTGCATTCTGCCTTTGCACAATAACTGACATGTTTCGCCTCCATTCAGTCTGAAGGATAACATATTTGCCACTATTCAATTCTTCAGATAACAGATTTGTGTACTATTCATATTCACGGCTGCAGCATTATAGAAACATATTCCCGTGTCTGTTCAGTCGCTACATGAAAGAATCATGACGTAATACATTCTGAATAAAAAGCAGACAATATGTTTAGCTTCCCACTGTATAGTTGATTGGAGCAAATGATCAACAGTGTCACCTAGTGGGTAATGTGAAAAGGGTTAAATACATACAGGATGTGGGCTCCACTTCTGTGCTTTGTCCAGCACCATGAGGACAGCGTTTTCAGGCAGTGTCTGGAAGAACTCCTCTGTGTCCACACCTGTGCCGTCTTCATCCAGCACCAGGGCGCTCACACATGGTACATTCAACGAGTCACTGACCTGGGACAGAAGGAAACGGTAAGTACACCGCTTGGGAAGTAAATGTGTCATGTGGACAGATGCACATTACGCAAGAGGCAACAATTCTGACAGGGTTCTCTACACAGAGACATAGATCACTACAGCAGTAAGTGAGTCACAGGCCAGTCTGTGGTATTTTTAGTCTTCTATACACATCAATGCGTCTCCCTCTGTCACCACTATGTTGTTGATTTTACCATTACTTCAGCTGTTTGAGTCACTGATTACCTTACTCTCAACAATGCCACAATTTCTCCTCAGCCCATTCAACAACCCCTGTTCCTGCCTCTTTCCTCACCTTGTTCATCAGGTCTTGTAGCATATCTGCCATGATGCCCTTTTTCACACTGCGGTCAGCATTTGTAACCCTGAAGGGTTTGGGTCGAGGAGCTCGACCTGAGAGGAGCTGCTGGGTCATAGAAGCACTGGCTGACATGCTGGCTGTCACACACCTGAGAACAGACAAAAGACAAGACGATACAGTTTGTACATTTCAAATGTGAAACCTGGGCCGACTACCCTGCTGAATGCATGGAGCAGTGCTCTTACTTGGAGAGGGAAGATGGAGTCAGAAGGCTGAGGGACTTCATAGCATAATCCATCTGAGACCTGTGACTAGAAGTATTTTCAATTCAGCAACTTAACATTAACAGCAAGTTGAATACATCATCACTGACAAAGTGTGTCATTATTAACAGACCTTACAAGAGGGGTCAGATCATTTTCATCAGCAGTTGTTTACTGCTCTGAGCTTAACGCTTCCTTGTTCCTAACTCACATGTGACTGTAATAACCAATCCCAGAGGAGGACTTAGAGGTAAATGCAAGGGAAACCACATGTAGATTCAGCCCAGACTACTTTAAACACTTTTAAAATTGCTGAACTATTTATACTTGTAAATATATAAATTATGAAATTGTTCATATGGAAAACAGTCTTTGTGAACTACACATTTCACAATAATTCTGATTTAATTATAAATAAATAAAAAACTATAATCTGCAACACAAATAGTCTTACAGTGATAAAAAAGGTGACACTTCCCGAACCACTGTCCTAATACAGTCCTTATTGTTGTAGTTTTACTCCTGAAGTGCTGCTCCCAACGCTGAATAAACCACTGAGCCTCTGTGATAATGTTCACTCTTCTCGCTGCAGTTTCTTGCACCACTTGGTCACTGAACTTTGTGCTCATGACTGTTGAGCTAGTTGCAAGTTGCAGTTTAATTGAGTAATTCTCCATCAACACTCCCACTGACCCTCCCCAGTGAAAGGCCTGGATGCCAGTTTGTCATCCATAGTCACATTATTACATGAAATAAGTCAAGGTTGTGACCAATGTAAAAGTGATTACATTACCCCCACCCTCATTTACCCTGTAGTGTCATGTGGCAGATAGTTTTATGTTCATATCCAGGTTTTGGGATAACAGTTGTCCTGAAACTACTTTAGTCCCTATGACAACATGTTGACTCACACCATGCTGTGTGTGTGCTCTGTGCATTATCCACATTAACCTGGACTTAGCTATTGGAAAAGCATTAAATAATTTTTAATGCTTTAATAATTGTGGTGGTGACAAATCACAGTGCGGCTAAATAGCAGTTGGCTTAAGTGGAAATAAATGTTTTGTCACTTTAATTTTATTCTAAGTCTTGGCTAATAAAATATGAAGTTTGACGATTAGTCACATTTGAGATTGTGGTCAAAATGTTCCTGTCCAGCACAAGTAAAATTGATTTCAAATACAGTCCTTACATCAATCTAAAATGAAAAATTACTCACAGGCAAGAGAGGGCAGCACTTAAAGAGCTGACCATTAAAAAAAACACAGGTAGTCAACACATTTGAAAATTTACCTCCATTTCAAAAGGGAAAAACTGTTTACTGTAGACTTACTAGGACTTTAAGGGATAACATGCAACTGATTCTTTGTTCAGGTCAGAGGTTAAGAGTATGCGACAGTGATGATTATTGAAAAGCACCACCCTTCTAAACTTCCCAAATGAGGTCATCATTAAATGTTCACGTCAACGTGTCAGATGACGTGCCTGTGTATGAGGATAAGGTGTGCCAAAACCTCCCGGTGTTATCACATTATATTGCACAACTAAAGCTACCTGTAATCTAAGATCAGCTGTGTGCACCACTGGCAATTAAGACTCAAATGAAAATTGTGACCAAATAACAAAAAAAACAAATCTTAATGCACTTTACAATCTGCAGTTTCAGAGAGAAAAAGCACAATCACATCAACTAGGATAATGTCATGTCTTGTTTTAGCCCACATTCATCTGACGTCTGTAAAAAGAGTTTAAAGAAGTAAAGACGACTGAATGTTTCTCACTTTTTTTTTCCTACAGTTAATGTCACACTAGACTTTAGTTCAAATAAAAGGCAGAGGAATACAGACTCTAATCCCACTGCAGCTATGTTACACAATGTACATGCCACTGGCCACATTTCATACAGTCTGTGAGTTTACACAGAGCTGAGCAGCACATCATTCACACTCAGCTAGAACTAGAGGAAATGGAAGTAAAAAATTAATCTTTTCACACGTGGAGAACACAAAACCACTTCTGACATTAAACATGTAGTTTGCTTTTCGGACAGGCTAATCTTCTGTTCAGGTTTATTTATGTCACACTGCTAAAACGCCAAACAAATGCTGTTTCTGAAGTGGAAAGAGGAAATGTTAAAACAAGTGGAAAATTAATCAGAATTAAAATTTACCTTGGGCTGAAGGTACTTTTCCTTTAAGATTACATATGTTCAGCGAGATACAAAACGGTCAAACAAAGTGAGAGAAACAGTAAAACAGTGACACTTACTTCCCCCCGTGCTGTAAAGTGTGTCCACGTGCCCGTCACTGCCTCGACGCCAATTAACAACACCTGGATGCGTCTAATTAGCGAGCGCAACCTACGCACTTCGTGAGTTTGCTGCTACCTGCTCAGCATTTAAACAATAAACTACCCAGCGTACAAGTACACCGATAATTAAGCAAACTACACGAACAGCCGCCTTTAATCCGTTTTTTAACAGTTGAGTCTATGAGTTAAAAACCTGGTCATTAGTCTGCTGTCTACGCATAGAAGAAAAACAACGAGGACATCGTGTGGACAGGCGGCGAACTGCAGGTAGGAAACACCTGCTGTCAGTGCGCTGGGCAGTGATAGAAGTATTAATTACTCAGGTAGTATCACGATGTAAGAATACCCCAGTACAAGTAAAGGTACTAAAAATGTAGTAAAGGTATTAAAAATGTATTTAATGTATCAAAAGCAGTAGTACTCTTACAGAGTACTCCTTCCAGAATCTGGCTTTAGTACAATTTGACCTCATTGTTACTGATGCACACTGATGGAAACTAGTTTCAGTAGTACACTTACACAAGTGCTGCACCTCCTCAGCTATGAAGTAGGCTTCTACTTTACTTGAATGTTTCCATTTTATGCTACTTTTTACTTAGATTACATTTTAGAAGACATTCATACACACACAGAGTACAAGTGTAAAGTAAAATAAAATGCAAATATTTAGTATTTAGTACCTAAAAATCTTACTACATACATAGCTACAGTGAAGTTTTGAGTACATTTACTCAAGCATTACAGTACTTGAGTAAATGTACTGTGTGCTACCAATGTTGAAAATATCTCCAAGTTTATTTCTTGTTTTATTAGCAACTACTGTAGCAGAAATAAACGTGTCCAAGCTAATATGTGAAACAACTTTAAACACAGCTGAAAAGGCTAAATAAAGACTGTTGTGTTTCAGAATTCGTCACTCATTACATAAAACAGAGTAGCCTGCAGTTACATTTCTATTGTGACAATGAGTCAAGTTTTTTAAGGACTGTAGTTTGGGAAACAAGATTTTACACCTTAATTTTAAATATGCAACATGACGTGAAAAGCTGCATGTTTTATAAAATATCAGTTATATCTGCACAGTATTTGGCTCAAACTATTATTTAAGCTGTAATAGCTGGAAGTCATATACGAAATAAGCCAAGGTCATGACCAGCGTAAAAACGGAAGATGAGCAGCTTTTTCACTCTGTTGCTTCACATTTCATGCTCACTGCAGGAGCACAGATTAATCATGCCGAAGATATTAGTCTAACAGAGAACAGATAATGCATCCGACTTAAAATAGCTGTGAGTTGTTTGTGAAATGTGTCCAGTATTAGTGAACAAAAGTCTATAGAAGGGGGCTGTTGTCAATATCCTGCCTACGTTTTTGTCCTGTTATCACACATCAGACCACGCTGTGGGTGACGCAGGCTCATCTGGCTCAGACCCATTCATCAGTGTTTTATGGGTTGCTGATGCTTGTAATTACACTAAACATGCCTGATATCTCTACAGAGTGAAATGAATTGGACTTGGGGAAAAAAAATGTGATCATCATATTAGATTTAATTGAACAACCTTTTCTTTGAATTCAAGATTACGCATGCAAACACAGAAAACAGATCTCAGAACCTGATCAGAGTTTCTGACTCAGAGGTGAATAATCTTTGAGACAAAAGACCATTTTCATCTTACATTGTTTGACTTTGTTTGCAGTGTCCTTTCCTTTGATGATGTTTTATATTGTCAGTCAGTCCATGGAGTGCTGTCTTTGTGTATTGAGGTAATATCAAATATTAAAGACAAGTATAAAAGTAAAGCTAAGCTCTAAAGAACAGATACTGACTGCAATGACTGTTTTCACCCAAACTAACATTGTTTCTAACCAGGTGCCAGAACCACAATGTGTTGACTTTGCTGTGAAGTGAGATTTTCTCCATCAAACCCTCAAACTGCTCCCAGGGGCTTTTCATTTCCTCTTGCCTATTCGTGCCATCAGTTCTGCATTTGCCGCAGCCTTGGTCCTCATGTCCTGGTTCTTGGCCAGATCTATGAGGACACTGAGGATGCTGGTGGGAACATCGAGGGACAGGGCAAAGCGGGACCCCTGCTGGGCTCTCTTTGGCACCTGGGAGGCTGGGCGTGGTGCTCGTGCTCGCCTGAGCACCCTGTGATGCTCTGACCTGAGCAATGAGTTCAACACACCACTGCGGTTTAGGATGTCGACAGCCAGCACATCCCTCTGTGTGTCTTCATCAAGTTTAGCAAGAGCAGGGCTGCTTCTCTGGCTCTGGACAGTCAAAGGCAACAGTAGAGCCAGGCAGAAACACGCATACACACTCATCATGGTCAACACTGTCTGCAGGGAGAGACGAAGAAAACATCAGTGGCTCACAATTACACAACTGTGACACTTCCAGGGTTCACTCAGTGACTGCATGCATCAGGAATGTAATTTCCCAACAATCCCACAACGGCCATTCATTACTGATTTCATAACAAAACCTCACAAGTGAAGAAAATAATTTTTTTACGATGGGATTTGTGCACAGTGGGATGCAACACAACAGCAAAACAATTAATACGAGTAGAATAATAACAACTATTAACAGTAATGTCCAACTAAGATTTACATTTCAGTTGCCCCAACCAGTGCACGAGTGGACATAAAGTCTCGCATGACGTAGACATTAAAGCATGTATAAACACAGGTCACAAGTTTTAAATCCCCAGATAATCATGAATACACCAAATATTTCATTTTAATATATCATGCAATATTTCCTGACTTACATGCAGATAAACCTGTGCAGGCATTATAAAATGTTACAATCCCAGTCCATACTTACTCAGTGTCACCTCTGTGAAAAGTTAGTAACTTGACAAAAGGCACTTCTTTCTCTGATCTAAAGAAGGGCTCAGCTACTGTTCTCTTCTCTGTGAGCCTCAGATATCCTCTGACACTGTATCTTCTGTCTCCCGGCTGCTGCTTCTTCTTCTTCAGCTATTGGATGAGCGACCTGTGCGACACGCAGTTGGATGTTGAGCTGGAGGTCTGCCTTGTCCAGTTTTGTCTTCAACCACGTTGGTCTTTGCTGTGACACTGCCCCTTCCACTCTGTTTATCTTTTACATCTCTACACCCCATCGCCCTCCCCTCATTTCATCTAATTTCCTCCACGCTCATTGCCGTCTTTCTTTTTCTAAAAATAACACTATGATAATCACAATAGTTTGCCTATAATGAGGTGGGTAGTTGTCTCATTCTACAGTCAAATCATGATCCCACCAGATCCTTTCATAAACTATCAACAAGCAGCAAAAACACAGCACAGTGATTATGTTTCTTGTGTCCATTGTGTGTGTGGTTTCTAATTATGTATTTTAAAACACTATTCTGAGTGAATGATTGATTTTCAGAGAGCAATGCCCAATGCAGTTGCAAAAGTTATGGTGCAGGTATGGAAAGTGAAAGATCTGTCATTAATAAAGACACAGAAGGATCTCACCTGATACACAGCATTTATTATAAATATACTATAACATCCCTGCTGTCTCAGGATCTGTCTCACCTGAAATACAATATGCTTGCAAAAAACACAATATCCTTAAGTGAGTTCACTGGCAGAAAAAAATAATTGTCAACTCATCAACACTATTGAACAAGTCTTGAATCAGAGTGTTATAGTGTTACTGTATTAGGACCTTAATGAGAGACTCTCAGGGAAAGAATTAATTTTTCACTTATGTACTATTTATGTTTGTAGCTTCACTAAAACAGAACGTGAACAAGATTCAACAAAGACAATTATCGCATTCACTTCGAAATTCTGCTACTCACTTATAAGGTAATACATAACCTTGCTCCCCCATATCTAACTGAACTCATCTACATCAACACACCCTCTCGTACATCTCCATTCACCTCTCTGTTCCAACCTCTCGTCTCACCGCTATGGGTGGTAGAGCATTCAGCTGTTCTGCACCTTGTCTCTGGAACTCTCTCCCACCTGATCTCCGTAAGATTGACTCTCTTAGCACTTTTCAATCACATCTCAAAACACATCTGTTCAAACTTGCATATGCTCTATGACATCTCCTGTCACTATTTTCAAATAACTTATCTTATTCTTTGCTATGTAAAGTGTCCTTGGGTGTTTTGAAAGGCGCTTATAAATAAAATGCATTATTATTATTATTATTAAGCAGCCTGTCACAAAATCCACAAAGATCCGTTTCACATGAATGAGCAGGCCCAAGTTCTTCAACATTACTGTGATTACACTCTACAGGCATTTAGTGGAGAGCCACAGCCTCTAAATGCACTGTAATCAGTGAGTTTAGAAAGAAAACTGCATTTAAAAAAAAAAAAAAGTGGTCTCAATAATTAACTGGAATAAAAGGAACTGTCGCTTAGTTTTGAAATTTCACATGGTTTGATTCAGGATCTTGTAATCAGTATAATCACTTCTTTCTGATTTTTGAAATTCTCAGATGTGATCTTCAGTATAACAGCCATTTTCGTGTCTTCTTGTGTGTCAACTTGAAATACTTACAAGGTATAAAATAGGGGGGAAAGGCTGAGGAACAATCACAGAGAAAGTCCTTTGGAGAACAGGGAGGAAGAGGCAGCCAGGCCCAGGAGGGAGACTCAACAAGACAAAGCCTACCTCATTTTCTGAGTCACCTCCAGTGCAGCCCATCAAGGGAGTCTTCCTTATCTGACTAATGATATGAGTAGTGTAGGAACAGCCTGATCATGATGGTTGGGCCCTCAGGGGCCCACAGAATTATGAGCCATCTCACTTATGCTCAGATAAACAAACATGGGTCACATAAATGTCACCTAGAAGCAAACAGAGATTTCCAGGGTCGTACCAGTAACATTGTCAGGGATACAGAATGACGCAGGAGCACAGAGATTATTAAAATGATGATCAAAAAACAACATATACTGTATAATCATCACAGGTCCTGGTTTTATCACTCAAACAGCCAATTGATGTAGACTGTGTGCACACTAAAAAGAACATTTCACCTCAAATACTTTGAACAGTGAAGTATACCTGACCATTCTGCCCATTTAAAATCTGAACTATTCCCAAGTTGAGTAATAATAAAACCAATTTGCAGTTGAATATAACATTAAATAGTCTGCTGTGTACAAGTGTTTATAAAGGTAACATCTTTTTTACTAGATATACTGTAGTATGTACATATGAATGAGAGCACACTGGATGAGCGTTTAACAGTATTTTATTTTCGTCAGAATGAGATCTTCTGTTATGTACAATAGAGGATAGCAACACGTTACAGAAAAGATAAATATACTCTTGCTCCAAACTGGTTGTATTCAGTAACCTGTATGGTGTCCTGTGCCGTCAAACCATCATCTGGACAATCATCAGACCTTCTCTCTTACAGTGACGAGAGAATAAACACGGCAGGTGGTTGAGGAGGAAAATGAAGAGCAAACATGACACACATGGAGCAAAAAGACAACTTATCTTAAAACCTGAGCCAGTACATGGCACTGCGCATTCTGTTGTAGTCGGGCAGCTGCTCCACGGGGCCTGGTGGACAGAGACAGAAGGGACAGATTAGAGGATATCACCAAAGCATGGACCCTGACTTTTCTGCAAAAGCAGTAAAACCACAGCATTACTCACCAACAGCTGCCACAGCAGGACACTTGTCATAGATGTATTTGGAGCAGACATCACGTACCATCTTGGGGGTCACAGCCTGCAGGAAACATATACTGGAAGTCAGTACTCATCCTGAAATTAGACTTTAAGACTTAATAATTTAGAGAATACGTTTGTGAACTCACATCGATCCGAGCATCCCACTCTGCCAAAGGAATGCGCCTGCCGTAGTTCAGAATTTGTCTACCAATGTCGTCGCAAATTGGTGTTGTTCCTAAAAGACAAAAAGGTGTGTTGTGTTGTTCATAGAAATCTGCATGTCTTTCTGTATATACATAATAGACACATTACATACCATTGAGCTGACCAACCAAGCTGGCCTTCAGAGCGTTCTTGCCTCTGGCAACATCACTCTCTGTCACTGTGGTACACAGGTTCATCCTACAAGGAGCAGAATATTGACGAGCAAGACTCAACTTGTGCATCATCTTACTGTATAACTGACAGTTGTACGTGCAATTTTTGAAGCCCAGTGTGCGTGTATATGTGTGTGTAATCCTGTCCTGGAGTCATTACTAACCAGGCATTCTGGGACCAGTGCATCATGTCATCAATGTGGTGTTTATCAGTCACAAAGTAAATGCCCAGCAGGCCAGTGTCACTATAGGAGCAGTGAAAAGTCTGGAAGCTGTGACACAGGTTCTCCTCCACTGCCAGGCGAGCCAGGCGGCTGCTCAGATGCTGCATGTGAGAGGAAAAACAAATCTTGCTGTTCGTCACACTAGAATCAAGTAATAGTTTGAAAATATTTGTGGTATTTGATTGATGTATATTGTGAATTGGGGCGCGGAGGCTGACAGTACAGTGACAGTGTTATTAACAAAAATATGGTGTCATGCATTTAAAGTTTTGTTCCTCCTGACTGGTCCAGAGGCAGGGGTGAGAGCCATGACCCAGGTTTTCACAGAGCACAATGATTTACCCCTCCATAATGGTCACTCAAGACATTAACAACCTTGAGTGGGCAAAGCTTAAAGGGGACCAATAAGACAAGTTCACTTCAAGAAATATTACTGTTTACCACTGTAAATTCTATCACCTCTATGTTTTCCAAGCTTACAATTTAAAACACACCTGTTCAAAAACATTTTTCACCAACCTTTCCACCACCATAGGTGAGGTCATAGCTGCCTACAATGGAGTTGGCTACCATGAGGGGCACGATGTCTGGGCTGGCAGCACCGGCCCCCTCCACAGCAATGGCAATGTGTGCCAGTGGCAAAGCATCGTCACGCATACGGATCTAAGGTGGTAGGAAAAGAACAGATCAGCAAGAGAATTAACTTGTGAATATCTATACACATCTTCCATTTTCATTAACAGACCACACGGAAGTTCACCAATTTGAAAACAGTGTGTAACTGCTAAAAGAAATACTCGAAACAATAACAACATATCTCACCTCACTGCCTGTAAATCGGCATGGTGACAACAAAGGGATGGCATCTAACTCGTATTCAAAAGACACTCCGCTTAAGTGAGACTTTGCCAAACTGACCAGCTCCTCGTGTTTCACACCTGTAGAGAGACACCAAGACATCAGATAAACGTCAAGAGAAAGCAGAAATTAACAGGCTAACAATGGTCACTGTGTCAGATTGGACAATTATAGAATGATAAATTATTGCAATGACTTGGCCACAGATAAGACAGACTACACATTAACACCTGCTACCAGTCACCATCTTCATATAATGTTGTACTTTTATTTGTGTCTATACAAGGACAATGAAAAAATAATAAAAAATCTGACACGCTAGTCTTTGCTTTGGAACCCAGCATCAGGAGAAGAGGACCCACCTCCAGCAGCAGACAGCACCATGCGAGGGGCCTTGTAGTGGATGTTGATGTAATCCACCAAGTCCTGGCGGGTCAGACTCCTGTGAGTATTGATTACGAGTTCTGTCATTAATTTACACATGGATGTATGTTTGAGTATTACATGGAATAGAAACAATAATGTAAATTGACTGCATGGTATTTTAGTAAGTAAATGTGTTGTTGTTACTAATTCTGAAGGAATAACTGGCATCATTACAACACAGCATTGTACAGCAATATGCATTTAACAAAAGCGATCCTAAATTGTTTGGAGATCAAGACTAATGCTGAAATTGTCTCTGTGTGTAGAGCATGCAGTTCCTCCTACCTGGCATTGCTAGATGGTCCCAGCACACTCTGTGCCAGAGGAGTGCCCTGGAAGGCTGTGGCATGCAGCAGGTCCAGGCAAACTTCCTGCAGGTTGCCCTCAACTTCCTCTAGCTCTCGAAGCACCACGGCCCTCTGCTGTTCAATCTCAGCCTCATTCAGAGAGCAGCTCTGCACCACCTCTGACAGCAGCTCTATGGCTGAGAAGTACAAAGGAAAAATGACTGTTCACAACTAAGAAGAGATAGAGTAAGCGTCACTTTGCAAGGCAGAGTACGGGAGATTAGTGTAAGTGCAACTACAGTACGCTGATATATTCTTAATGCCGTTATCTTCCAAACAAGAATGGATTCATTTTACAAGAATGTTTCTAAATTCAATTTATTGTTAAAGGATAAGGTTGGTGGTTTCTCTTAATTCCTAAATTGTTTTCAATAAGTGAAGCAAATAATAACTTGCATCTGCTCACACAAAACTGTGAATCTAGGATCTGGTTTAGTTTCATAGTTTCTTTAAGAAACATATAAATTGTGGGACAACGAGTAGATGCAATTCATTGTTGGTTATGAGAATCATTGAAAATAAAAAATGAGTGTTGCACAATTAATCACAAATGCGATGTCAGCCTATGCAATTACATAATTGTAAAAGTATGTGTGTGTGTATAATGTGTGAACATGACAGTTTACTCTCTGTTTGTGTGCAGTTTGCCAACTATCTTTGCCCCAAACTAAGAGATGACCAGTCACGACCACACACTGGGCACCACACCAAATTTTACCAGCTGTTTGTATGTTGTGGCATGTTAACCACACGAGCAGACTAATGATACCATTTGTGAAATAAATTCACTGCCCTTTAAAACGAACAATTACTTGATTTCACAGCTAGGTATGTCTTCTCACCTTTAGGCAAGTCTTTAGCTAGGGTCTTCATGTAGTATGCAGTGTGCTCCCGAGAGGTGTAGGCACTCAGGTGAGCACCCATCGCCTCCACCTGCTGCTCAAGAGCTGTCTGAGGGTGCTTCTTGGTTCCCTGGAGGGCAAGAAGAAATGCAAAGAACAGTGTTTGAAAATCCTGTAAATTAACAATACTGTTGTTTTGCATTGCTAGCTATATCTTAATATAAGTGTATTTATATTAAATGTATGTCTGCCTGTTTTGGGAAACACAACATTAGAATTAAGAAATGTACAAACGAGAAAACAAAATTGATTTGAAAATTTCACATTATGAAAGAATAGGGACAATACTTAATAAGTCAATCAAGATAAGCTTGGCCACACAGAAGTAAACTCTCTGTGATGAGAATTAAATACAGGCATTTCAGTCAAGGACAGATTGTTGATGACACAGGTTGTCATGTTTTGTGAAACGATGCATTTTCTCTTTTGCAGATGTGTGAAATGTCAGTGTTTTGTACCTATTATAAACAGATACAATAAAAAAAAAAAAAAAAAGAACCTGCATAGGAGATTTAAGGTCAGGAAGTTTACCTTAAAAGCCATGTGTTCTAGGAAGAAGCCTGCTCCGTTGTTCTTCTCACTCTCATAGCGACTACCAGCACTGATCCACAATCCAACCTTTGACAAAGAGACGTGAGGAGAATGTTATATTATATATAATGTAATATTACAAATCACCTCCTGATAAGCCATGGTTTTAAGGAAACAAGCTGTTGCTGTTTACTTACAGTGCATGTGGCATGTCCAGTCTCCTCAGATGCGACCCTCAAGCCATTGTCCAGAGCTGTGAGGCGTGTTTCAGGCACTCCCAACAGGCTCTGGGCATAGCTGACAGAAGCCTGTCCACGCCTCAGAGACAGCAGGATGGGCTAAAGGGTTAGAGGCACCAAGCAACAGGAGTCATTTTAAAATCCTGTAAATTAACAATATTGTTGAAATAAGACTTTATTAAGCACTTCCATATTTTCCATTTTCTTGTGGTTCATAATATAATAGGCTTAAAGAGATTGAGAAATATTTGGCACATCACAAATTAGCCACCTTTCTAATATTCCAACAGTTTTGCTATATTGTACTGCACTTATTCAACTTCGAGTAATATGACACATATATTGCCTGTGTCATGCTGCCTATCACTAGGTAATGCATATGCAAAATTCCTATTTGTCTTCTCATATTAAAATAAGAAACGCTGGACTGGCAGCATGCTCTTTAAAGGGTCTATTTTTACACTGAAAATGGCAACAGAGACCACAAAGAAAGAGCATAAGCAAGGTGAAAGCAGTAACTGAGCAATGGGAAGCTTATGTTTGGGCTTGTTGACCAGTTCAGACATCTAGACTAAAGACTGGCTGCTAAGCACTCCCACCTTCTGTTTACCTACCAAATGCCTAAAAAGAAACCAAACCAGAGAACAATATCAGTATATATCACCAACTTTGTTTACTTTATGTGTATCGCATGACATTTTAGGAATATTGTTGTTGTTTTTAAACTATTTTAACATATTACACATGTTTACATTTTTTAATACATTTCACGACTAATCTAAAATGACACCAGGAAAACACGTTGTGAGGGATCCTCAACAATTACAAACATCTAGACACACAGCTTAAGCTAATGTCAGTAGACAATGTCAGTCCTTATTCACATATAATGTCAAATTAGTATCATATATCACACGTGGTAAAAGATACTTTTGATTAATAATATTATTGATAATCAAACACGGATGATCAACAAATAAGACAGATTTGTCACCGTCAGCATCTGTCTTACCAAAGTCAAACGCTAAATATCGATGCTAGCCACGGTTAGCCAGGAGGCTCAGCTGCACTATGAGGACAAGAGACAAACACCACAGCTGCTGACCTTGTGACTGAATATCGGCGAGTGAAACTATAAGCATTAGATCTCAATAACACGGACATAGAGTGGATGCTAAACACCAAGTGGTTATTGAAATCCGCGGTGCATCATTCGCCAGTTGACCTTGTATTCACTGCTAGCTAACTAGTGCTAACCGGTTAGCTAGCTGGCAAGCCGTTCACACTATTACATCAATTTCAGTATCTTCCCAAGACAATAAAGGTACTAGTATCCCGCTTATACAGTTCATATTACAAATATCTTTTCTGCCATTAAATGACTTCTTACACTGCGGGTTTTGGCGAGGGCTCGACCCACGGTGCTCCCAACTCGGCACACGGACGCCGCCATTTCTCAGTACGGTTACAGAAAAGCAGTCTGACCTGCTCTCACTTCTCCTTCGCCGTCATCTGAATATGTGCGTTTCTTCTTCAGCTGGACAATATCGCCGCCTACTGTTCATTATGTGTTCTTGTTGAGGACGAGGTCCGCTCGTGATATTCCACTACTCTCACTCTGTTCTAGTTTTTGTTAAATTGCTTTTTTATAATTATTCAGACATAATCTTTGCACTTTGCATTGTGAGTTTTGAAATACTGACACAAAACTTTAATTGCAGACAACCCAGCATGAGCTGTGACCCATAAACAGCAGGTATGTTGTGTACTAGTTCCTATTATTAAAACCAAAATGTTTGTTCATTGTAAGAGGTTAAACTCAAACTCAAACAGTCATCAACAAATAGGAAAAAAACAGCTTTGCAGAAATGACATCAATACTGTGCAGGGATAATCCACTACCACTGCTATAAAATTGTTGTTTAACAAAAATATTAATGCAACTTGACATTAACACACACGCAGACACACACATATATATATATATATATATAGGTTTTTTGTTCCATTGTTTTTCTGAGCTTGTTGGTCTTTTCTGTATTTACAGCATTTCTATATTTGGTTGTTTTTTCTAATTTTGCAGCATTTTTTCTAAATGCACGTGTGATGTCAAATTGGTGAAGCTGTTTTGTTTTGCGTAATTAGCTTGTGTTTTGTGTATTTGCACATGTTCTCTAAGTTGCTGTGCATTGAGTCCTCAGGGCCACCACATATATTGTTCAATTTAAAAACTTAAAGGAAAGCAAGTGAAAAACAGGACATGGTAATTTATTAATTCCTGACTTTATTTTGAGGTAGACCCTGCAAAGGAGAAGTTCAAAATGTAGAGCATAAGGAATATGCAGTCAACAGACCTGCTTTTCATTGTGCTTTTAAGCAGTGAAGGTGCTGGTGGCTGCTTATCTGGACTGTTTTGAAACGATTAGCTCCAGAGAATGATCTTTATGCTTCTCTGTGGGACAGGGTTGGATTTTGTCTGAGCAGACTTTTGGGACTTCATCTTTTTTCTTCCACAAAAATACAGAGTGAGACTGGGCTCCAGTGGGTGGGTGGATGGCCTTTATAGTCATTGGAATGTGAAGTGGAAAAGTTTGAACAGGGTCAGCCGCAGGTGGCTCAGGCGGAAGAGAAGGAGGAGGTGGCAGAACCCTGCTGCTATTGTTTTTGAGCTGAGTCTCTGCAGTCTTCAACAACACCTTAGGCTTTGCTTTTTCTGCTGCTGGGTCCTTCTCCTTGACAGGGCCCTGGTGTTTCGGTGCTGAACGGTTGGAGGGCCGTTTGATCTTGAAGCCCTCAACAAGTAGGTTGACTCCTACATACTGTGGTACTTCTACTGCTGCCTAGAGAACACAAGTTACATCTAATGTACTCAATGTCACTGTCACAATTTGATGCACTATTTAACCTGAAGAGGTGAGAAAACTTTTCCTTACCTGCCTATATATGAGCTCAAAGTCTCCTGTGTTTGCGTTGCGGTCAACTCTCCGGTCTAGGATGACTCGTAATGTGTCCTCCTGTACAGCAGTACAGAGGCGGGCTGTCACAGGGGTGGAGGGAGCCATGGTGGGACTGGCATTGATTTCTATCAACCATGGACGCAGGTCACGACCTAAGAATCACATATTAAAATATCAAATCTAACGTTTGAATTTTGGAGCCTGGCAGAATAACATATCATAAGGTCATTAACATCCTACCTAACATGAAATCAGCACCGTAGAGCTCAAAGGTGTTTTTACGTGACTCCATCAGATCCTGCGTTGTCTGTAGTGCGTGTATGATAGCCTTCTTCATCCCTGGGACTACCACAGTCTCCCACTGAGCCTCCCGGCCCTGGCTGGACAGAAAGATCCTGAACTGGTCATCTGACCACATGTTATCTGCTGGGATACCTCGATGTCGTTGTTGGGAGGGCCTCAGGTGCTTCTGGATGGAGTTATTGCACAGGTGGACAGAGCTGGGAGGACAGGAAATAAGTTACAGTTAATTTAAAGAGAACTAAAGAGACAGAGATGGGACAGCTTAATAAGAGGATAAATTACCCATCCTTCTAAATCATCCATCCAACAAATATTATGTTGTCATTTCTAAACTTCCATGTGAATAGGGACATTGCTTTTGGGACTATCAAAGAGGCTGAATTCAGTATTTGATTAATATGGCATATATGTAATATGTCTAATATTTTTGATAACATGCCTTAAAATTAGATTTGAAGGGGATCTTTTCACACCAGTGGGAAATACACACATCAAAAACTCCATATGGGTATGTGAATTTATTTTCTTTCCAAAACAGACTTAAAAAATGTGAACTTGAATCAAAGATGACTGACGCAAATCTCTTTATTACATAGTTTTTGAGTCTTTATTACCACACTTATGATGCCCATTTAAGTGTTTGCCAATTATTTTACACACTGCCCAAGCTGCAGCCTAGTTAGAACAACCTAACTCTGATATCCTTTTACTGTTAACAGCCACTTTCTCCTCTTAGACTGTCTAATTTTCAGCATTCACTACATATTAATAATGGAAGCACATAAGTACGTTAGTAGGCAGCTGTTGCAGCTTTTAAGTTGACTTTTCATGTGGCAGGTGTCAAAGACATCAAATATACAGTAATTTAAATATACCCTGAGGAGATGCCTAACTGCCGTTTTGAGGCTATGCACGGATATAAATATAGATCTCCCACCAAAAACGACATGCATAATTATAACCGATGCTGCCTTTTTTTGTCTCGCTTCCCCTTTTGAATGTCCATTTTGTTTCACATGTACTTGTTTTTTTTCTCCCATCACTTCAGCAGTGTGTCTGTCTTACCTGTCCAGTGTATCTAGTGAGTAAGGCTGCGTAGAAAAGCGCAAATAGCACTTTTTATAGAACCACACAGTCAGAGGGTTCCAGTCAGTGACCAGGAACCACTGGCGCACGTCAAACTTGGTGCCATGGACCAGAAACGGACATTCCACGTACTTCTGTACCACCCACTTGCTTTCCTTGATAAGTGTTGGATTGCCATCCACCAGCCTGAGAATCTGATCCAGACGCTTGACACATTTAATACCTTGAAGGCAGACACACCAGTCAGCCAACACTTTGTCAGAAACTATGTAAACTGTCTGATAATTACTGACATCTCACCTCTGCCCCTGGACTTTGCTCCAGGTTTGATGATCCAGATGTTATATATGCCCTCTATGTCCAGCTGTGGACTGACCTGTGCCAGTCTCTGCAGCATGGCCTTGCAGCACTTGACAAAACGATCACTGTCCTCAATCTCTGCTCCATCACTGAGAGGGAAAGCACACAGAGCAGTGTTGAGAGATACTGTAAAGCACTTTGGTTTTCTTTTATCTCATGTCAAACTCATACACTGTACTCACTGAACAACAAGGTAATAGTTGTTAATGAACTCTGCCCATTCCTCCTTCGTAAGTGTTTCTGGGGTCTCCAAGCTTATGTCTATATCTCTGTGCTCCAGACTCTCCAGAAACCCCTGGCACACTCTTAGCGCGCTGTCAATCATTTGGGAGAGGACGACTGGTCTAGATTTGCTTCTTTTCCTGTGATCTGACGGCAGAGAAACACAATTTTATGTCTCATATGTCTCTATTTAGCTACACTGGCTAAGTATGCAGTGTGTGAGACAAGGTCATACTGTGAATGGAGCGAACATGTGGGCTCATTCCCTCTCCGCAGACACCCTGCTCCCTCTCCATGATGTATTTCAAAAGACTGGTGCAGGCTGTCCTCCTGTAGTCCTCTGCACAAAGGACAGAGTCAGAGAGCTAAGATTTCTATTTTTTCCCTATGAGTGAAAGTAGAAAAGTGCCAAAAATACAGGAGAAAGTGCTCAGGTGAATAAATATAAAGATCTGACCAATGAAAGCATGCTTCTCATCCTGTGCTGCTAGTCTGTAACAGCGAGGGAAGAACGTGTCTGGGTCAGCTGAATCAAACCAGTGCAGGTTCCTCAGGTTCACACACAACCCCACCTGTCAGAGACAATACAATTCATTAGAGTAGGAGTGACACGCCGACATTGAGGAGGCGTCTCTTGCTTTAATAATAACTGCACATATACCTTGGTGGTTAAGGTGCCTGCCTTTGCAAAATGATTGATGATCTGCTCTTTTTGCAAGCTGTTGGCATTGATGGCGTCTCTACGGTTTGTCCAGTAGAAATAAACCATTTCGTTCCTCACCAGGCGTGACTGAGGAGGAGAGGGTCTGTTAAATTTTGTTATTACAAATGATAAACTCTGAGCATGGTAATCAAGGTTAGCTTAGCCTCACGTCAGGCTACAACCTTAAATGAATGATTTTACCATGAGGTCATATAGTCCATTTGCCTCTTTTTCGACTTCATCAGAGTTGTCTGAGAAGAAGAAGCCAACTTAACCAACAATGTGATAAACATAAACATATTTGCAAGAGAAAATAAACATCATTTCTGAAAGTCACATTTTCCTCTACAGTAGCTCACTATCATCATCGTCGTCATCGTCGCTGTCACCAGCATCACTGCTGTGGCGCCGTCGTGCATGCTTGTTGGGGCGGGGCATTCGCTGCTCAACCCAGCCTCTGGCCCTCAGTGCATCCCTGATGACAGGGTAAGGGCCCTGGACAGAGAATATCTTATGCATCTGAGAGAAAGAAAACAGCTATTTAAATAATGCTTTATGGAACAATAAGAACAATTTTTATTTGTTATTTATCCAGTAATGTCGGCTGACCTTGACAGCTTTTTCCACAAGGGCCTTTGCTGTCTTCAGTCTCTCTGGGTGAAGAACAGGTTGGCTCACAAAACTGTGCTGAACTTTTCCCTCAGGAGTTGCAGCTGATAACCACACATATAGAGTAAATTAAATATGAAACCTGTTCTGTAAATTATACTTTACATTAGTGATGATGCTGTTTGGGTTGTCGATGCAGTATGATAAGTACTACACTGAGTGAAAGAGCAATCTCATTCAGCATTTGGTTGCTGACTTGCAAGTTATACTTACTTGTTTGCTGGCTTTTAGTTTCATCTTGATTGTACCGTGGGACCACAGCACAGACCATCACAATTGTTGTCACACATAATATATTAATACTGTACAATAGCACATGTAAATAAGTTTGCCATCTGTGGCAGAAAGCCATGTTGTAAGCTTGGTAACATCGTCTTAACAGCATGTAGGAGTCCAGAATCTTCATAATCACCTGGATACAGTTTTTTCAACAGCATTTAAAAATAGACTGATTTATAATACGTCTAAATGCAAAAAACAAAAACCAGCCAGATAAGTATAAAACCAAAGAAAATGTAACTAAAGTTCAAGGCTTAACATCTTCAGCTTGAAACTTTAATACATGGCTGCAGAGTTCAAACATTTAGGCTCCTGTGAGCGCGACCTCATAATTAATTCAACATTTGTGATCTAAATGCTGGCTCTATGAATGTAAAAGGCTGTGTCATACAGTAGTAACTCTTCACATTTCAGTTTAGAAATGGTGCCCTCAAAAACAAGTACAAGTACAAAAACAAATATATGAAATCTCTATTATTAGCCCAGTATGTAAAATTTTGACAGTTTGAAGTGAACATTTATTTTGTACAATGAATTTTTAGGCCTGGTTCGCTGATAGATGTGTGAAGATGTGTCAAACAACTTAGGAGTAGTGGATGGTTATAAACCTGTGTTAAACACCCAAGTGATTTTCAGTATTACTTCTTGGGTCCTTGTGATGTTCAGACACGGACAGTGTTTCTTTGCTCTTTTCTGACTCTTACCGCTGTCTGGGCATGGTGCGCAGCATTGGACAGACTGTCTGGACTTGGTGGCATCCATACTGACACCAGCTCTCATTCTTCAGGGGAACCTTTTCTTTTGGTCTGCTTCATGGTTTATTCAGACATGAACCGCTGCAGAGGACACAGTGGAGCAACAATATTCCAGCATAAAACTATGTGTAGAGTACATATACAGTAATCCTAACTCAGATACCATGCATTTCAGAGAGTAGAACAGACTCTCTCTCCAGGAGCAGTGGACTGTAAAGTAGGTCACGTTTCTGTGCAGTAGACAGCTTGGCTACACTTGTCAGGTTTGTACCTAACACCCCAGACAGGGTGTGATACTCTGGTCTGATTTCCTTCAGTTACCTCTTGAACAGAGGCCCAAAACTGGACACATGCCCCAACAACACAAATGTTTTTTGCTATTATCCTATTGTTTCTGTTTTCTAAAGAGATCACTCACATTAGCCTACACATCAACTGTTTATAATCTAATACTTACTTACTCACAGGTTACAGGCTATATTTAACAGTACATAACTAGCATGACTGAATCTCAAACAAACCGCAGCCTTCTCACCATATTCTAACTAAACTAACTTGGAAAGCTCCAAATACTAGCACCTCTTCTACTGGGAGGCTCAGTTAAAGTTTTGACATGATGGTTGAACGTGTGTTAGTCTTACCTGCTGGTGTCCACAGGTGTATTCACTTCGGTACCGGTTCAGTTTTCACCGCAGGAACGTTTACTGTTGCCATGGCACCCTCTGGTGATGACTTCTGCTGTGTGACAGTTTTCACCGGTATCTGTAGACAACGAGGTCACAGGAGCTTCAAATGTACACAAACATACAGTACATAACATTTTTATAGTTTTTAAGACTTTATCACGTTAATTGTTCTTCTAATATACGACCAACTGGATTTATATGTTCCGCATGATGTTTTTGTGAACTTATAACTTTCGAACAACTCAGTCTTTAATTGTACAATGTTATGACTAGTCAAGTTAAAAAGATAACTACTTATTTCTGAACGTATATAGTACATTTAATGTTATTTTAAACCACAGACAGATGTTTTACAACACACAGGATCAGGTCTATTTCTCCCTCTGCTCGGTCGCCATCTTGCGGGGGGCGGGGCAGCTGTACGTCACGGTGTCCGCCCAGTCCAGACAAATCCCCGCACAACATTCAAACGCACACGGACGACTCGCCGAGGACACGCAATATAATTCATATATGCATAGTAAATATAATATTACGAAATATCATAACACGTGTAGCAGGTGAACCTATCCGTGTTTTTAAACGGCATTTTCACAGCCACTGAAAAATCTGTTTCCTTAAATTACCTGAAGCTAACATGCTAACTGTTACTTAACAGTTAGCTTAACGTGTGTTGAACTTCTCTCAGGAGGCTGTTAAGTGTATTTCAGCAGTGAAATGTGTGGAAGAACTGCCTGCACTCTTGCTCCTGACGAGGTGAGCCGAGCCTGTGCCTTCAGAAACCGAAGAGGGCAGCGGAGACAGCCCCGCTGGAGGGATGGAGATGCTGACAAATACCGACCTTCCTACAACAAGAGTCCTCAGTCCTTGAGTCCCGTCCTGCTGTCCCAGAGGCATTTTGATAAGGTAAGAACAGCCCTATATTTACGTGTTTGAGCGTGATTCACAAGCATTTAACAGCCCGTAATGATCAAATGATCTATCAAGTTCTGTTGGATAACATAAACAATGAACAGGAATATTTGTATTATTGCTAATATATTTTCTACAGAGATTTAACAGTATACAGCTGTAATTAATGCAGAAACACCAGCCTGGGAATAACTGTAAAAGAACTGACCAGAGACACACTGTACACTGCGAGTTTATTGCACTGGATAACATCATATAGCGCTGATGCACATATCATTGTGTCCACTGCTTGCATGTCCTCAGGATGCCCCTGTGGATGAGTGTGTGTTGGCCTGCATGCGTTGGAGTCTGATACCTGCCTGGTTCAAGGAGAATGACCCGAGCAAGATGCAGTACAGCACTAGCAACTGTCGCAGTGAGAATATTTTGGAGAAGAAATCATACAAGGTGCGTACAGTTTGAGACACTGCTACTTTTATAAAGACGTTTTATACTGTATGTTTGGGTGTGGGTCTAAGGACACAAGAGTCTCTGAAGACTATATTTTCTGCCCAAAGGATCCCCTACTAAAAGGACAGCGATGTGTCATCCTGGCTGATGGTTTTTATGAGTGGAAGAGACAGAACAAAGAAAAGCAGCCTTTCTTCATCTACTTCCCTCAGGGATCTAGACAGGAGGAAACAGAGGATCAGGATGACCTCTCAGCTTCAGTTTCCAATAAGAAGAATTCAGAGTGTCTACCAAAGGAGGCCTCTGGCTTGACTGAGGTTTGCATTGCATTCTGTATAGTAATATAAGCATAAACATTTGCTTTCATCCAGAGCAAAAGTAGATAGAATGAAGCTATGGTGGAAATTACAATGAGTGAAAATTTCCTGTGTGGGAGAGAAGCTAAGGCAAATACGTACATGTGTCCACCAGGTGTTTCTTTGGCATTTAAAATCCTGTGCAGAAGAACCAACACGTGGTTAGATTTTAGTTAGTGCCAGGCTGTGGACCGTAAAACTATAAACCACGATATCTACTAATTTCCTTCTGACCTTAGCTGTGTGTTGGCCAGGATGGAGAAGAACCGAGTGAGTGGACTGGATGGAGGTTGCTGACCATGGCTGGACTGTTTGACTGCTGGAAACCCCCAGATGGTGGAGAACCCCTTTACACATACACTGTAATCACTGTGAATGCTTCCTCAAATCTGCAAAGCATCCATGACAGGTAAGAACAGTTGTTGAGAAAACTTGCCCTTTTGGCTTTTGTGTCTGTATGAAATCCTAAATTACTGGGTGGTTGTGTTCTAGGATGCCAGCAATCCTGGATGGCGAGGAAGAAGTGAGGAAATGGCTTAATTACGGGGAGGTGAAGTCTCTAGATGCCCTGAAACTGCTCCAATCTAAAAACATTTTGACTTTTCACCCCGTGTCTTCAATAGTTAACAACTCACGCAACAACTCTCCAAAGTGCATTCAGCCACTGGATCTTAACAGCAAAAAGGTATCAGATTTACTGTGGTATTTTGATCACTGTGATTGGGGAAAATGTGTTAAATATGTTTCTGCTAATAAATCTGACCACTGACCCATAGGAGCCCAGACCCACAGCCAGCAGTAAGATGATGAAAAGTTGGCTGACGAGCAGTGCGTCTTTAAAGAGGAAGGAGCCCAGCCCATGGGAGAATAAAGAGCGCGAAAGCAAGGCAGAGAGTCCGTGCAAGCCTACAGGTTCTCTTCAGCAGTGGCTTCACGGAGCCAAAAAGAAACCAAGAAAAATATAAACTTAGCCTGAAAACCACAGTTTAAAGACCATTTAGGCCTTACCTATTCCACTTTGTTTTTACAGCTGAGTATAGGTTTGATGTTCAGAGTATTTTTTGTAATGTGTATAATAAAATATGCTCCACAGAACACTTTTGATGTTTGTCAATAAATGTCAGAAATAAACTGTGTGCTTTATTCAAGATTTTTATTATCATTATTACTTGAAACGCAGACATTTTGAAACAATGTAGATGCTATGCATTTATCATATTAATAATAATGATGAATGCCAATACTTCCCCTCATTCTTTTCATTTCAAAGTGACAGTATATATTTCTATCTATAATGTATTCAAAAGGTTTAACATAATACAAACAGACAGTTAAAGATCTGATCAGTTAAAAGAAATATCAAGCACTTGAATTGTTTGCCAACACGAGCAACTGGCAGAGTCGGATATGGAGATTTACAACACAACTTTGTTCATTCCCCACACCTTGATTGAGAGGTTTGCAAATATACAAAGTCTTGCAATAACTGACAGTAATAAGAAATGTACTAACTAATAGTACTCAGTTATGAATGATATTTATACTTGAGAAAATCTCTCTCCTCTCCAGGACTATCAGGCTGAATGACATGCTGTCTTGATTTGGTTCATTGCCACGTCAACTGTTGTACCAAGAATAACTGATTACAAGACGAACCTTCATTTCTCCGATAGAGGAACAGCAAATAATATGTTAGGGACAGTACTTACATCAAAGTGCTGAGTCTGAATTCAACAATGTCCTCAACCTGAGCTACAACTGCTTTTATTGTGGCTCCTAAATGAGATGTCTGAACAGGTCTTCAGTTATTGTGGATGACAGCAAAGTGTAAAAGAAAAAAAAAAAATAAGTACACACTTCTCTGAAGGACTTGTTGAACTGGATTTTCAATGCTAGCTATGCCAATTTAGCAGACAGCATATAAATGTGATCCACACATGCACCTTCACCCATTCTGATCCTTCACTGCTTCGGTTCTGACTCCCTGTTTTGTGTATGAGTTTATTTTTAAGGTTGCATGAGGTAAAGTGAAACTATGGTAACAAGTGTTTCTGAGAGTGAAACAAATTTAAGGTATAACACAAATGAGTAAAAATGGGGGGGGGCAGTGTTTCCTCTATTCATGCAGTAGTGTTGGGCTGTGGAGAAAAAAAACCCACCACTGCTGAAAAAAACTTTGATTAAAGAAAGAATTTACTTGTCTAACCTTACTCATAAACACAAACATGTACTGAGTTTAATGCTTCTTCACCACTTAAAGTATCCAAATAAAAGCAGTTAGAACCAAAAGTGGGTGTGAAAGCAGCGATACACATGGAACCGAAAGCGAGATTAGCCCAAACCACCACTGCTATGAAAAAGTACAAAACACTGGGAAGTAATGAGCATCATACATGTAAATTCCATAATGTTTCTGTAAGGAGTTCTTTGGGCTAGGAGACTCATATTTTATAGAAAATGTGTGTTTCGTTTATATAAGGAAGTGAGTGCAGCATGTTTGTGTGTAGTAGTAGTATACTCTATGAGTGGGATGCTGCTTGTACATTGGGCATTAGGAATTAACACAGTGGGCCATGGGAAAGAGGATATATAGACAAGGCAAGACAGGGTAATGAGGGCAGTGACAGCCCTCCGATGATCCTCAGAGTCCTCAGCAGCTGCAGGTCTCTGCTGACGGCTTGGCTCGCTCGTTCCTGTCCAGCTTTATCGGCTCAGGGAACTCATTGTACAACTCCACTTCGGTCTCCTGAAATCAAACGACATAGTTGAGCGTGTGTCCAACTCTCACATTAACAGATGTTGTGATATTACATTTTTCAACGCCAAAAGGTCAAACTGCCTACTAAGATTTCTTGCTGGCATCTTGTTACCTGTTTAAGAGCGTTGCGTGCAATAGTCTGAAAGGCCTGCTCCACATTGATCGCCTCTTTGGCGCTTGTTTCGAAATATGGGATGTTGTTCTTGCTCTGACACCAAGCCTGTGCTCGCTTAGTTGTTACCTGAAACACAAAGGAGCTGACATTATGCTTAGAAAACTCACACGAGAATGTTGTAACCAAACTATTTTTTAATTCCACCATTTTTTCATTATAGTATCCTTAAAAAAATACTAACCACAAACATACATTTCCTAGTGCACACAAAGGCAACCCTGGCAAACATAAACAATAATCTCATAATCTGGATTTACCTGTCTGTTTTCCAAGTCGATCTTGTTGCCCAGCACGACGAAGGGGAAATTCTCAGGGTCTCGAGGGCTGGCCTGGATTAAGAACTCGTCCCTCCAGCTGTCTAGAGTCTTGAAGGTGTTGGGTGCCGTCACATCGAACACCAGGACGCAGCAATCTGCTCCACGGTAGAAGGCTACGCCTAAAGACTGGAACCTCTCCTGACCTGCTGTGTCCCAAATCTGAGATATAGAACAAAGCGAACTTTACCAAAGTGTTTACATGATTCACATAAACCTCTATAAGTCTACAGTTATGTATGGTACTATTCAAATAACTTTTTAAAATGATAATGTCACCTCACTTCAGAGACTAACACACTTAATTTAAATAACCCAGTGTTTAAATTATTAAAGCACAAATATAAATAGATTGACAGAATTGTTACTATCCTTTAACCTTTGTTTTATAGCATCATTATCACTTTTCCTTGTGATTATTTTAGATGTGATGGTTCAATGTGGCATCATTATGGCATTTTTATGTAAATTATTTCTTCCTTACCTGCATTGTGACAAGTCTGTCATCCACCATTACTTCTTTTGTCAGGAAATCAGCACCTATTGTGGCTTTGTACTGGTTACTGAACTTCTTATTCACATACTGGTTCATCAATGAGGTCTTCCCAACTCTACAAAACAATACATCACAGGACACAAGTCAGAGCAAAATAAAAATTAGCATGACAGGTAAATAGACTTAGAGTGAATGTACCATCACTTACCCAGAGTCTCCGAGGATGATGACTTTAAGTAGTACTTTCTTTCTTGATGTCATTGTGCCACAGCTGTAAAGACAAAAAACTACATTTGAGTGGAGAAGAAAGCAAACTGCTCAAACAAGCCGATTACAGCCTAGTCCTGCTGATGACCATTTAGATATGATAATGTTTTTGTCACCACAAAAATAGCTTTTGTTTTTCTGTAAACCATTGATTTTGTTATATTTACGCTTCTGACAAACAATTCAACTGAAACACATTGTTCTATTCCCAAGTTACAATTCTTGTACGTTTATTTAGCCAAACATTGCAAAAAACTAAAAATGGAACTCACGCCCAGTTACATCAAAACATATTGTGCGATCTGAAAACTTTACCTGTCCAACCAAATGTACAGGTGTTCCCTTTAAATATATTTTGATATTTTAGCAAAGCTACAAATTTCCAAAAGTGTGCATCAATAACCCATCTTGTGCTCATGCTCTCTTCAAGATAACATAGATAACATAAAGCATTTCTGACTTTGGCTGACTGTGCTTTGTAATTATAAACCACCCAATAAAGCTGTAATGACCAAAGTCCAAACTCTGTTAGTGGTGGGATTTAAATCATCATTTTTAATAAGGCTAGACCTTCGAGAAAGCATTATAGGAAAGACAGCTTTTCTTTACATATCATTTAACGCTTACAGCCGTCCATGTGAACAAAAAGCCACTGTTCGAATCCATGTATCGTTATTATGAAGCAGAAATAACCCAGCGCTGTCGGTGCGGCTCTCATAATCTGCACCCCATGACACTGTGTCAGGGACTGATCACATGGTTTAAAAACAGGACTAACGGAACCATGACTTGGCAAGCATGATTAGCACAACGAGTATACTGGCAGGATTCATTATACATACCGGTATAATCCGTAACTGTAATTAATCTGGCGTATATTGTTGTAAATATTTACACCTGACAGACTTTAGGGTTTTAGCATTTTATTGAACGGCCATAAACGCCTCGCATCATCGCAACACTCGCAAGTGGTTAGCAAGGGAGAATAAACCATACCATGTCAGATAGCTATGTAAGCAAATTATAAAAGATAGCATCAAAAACGGAATAAGTTTGAAATACAAAATCTTTTCAAAACAATCTAAGCTAGATGTTTTAGATACCGTGTCCACCTAACAATAAACGTTACCGTATCTGTGACTCTTGTTAATTTAAGCTAACGTTTGGTTAGCTTTAATTAACGTTAACAAACGTGAAACTTAGTTATCGAGAGCTGTGTTGTTAACATATATCATTAGTAATGTCAGAAAGTAAAGTCACCACGTACCAACCTGAGCGATGATCCCGCGGTAAAGGAATATCAAAAGTGCACTTTTCCTTTGCCTTGGTCTTGGAGTGCTAGCTAACGCACAGGCTAGCTAACAGGCTAATAGCTCCTATAAATGTCTGCCGTAACAAAGCAACACGTTTAGAGCGTCGACAGCTAAATAACCTCTGATAACCGTATTCGCAGTCTACCCTACTTATCAAACTCAATGCTGCCACTACCGACGTATACCCTCTTCGTGTTACAGAAGCGATTCTGTTTCGCACTGTTCCCTGTTGACGCTTTTCCCGTCAAGCTAACGTGCTAGCAGCTAGCCGAGCTCTGTTCACTTCCTCCAAAACAAGGTCTGACGGCGACCGGTGACGTCGCACGCTGGCCACGCCTTGTTGCGCAACACCAGAGGAGTCACAAAAACACAAATATTAAAAAATATAATAAAAATGTAATGTCATTTATCTAGTATGCATAGTCATACAGCATACAAGGCATATAGCTGACAATACTCGAGTCTTTGTGCTGCTGAATTACTTCTCCACTGACATAAATACTTAATACAGTAATACACAATAATAGTTATAAAAAATAAAAGTTATAAATCTGATCATCACATCACATATAACGAGATTCATATAATAAAGACAGATATTCAAGACCCCAAAAGTCCATGAACACCTTTTAATATGCTCAGTTTTACACTACATGCTTGTTATATGGTAGACTTTGGTAAAAACTGTCATGCGTATACAGAACAACACCTAAGCCTACAGATACCCTCATCTTACTTAGCATTGTGGTTGGACAGGGCCAGAAATGTTACCTACTCACCTCTCCACATGCTGGTGTCATTGCTGTCCTTCCTCTCTTTTCCCCAGTTCATAATACTAGTTAAGTATTTGATGATGACCAAGCTGGCAGATACTTTGATCACTTTGATTTTGTTCTTTCCATTTACCTGACTTTTGAAGAATTTGGGAGGGATAAATTTGATCCTGCAGTCTTTCATGAGTCCTCATTATGGTTTCTATGGAACAGAATCCTCAGATACATTAGACTGAGATAGACTTTTTTATTCAGTGCTCTATTGTTACACAATATATTCTATTAAACAAAATGCAAATTCACCTCCTAAAATCAAAATTCTGTTGGGCATTTCCTTTTATAACTAATCACAGTCACTTTCAAGTTTTAGCTAATTACTATGTGGTCAATAGCCCTTCCTGACTGGCAGGATGCTGACCAACTGATTCACTGATCGTGTGCGTTGATTTTTATACATGACTTGGATTTATTCAGTTATCAGCCATGAGATGTGTCACAATGCTGGGGACTTACTGTGGTTTGGGTAAACCACAGGCCCAACGATACGTTATTAGCCCACTAAAAAAGACGCAATATTGTCTGGTGCTGCCGAAACCCGGGATCGAACCAGGGACCTTTAGATCTTCAGTCTAACGCTCTCCCAACTGAGCTATTTCGGCCTGCTGCAACTAAAGAAATGGCACACAACAAGATATTCTCAGTTTCTGAAGGCTGTCAAACACATAGATTAAATGTTTTACATGTTATATTAAAATATTATCTTTTTTTCGTTTGAAAGCCAATCCTAAGTGTTTGTTTTCCTGTGTTGCAGACGTAATTTGCTTCCGACGTACAGTACGTCGTGAAGTGCGCGCCGTGACGCCATCGCGTCGGACTGAATGAAGCGTCATCCTTTCTGATGTAGAGCGGCACGGTGGCCTTTCTTTGCTGCTCTACATTCCTCCCAAGCTTTCCGCTTTTATCCCGGTTTTTTAGCTCGTAACATCTTTAACCATGATCCGAACGTCGCCATTTCTCGCCGCATGTATGCTGTTTCTGGCTGCTTTTAGCTCGCATGTTATAGCGGACGGTTTGGTAAACGAGGAGGTGAAGCGGACAGTGGACCTGAGCACACATTTGGCTAAGATCACCGCGGAGATCGTGCTGTCCAACCAGGGACACTCTGCCGTGCAGAGCTTCATATTAGCGGTAGAGGCTGACCTGGCACCGCACCTCGCTTACATTGGAGCCTCGGTGAGCCAACCATCAGTGCCCGGAACAACACCTTTGCTTGTAACTGGCTAACTAGCTTTAGCCTGATATCTGCTTTATAGTAACGGTTAAGATACACGTCATTTTGCTCTGTAAAATCTGGCAGCACCCAAATATTGTGAGAGCAAAAGTGTTGCATAAACTAATGGTAGCATGTTAGCTTATGATGTTAGGATGTGTTCACCTAATGCTTTAAATCTCAACTATTAGCCATGTGATGTGATTCATTGTGGTCCTGCGGGTAGTGCGCTCTGCAAACTTGGAAGCAAATAACCACAGTTAACGTTAGCCAACGTTTTCTACTTTTTCGAGATGTATATTGCCAGGTGCAAGGTATTTGTTTCTAGAAATGTAGTGAACAGGTCAATACAAATGAGATAAATTCATTTTGAATTGGTATGGATGTGTGGAACAACTGTTAACTTCCGCAGCGCTGCACGCTCTGTCAGAATGACACGTATGCGCTGGACAGCTCACTTCCGTGTGTGACTGCGCAGGCCTGCCCCCTTCCACTATGAATGAAAATGTTGAAATGCTTAGTGTTTATAGACAGAATAATAAGCTATTCCAAAGCACTAATAAGGATCTCTAGTTTTGTATTTTACATGTAAATTGAATGTATATGCTGAGACATCCATCTTATTGCAGGTGAAGGGAGATGAAGAGGAGGATGGTACACTTGAACTCCAACAGACCACAATTAAGGGCCAAAGGTAAGAGATCAAATTCTTAATGATCTAACCAGATTCTCAAGTCTGTATAAGCAGGAAATGGATAAAAACACAACATAATTGGTGCTTTTTGGATTAGCATGGGCCCTAACTGAAGGGACTGACTCATAAGTGTGTCTGAGTGCCAATCATTATAAGAGCACTTTATCTCGGTATCTTTTCATTGCTTTTCTATTGCCCTTAGTCAAGTAAAAATACTGTAGGTCATCCTTTAGAAACACTGTTATACATATACACATATATTAATTTGATTATATAAACCATATTTTACAACTTGTTGGATGACAAAAGTATTTATTAGTAAAACACAAGATATTTTTGCAGCTTTTTCCATGCTCAAAGTTCCTCTCAAGAATTTACATGAAGAAGCCAAAAATGATTTCCTAAAAACAAAATAGCATTTAGTAGTTCCTGAGAAACTGATACTTTACAGCAGCAGAATTAAAATCACTATGCAAATTTATTTTATCTCTGCTCCTCTCTGTTTTCCATGCAGCGGGGAGTTTTACAAAGTGCAGCTCCCCTCCAGTCTGGCAGCTGGTGCTCAGCTCAAAGCAAAGGTGGAGATGACATTCAGCCATGTCTTGAAGCCTTTTCCCACACACATCACTCAGGCTGAACGCCAGCTGGTGGTCTTTCAAGGGAACCACTACCTGTACTCCCCGTATCCCACCCGCAGCCAGACCACACGGGTCCGTCTCGCTTCCAAGACTGTGGAGAGCTACACCAAGCTGGGCAGCCCCAGCAAGAATGATGAGATCATCGAGTATGGACCCTTCCGTGATGTGGCGCCGTTCAGCGAGGTACAACTCTGGCCAGATTTGATGAGCATCAAGTGACTCCTCAGGGAAGTTGCTAAAACAATCTGTGTTGTGGTGTGTTCTCTTTTGTTCAGGATACAATGAAGATCCATTATGAAAACAACACGCCCTTCCTCACCATCAGCAGCATCACTCGCATGATTGAGGTGTCTCACTGGGGCAACATTGCTGTGGAAGAGACCGTTGACCTGAGGCACACAGGAGCCATGCTGAAGGGGCCTTTTTCACGCTACGATTACCAGCGTCAGTCAGACAGCGGCATCTCATCTGTCAAATCCTTTAAGGTGTTTTATTAAACACAAACCACAGTTGTTTAACTTGTTTTCACAGTTTGGATGATGATGATGATGCATGTGCTTTCTTTTTAACAGACTATCCTTCCTGCCTCAGCCCAGGATGTCTACTACAGGGATGAGATTGGGAACATCTCCACCTCCCATCTGCAGGTTCTGGATGACTCAGTGGAGGTGGAGATTAGGCCTCGTTTCCCTTTGTTTGGAGGCTGGAAGACCCACTACATCATTGGCTACAATCTGCCCAGCTACGAGTACCTCTACACCTTGGGTGAGTTGATTTGTGATGAACCAAAGCTTCTTATTTAGAGTGCCAGTGTGTCTTGCTAATGCATCACATCATTTTATCTTTTAGGTGACCAGTATGCATTAAAGATGAGACTTGTCGACCATGTATATGATGACCAGGTCATTGACTCACTGACCGTGAAAATCATCCTGCCAGAGGGGGCCAGGTCAGTGTTTGCAATAAATCTACGGTTTGTCAGGTTGAGTTGAGATTTTTACCAAAGTTGATACTATTTTCTCCCAATTTCTTCTGTCTTGTTCTACTAGGAACATCCATATGGACACACCTTACAAAATTGATCGTATGCCAAACCAGCTACACTATACATATCTGGATACATTTGGCCGACCAGTGTTGGTCGCCACCAAGAGCAACCTGGTTGAGCAGCACATTCAGGATGTTGTTGTAAGACAAGTGATAAAAAAGCATATCAGTTTTATGCAGCAAGCAGATTTTGTTAGAGTTAATTAATATGTAGCAAAGATGGCCAAAGGCTGCCTTGACTATAGGAACCTGTATGTAGTGTATGTTATTAAATTTTCTTTGATGATCTGAATCATTTAAGTGTGACATGTACAAAAAAGTCAGGACGGAGGCAAATACTTACACTCTATAATAAAAGATCTAAAATGTTAAAATGTGCAACTTTAGATGATTTAAAAAAATATATTTTTTTAAAATGACCGCGTCATCAGATTCATGTCACATGTCTGTAAATTTGACATGAACTGTGAAAAGGTTTTCAAACCTGAATTTAGAAATTTTTTCGTCTGTGTTTCCAGGTTCATTATAATTTCAATAAGATCCTGATGCTGCAGGAGCCTCTGTTGGTTGTAGGAGCTTTCTACATCCTTTTCTTTACAGTCATCATCTACGTCCGTCTGGACTTTGCCATCACAAAGGTATGACGTGTTCATACATATATATTAATGTGTTCACTAAGATATCTTTATCCTTGTGATGCTGTCCTTTCACTACTATTCTGTATTACTAATTCCACCACTTCATACATGTGTGTTTTGAACAGTTCTAACATTTTCTTCTTTTTCAGGACCCTGCTGCTGAGGTGCGTATGAAGGTGGCCTCCATCACAGAGCAGGTGCTGACTCTTGTTAACAAGCGTCTGGGCCTGTACCGTCACATGGACGAGGTGGTCAACCGCTACAAGCAGTCTCGTGACACTGGGGCACTCAACAGTGGCCGGAAGACACTGGAGGCCGACCACCGCAATCTCACCAACGAGATCAGCTCTCTGCAGGCTCGCCTCAAAGCTGAGGGCTCCGACTTGGCTGATAAGGTGAGTGACGTGTGTTTGAAATATTGTATGTTAAATAAAATGGCAATGCACAATGAGGCTCACTCCCCTGCTCCCCCTCCCCGGGCTCTCAGGTTGGGGAAGTACAGAAGCTGGACGGCCAGGTGAAGGAGATGGTGTCTCGCTCCTGCCAGGAGGCGGAGCGGCTTGTGGCGGGGAAGGTCAAGAAGGAGGCTTACATTGAGAGCGAGAAAAATCTGACCAGCAAGAGACAGGAGCTCGTCAGCCGCATCGACAGTCTGCTGGATGCCCTCTAGATTACTCCTGCCACACTAGCACACACAAACAGACACACACCACCCCTGCTACAACATACAACAGTTGTATGTATGAGAATTAAAAGAAATGTGACACAAATACATACAAATTTTTTTTTTTACCATCCTTAAACCTGGACATGGACTATTAACACCTCATCTTACAGTAGTGATGAGTTTATCCAAACACTTGTGCCTTGTGATAAACTTGAGGTCACTGCATGTTCAGCTCTACAGCAGCTACAGCAGCATCATTTGGCTGTTTTGTTTCTGTGTTTTGGTTTGTTGAGCTACACTTAAGTCTTGATTTTCATGTTCAAATCTGGATTGTTTTTTTTTTTTTCACAGTTATGTATGGTTAAGGGACTTTTTTTGAAATGAACAGCTAAAGGGCCCAAGTCTCATGTCTTTACTCACATATGCCGTATTCTACAATTAATCACCTCTACCTCTTATGTGCAAAGGTGATAATTTTCCCAATCTTATCTATTTTGCACTTACAACTTTTTTCTACTCGGCCCTGACTGGCATTTATATTTGAACAAATTTGAAGCTCTGATTCTGTGTCATCCCAAATCGCTTGTCTTTGATGTTCCTCTGTCATATTTTCTACATTTTGTATTTTCTGTTTTGTAAGTGGTATTTTGTGATCATGAGATTAGTGAATACATGAGATTAGGTTGTATGTGAGAAAAGACATGGGAAGTGGAACACTGATGTTCATTATACTGGGCAATGATATGGAAAGCTGTCATATTTGAAATAAAAATTTGAGAAAGTCATCATTTAGCATGTTTATTCAGTTACGCTGCAAGTGTGTGGTCTTTGTGCATTTGTACTGGTGTGTTAGTAAATTTGGGGAAGCAGTACCTTTAGTTGATCGAAAGAGGGCACACCTGTGTCAAGAACCTTTCTTTAGGCTTTAACAAAACCACACAACTACATTTTCAGTGTCAGTGCTATTAAATAGTGTTCTGTCAAATACATAAAAATAAACGTCAATCTGACAGCTCACAATAAAAAAAATAGACCACATTTGCACTGTGACTAGTGTCCCTTTTTAAATGAGCACTTAAAAGGGAATTTCCAGCACATTGTTGCATTTCTAGTTTTAGAGTAACCCCTCGTATCACCCTGTCCTCTCCAGTCAGCGGAGCAGCCAACCTGCCTCGATCACAGTCTGAGCCCAGGATAAACATAAGGGTCAGTCTGAGGTCATCGCTTTCCCTCTGAGGTCACCAGGGGTCTTGGCAGGTCATTTCCTGCTCCATAATAACAGGCCCCGTTCCCGTCACAATGATAATGTTAACATATTGTATGTGCCATACAATAATCATTCTGAAAATACACAGCAGGGGGAAAGCAAAGACAATGTCTGTTAGCACCGATGCTTGGTGCTGGAGAAAGGCCACACAATGGCATTTTTGTTTGTATGTGTGTACTTGAGTGGAGATTTGGAGCAGTGAGAGTTCGGAGAGCCGCCGAGTCTCATTCTCACAACAGAGCACAGCGGCAGACTGTTGCTGCTCGCACACATCCACCTCAACACCAGAGCCTGAGCTCACGTCTGCTCTCCACTCCGCAACGATGCTATCAGAGCACCAAGTTTGAATGTTACACTGACCAGATTGAAAGATTGCCACAGAATAGAAACTCTGTGGATTTGATTGAATTGAATCAGGCACTAGTTTCAGAGATGTCTTGAAAATTATTTTAAATAATAATAAAAAATAAAATTCATCAGTAAGTGTCAGATTTGCTCCACATCCTTGCATCAACACTTTTTACAATTAAGTTTTACAATTAATGATGTCAACAGGATTTTGGGACGAAAAAAGATCAGGAGACAATATTTATTATTGGCAGCATTGATACAGTTTGAAACCACTTTTAATGCTTTTCATAGTGGTACTTAATTATCCATATTATTTTCTCTGATGTAGGCCCTCTTCCACCAGCACCATCCTTTTTCCTGTACACTGCTTCGGTCATATTTATATATATTTTATTTATAGTATGCTACTGCATATACCAGACAACAATGTCACAGAAGCAAAATTAATATCAATTATTAAAATTACAATACCACCTTCCAAAGGCAAGCAGCATTAACTACAGCCAAGTACAACTGGGGACAATTAAACCACAAAACGAAATCTTAGCTGTTATTATAGTTTTACTTTAAAGAGCAGTAGGCTATTCCTGCTCAGTGATACATGAATACATGCCATTATGTGCTGTAAGTAGGACGAAGTTGCCTGTATATTATGTTATTCTTCAATTTCAGGGATTTTATTTACTCCTAAGTTGACTCATAGAGTATTAAAATGTAGAGTCTCTGTGCATTTGACAATCCAATGTCACGGCTTCCCCCCAAAATAGGCCACGTTGGAGTCATTACATTTCATGAATCCAATAAATGTCTCTGAATCACATGTCAGAATGATTCTTTAAGCAAGTATCATACAGCTGGACTATTAACTGCCTCATAAGGAGACATTGATGAATATGGCTGGACCTTAGGTCTTATGTTATTATGCATAATGTTGTTGATGCATTTGCTTCCCCGTTGAGCTGATGTATCATTGAGAGCGCACTGTGTTATGTAGTACCGGTGCTTGGTTGTTTGGAGGCCTTCCAGTCTGTACAGTTCCAGCCCTGTCCTCTGGCCCAGGATGTGATTACTGGTCACAGAAGAACTGTGGTTTATCTGTTGGCGTAAGCCGTGCAGAATACTGTTTAAACCGGAATTCATGTGCAGCACTGTATCCTGATGTGGCAAACCGTGTGTGTGTGTTTGAGGTGGATGGTGGGGTATGTGCAGGGTGTCGGACTGGTTGGGCCATGTGGTTGAGCTGTCATGGTCCTGCCTCAGGCGTGAGGTGGATTATTATCTTCCTTTCATGAAGTTTAGTAATGATGCAAAGTGTATTCTTTCTTTAGCTGCCAGAGAAATAATGAATATGCAGAAAAAAAAATGTGGAGTCAATTTAGGTATCAGTTGAAGGGGTAATCCACAAGCCCCGGGCCTCGTGACGTGGTCGTGATTGATTACATTGAGGGCTCACCTGCAGCACTCTTGCTCTTAATCTTTCCTGGTCTAAAATACACACACAGACACACGCGTACACACACAAAGAGAGAGGCAGAAGTCACCAGTCAGGGAACAATATCCTGCTCAGAAGACCCTTCACAGCACACTCTCATAAATCACTGAGACAGAGCCACCACCCTCACTGTCAGCATGTTATTATACAGACACACACTCAGGTCCACGCTCCTCACAGCATACACTCATGCTTTCATATAATTCACTCAATCCTGCTATTCAGCCATAAAAGTATGTCATCAAAAAGAAGAAATATGAGTCGAATCTAAACTCAAAATTCACCTTCCAACACACACATCACCTGCACTGATTCTCTCTGGCTCTGCTCAAAACACGTCTTTAGAACAACAGCTCTGTGTCCCACTCTGCCACATCCCTCCACATAGGCCATTCCTCAGTGACAGGGTGAAGGTATGAGAGGCTCCGAAGGGCAAAGCGAAGGGTGGTTGAAAGCCCTGCGGCTGAGGTCCTGGGGCCCTGCGTCCTGTGCAGGTGGCAGGTGTGATCTGGCCGGGTGCAGAAGCGTGAGGGCAAGGAAGAGAAGGACAATGAAGGCATCTGTAGCCCTCTGTGCAGCTGCAAGAGGCAGGGAGGAGCAGGGCTGACAGATAAGACAGTCAGACAGTCGGCGGAAGGGAAGGACAGCACAGGGGGTGCAGAGATGGAGATGGGACTTCAAACAGAGGATTGAGCCTTGGGTGCAGAGAGATGCATTCTTCTCTGGCATGGAGAAGGTGGGGACAGAGGGAAAGCAGGAAAGATGGATGGCACAAAAGAAGACAAGCATCAAAGTCCAGTGACGTGTTCTTCTGTGTGTGGATGTTTACACGGTGCACACTTTTGCTCAAAGCCTCTGCGCTCCGCCTATATTTGTGCATATTGATGTCAACCTCCCTCTCTGTATGGATTTGTATCGATGAGACAGTAATCCTCTTCCCCCGCCGACCTTGTGTGCAACTGTCCACAGCTCCCGCTAAGACCCACTGATCTCTGCCACATGGCGCTCCATCAAAGTACTGACGGTCATGCCTCTCATAGCAAGTTTTGGCAAAAACCACGCCTGCATGGCTCATATATGTCCCTCAGTGCAGAGGATAAGCGGCAGAGGATAAGGTCTAACGCTACTTTCGACTTTGTATCATCTTGGATCACATGAAGGAGAGTGAAACAAAGCTGCTCTCTGTTAAAAAGCACTCTCCTCTGAGCGCATGCACAAACGCGCACACACATACATTTCCTACTTTCTCTATCGGACCTGATTAGAGTGACAAGGGCACTTCCCATTGGCTGTGAGAGTGGCCCTCTCCTTCCCAGGGCAGCCAATTTCCCCTACTCCACAGCTGATAGGAAACTTTGATTGTCCACTGAGCTCACAAGACAAAGAGATTTTTCCTCTTGCAATCCACATGTCTACCTACAATCTCCCTCCCCACTTTCACTCTCCTCCTCTCCTCCCGCCATCTCTCCCTCTTAAATTTTCTCTCCTTATTTCCAAGAACTCAAACTCAACTTTGTGCCGTGGGTTGCAGATTGTCTGAGTCCATTAAACTGGCACTGACTGCTTTGATGGGCAGGAAGTTTCACTTTATGTGGTGACATCTGCATCCTGTGACACAATCCTACCCTGTATACATGATCTACTGTCTTGGCTTACCACTGTCCTCTGAAAGCATTCCTATAATTTAGCACTGAGAGCACAGGCGGGAGCTGCTACGAGTATTTGCATACTGCAGTGTACTCATGTTAGGTGTGAAGTGAACTAAGGAAAATGGGCGCAGTCAGAGTAAGCGAGGCGTCTAAACATGTACAGAGAGCCAACAGGAAACATCTCCCTCTCTCTCTCTAGCTGCTGCTGACCCTCCCTGAGAACACACTTCCTGTCAGAGCTCCTCTAACTTCCTGTCCAGTCACTGGGAATCCCAGCTGGAACATTCCAGCTGTGCGCCGTGGACTGCTTGGTTACACTTTCTTAGTTGTTCAATCCTTCAGAGACTTCCATGCACAATTTATGTCACTTATGCACAAACACACATTCCCTCAGGATTGCTCTTGTAGTGCTACTACACCCCCTCCTCGCCAGGGGTCGCTACATAACAGCGCATTTTCTCCTGCGTCACTTGACTGCGTCCCCCTTGCAGTGTGAATCTCCCTCTCACTCTTGAGGGATACTGGGTTTTCCTCTCTGGTCTCCTCTAAAAGCTCTCATTTATATTACCTGCGTTTTTAGCGTAGTAAAAATGCACAGCGGTATTAGTCTAATGGTATTAAATGAAATGGCACATGCATGTTAATGAATGGGCCTGCACGCGGGGGCCATATGGGGTGGAAAAAGCAGGTTTGGTGACTTTGTGTATGACCTTTTCGGAAAGAGAGCTAATCCCGAGCTATAATAGACTCTGGGACCGATATGGAAAACTGCTGCACCGTTATCTCGGTTGTCTTGGAGACCATCAGAGCACCGGGGCCGGTGGAGATGCCTCAGTATTAAAAGACTGTGTGTGTGTTGGAAAATGTTTTCTTCTTTGTCATAAGTGTCACTCATAAATGCTGCATTATATATCTCATGCTCGATTGTGGACGTACAACCATTTTCCTGCCATGATGGGGCCTAAACATTTTTTTTTCAGCGCGCTGAAATTATAAAATCATGTTTGAAGTCACAGGAAAAGGTCAGTCGTGGGAAAAGAGGATGAGGGAGGCATGCTCGGTTCAATATTCGTTAAATTAAACTGCAGGTAGTATTGTAAGCAGGTCTTCTGTGCTTTACATTATAGCAGAAATATGTTGTTTAACCAAACACCACAGCAAAAATATTTAACTGTCATCACGGGCCTTCTGAAATCAGAGAAACCCCTGCTGTGAAACTTAAGATAATGCTATCGTGTTTGGATGTGTTTCTTAGGAGGGAATCATTTCAACACGTGTCCTACCATTATAGTTGGAAACTGAGCTCATCACGTTATCTGCTTTTTAGGCTGTTATCTAAAGATAACCTACAAATGTAAAAATCACACTTAACTGATTTTCTGAACCATCTTTACGTTTTATGAGTTTGCAAATGTGTTACTGTATTTTTTTTTTTTTTTGCAAAAACTAGAAATGATCTTTTATCATAAAGCGTCTGAATCTCTAAAAGGTGGCCTAAATGTAAAACACATAGAGGAGAAGAGGGGACTAATAAGACAGATAAGTATCGTATCAGCGTGATATATGTTTAATATAGCTTGTATTGATATGTAAAGTGTGTGTACCAATGGTCTGGCCAATAAACTCCCTCCAGTGCCAAATAGAGCGTATATTGGCTGTACTGCTGCACCGCGTAAAATGTGTAAATATTTCTCATTCCCTGCGCCTATCTGTCTCTATCAACCTGCGGGATCCCCTCCCCACGAATGATGCATTAGATGCATTGAATGTATTTGTTGTGCAAGTTTGAAAAGGCGGCGATAATCTGGGAGTGAGAGATAAGGAACACCAATTTATTCAGCAGCACTTTGGACCCCGCTTCCAGCCTCGGTCGGTGCTGACACCCCAAGCAGTTTGCTGATAACGATTAGGCCATTTATTATCTTCACAGAGAACAAAGATTGCGTGGTGCCGATGAAATATTACCCCTGGTAATAATCAGAAGGAGAAGGGCCCTGGCATCTAATGCAGTGTGCATAGAATATCATCCCTGACGAAAAGCGTCCACACACTCACGGAGTCTCGTGTAGAACATGCAGGAAATTGATTAACAAAACAAGTGTAAGTAGACGAAAGAGTGTTGTGAAATGTATTTATTGATATAGATAATTGGTGTAGCTTTTACACAACAACAACAAAAACAACAACAACAATAATAATAAAGATAATAATACCTAAAATATAATAATACTTGTAAATTACTTTGACTTATTTGACCATCTGCTTTTAACCTGAATTAACCCAAAATTTCTGTCTAATCATTAAAACCACATTGTCATAATTCTCAACTAATTTGGTTCTAATTAACTGCTAATTTTAAAAGTGTTGACACAAATGTAATGCGTTTACACAGCCTAATTATTATTATTATGGAGAGTAGTCTAGGCTTCATGTTGTTGTGTTTGTTGTTGATGAACTTTACTGAGTCAGACATAGCAAATAATTAAAAGTCAAACTAATGATGATGTTTTCGAAGAATCGCTTGTATTTCTTTCAAAGTCCAGATAACGACAAAGCCTAGAAAAAAACTTTGACGAGAGATAAATAAGTCATATAAAAGAGCTTCTACTTGTAGGATGTGCGTGTCGACATATTTGGAGAAACTTGCTAAAGTACGTAGGTTTAGCATTATTTCTGTAAACGTCCATTCTGAGCCAAATGTCGATATTTTCAACTCTCAGATCTTTGCTCTGGTGATTTTAAACATTTAAACAAATAGTATTAATTCTGTCAGCCCCCCCCCCCCGTTTATTTTCTTTCTCTTCTCTTTGTGTGCGTGCGCACTCTGGGGAGCACAAGCCTAAGTCGCAGAGGTCCTCGCGCCCCTTGCACCTGCCTGGCTCCGGCGCCGCGCACGAGCCCAGGTCGCGTGCAGGAGATTTTAGGGGCTTTGCATGTTTTATAAAGTTGTTGTTACTGTGTGGGATATAAAACACAAAAAGGCAGGGAAAAGGGGGGGGGGTCGGGGGGGTATTTTTCGTCTTTAACACAGTGAGCAGGGGAGATGCAGGGGCTGAGAGTCATGAAGCAAAATCTCCCTAAGTCAATTAGGACCGAGTCTGGCAGGCTTTCTTAAAAAGTAAGTGACAAACAAGAAAGAATAACACACAAAGACGCAATAAAAACTTTTAGTGTTATAATTTAAGTGTAACTTCACCGGCCTGTGTCAGACATGAAGGACTTCACAAATAATCAATAGTAGCCTGATAGTGTCTGAAAATGTTGCACTTCCACAGTTATCCAAGTTCAAACTGAACTTTTTCTGTTGGCTCAAATTGCTCAGAATTATTGTGCATGTATTATCCTGCACATTTGATAAGTGGGGACAAGGGGTCCACTTTGGTGTACGGACGACTCCAGGGAGTCCTCAACAAACTACTAATAAATAATATTTAGCTTCATCATTATTTTACTGCGTGAAAATGTGTGTTAAATTCTTCCAGTGTCACCACCATTAGACTGTGCGCATTTCTGCGTTTAACAATCACCGCGAAGTCTCTCAGATGGTTTTGGAGCTGCACGTAGACTTGTGGGACTTTTTTTAAATAAAAAAAATGTTGAACTCCATTGATCACCTCTTGGGAACATGTATTGCTGCCAGGTTCTGTCTATTTAACCGGGACCCGGAAGACCGGCTGCTGGCTGACGTGCCATTACGTTGCTATGTGTCTGCAGCCTCTCCTGCGGCCACAGAAGTTTTTTGCTCATATTCAGAGAGGTTTGGATACAGCGAGACACAGCAGACAAACGCCGCGCACTGCCGGGTAACACGCAGAAAGCCGCTCCAGGCCGCCGGTTGTCACACATAGTCTCGAAAGCATCTTTAAAAAAAGAGGAAAGGCTGACCTGGACACCTTTCCGCATCGATCGCTTATTTTGCGCCGTTATTTTGGAGAGAAGCGCCGAAACTGAGCAGTGGATGAGATGGAGCCACTTTCTCCGGCTTGACTCAGAAAACGCAGAGTCTCTGTCTGAAGCAGGTCAGTCAGTTATTGATGTTTTTAATACGAGCTGCTGACATTTGGAGTTTAAAATAAAAAACAATAAATGGCTAAACATCTGTAGATCGTTATTAACGACATAGTTTCTTTTTTTCTTTACATTGCTGGATACAGTTTCCATTATGGATCATAAATGATGCTTAATGGTTTCAGACTTTGTTACTAAAATTTACCTTACGTGTTAATAATATTTAACCCCAGTTTGTCATGATTCATTCACCTCCACACTAAATTTAATAAAACATGTAAAGCGCATCAGTCAGTTGTTTCCATTGTGCGTGATTCGCCTGTTCTGTTTTTTTTTATACTCAGCAGCAGCGATTACTTTTTATGTTTTTATACCTGCACCCTTTGTGTTTAAGCTGTAATTTTCTAAACGAGCGAGCAATAAAAAATAGTCAAAACCTGAGCTAAAATGAAGAATGAATACATGTCCATGTTGCACGTAGCAGAGCAGCATGTAGCGGCTACCTGTACAATGCACGCGGTCATAAAAATATTACTCTCACTAATCAGTTTCATTGTAACCTACTTTATGTTGCCGTGGGCAGAGGTGCTGTAGCCATTTCCTGGAATAAACCCTCGATCACGAAATGGATTAATGTATCATCACCACGATATTAGTGACGACAAAAGTATTCAATTGTCACGCTGTAGCCTACAGTGCGTAATGACTCGAGCGATCCTCTTTCATCAGCAGAAAGAGCAATCACATCAGTACAATGGTGGAGCAGAGACAGGGGCGGGCTGGAGTCTCCGTAGGCATGCGGGAGCTGGAGTCAATACACCGCACCTTTTTTTCTGTCTTGTCTGTGCTGCCTGAAGATGTATAGACTGTTTGTGCATGATTCAAACAAGGTGAAATGATTGTCTGGAGCCCTGTGAGTATGGGGTCAAATATCTGTAGGTTAAAGCAGTGAGCATGTAAATAAGTCAAAGAAATGTCTTGTTATTTTTAATTAATGGATGGATGTTGAATGAATGAACAGATTAATACTGCTGTTGCTGCATTTCTGATAATATTTATATCAGAAATGCAGCAACATATAATTTAAGTTTATTTGTAGAAGCATTAAGAACTCCTCCATTAATGTTTTAAATGTATAGCCCCAATAAGGTGTTTTGAACCTCAAAATCATTTTCTGCACCATAATGTCTTTGTTAGGTGTGCAGTCCATGTGTCATGTCGTACCCGGTTCCAAAATGTTATTATTCTGAGCTCAAATGCACTCATTCCCTGCTTAAATGGGAGTGAGTGCTGCTCTCACAGCAGCATCCAGGCCCCTCTCTCAGCAGTTATGGTCCTGTGCCTGGGTGCTTGTGCCTGTAAAGCCCCCTGGTGCCCCGGCTCGATCTAATTAGCCGTGAGTAAAGGGGACAATAATGCTTCAGCTGGTTTGTGTCATTCTCCTCTCTCTGGCTCTGCTTATCTTCACAAGCCCCAATGTGGCTCTTCACACTCCCCACCAAATTCACACACAGAGTCAGATGCACACATGCACTTGCACAGTCGTACACCTACACTCTGGATAATGATGGATGACCATGCCCAATGGGAACAAACAGGTAGATAAAGCCAATCCCATTTAATAACAGCGTGGATCGGAATGATAATCTTGTTGTTTATTAGCTACTGCGGTTGCACGGTGATACAGTTGTTGCACACAGTTCTCACCTGGTGAAGGAGGTGTTGTGAGAGGGATAGTGTTCTCCAGTCTGGGATAGCATCCCTGTGTGAAACAATACTTCTGTGTCCTTGAGAAAGACAGAGGAAAAGCAACAGCCCTCCCTCCCCACCTCCACCACACATTCTCTGTCACCCTCTCCCATCCTTTGTTCCAGCACAGATACAAATGGGATTAATGAAGGTATAAATTACAGAGAGCTAAATCCTGCTGAGTAATCCATTTGGCAAACGTGCAAACAACAATGGGCATGCTGCAGCAGCTAGCCTGAGCCTGGCCCACTCTCCGAGGCCCGGTGGTTAACACAGTGAGAAGGCAACATAGGAACACAAGATGACCACTGCAGGCTAATGTGACATCTTACAATGCTCAGTCTTTTCACCACTAGCCTCAAGATCATGAGCTTCGCTGGGCAGCCATTTATTTTCAAAAAGAGGGAGCCATTGTTGCTTCAGGTTCAAGCATGTAGCCTATGAAAGCAATTACTCTGCAGCATGAAACAGCTTCATTTTACTAAATATACAAATAATGTACTACTGATCCATTGTACATTATGATATAATATTTCTTACAGGACAGGGAATTACTATAGATGTTCTACTCCACCTGCGAACTGTGGTGGTTCTGTGCACTGGAATGTCAGTTATTCAGGTAGCTGCCCCTCTGCTGCCCCACAAGCTCTAATTTGTTGATTTTAGGAGATGACAAGCTCAAAGGGCTGAGCTCATCAACTCACTGCCTCTGGCGACATGCCAGTGATTTAATGACTGATGCCTGACACACACACATTTACTCTGCAGGTAATACATCAAATCAGAGCACGATTGACCTGCGTCGTATAGACACGATGCCATCAGAGACAGGAGGGGTCTTTTTTTTTTACCTGGAGACCTGCCTTTTGTCCAGGTAGCAGAAACCCTGCGAGCTCCCACCCCCCGTGACTCTTAGACGTCAGGTCTCGGCGTCGGCGTGGCGGCCAGTCTACGCTCGAAGCAACATCACTTATTCCTGGTCTCACACATGCGCACACAAACACACACATATGCAGTTAGGCGTGGATTGAACGAAACATTTTACGCACATTGCCTAGAGCAGATGATACTTCTATTTTGTTCCCAGTTTTTTTTATGTGGGCCAAACTCTATTAAACACCATAGCCTTTATTTCTAAATCAGCTCTTCAAAAATATCTTTAGAACGCAATAAATAGACATAATAATGGTAACGATAATAAAAATAAGTCAATACGCGTCTATTAAGGGTTTGGGTTTCATGTTTTGATTTGTATTGTGAATTTTAAATGAGTGTGTTAAGAGACACTTCGATAATCGCCAACTGGTTTTCACAGGTGAGGCCTTGAGCCCATCCCTGTTGCCACCAAGTGAGAAAGAGGCGCCATTAGAATGCAAACTGTGTTTGATTGCTCTGTCCTGGAGACAAAACCACTGTTTTCACAAGAGGAATGCCCTGCTACTAATTAAAGACAATTAGGTGCTCCTGACAATGGGGCAATTTCGGGGTCATAAATCGACTCCTCCTCTGTTAGTTTTAGAGGTGCCGATAACGCTATTTATTTACATAACAGCACTATGAGAAAAAAAACACTTACAGTTATTGCTAGTAATGTGAAGCTCAATCAACGACTATAATTGTAAAAAAAAAAAAACTTTTGCAAAGGGATGCGATATTAAAGAATCACCCCAACCCCATCAAATTCTCTAAGATAGTTTATATTGTCAAGAATATTTTCTAGATGGGCTCATGCAGGTGAAGTTGACTTGTTACATGATTAGAATTTAAAATCATTACAATAGTAAGTCATATATTGTGCAGACTGAACTTCCTTCTTTGTTAAATGTCTGTCTTTAGGTTTATAACAGCCGCTAAAAAAAAAGGTAGATTATCCGAGGGGGATTGCTCATTCAGTGCGAGCTTCAGGAGAGAGAAAGACTCCCGAGAAAAATACGCTGCTGATTGAAAAGTCTTTTAGTTTTTCGGTGCAGGAAAATGGAAATTGAAAGAAGGAGAGCAGGGATGCAGCGAGCCAATTGTGGCAGGGGCTGTCTGTGATTGGCTCAGAGCGAGGCCCCGCCTCACGTGGCTTGATATGGGAATTTACTGGCGCCAGCCGCATCAGTCTGCGCCACATCTCATTAACTACAACGATCAGGAGGTTTACACATCCAGGCTGTATGTGCCATCAGCTGATTGAAACTGCAACAGGTATCCAGAGGACAGAAAATCTTTTTTTTTTTCTTTATGCGAAGACGGGATGCATTGCTCCGCCACTGAGACAAACACGCACTACTTTGTTTTCGACCTGTAATCAGGTAAAAGCGTGCAAAGTTGATTTCACGTGTCAGCTGCTAAGATTAGACAAAATACAAGAGGTGCTTCTTTTTTTTTTTTGCATAGAAGGAGAGGTGGAGGGCCCCGATGTTTATGAATTAACATTTTGTTTTCGTCTCATTGCAGGTATTCCGCAGGAGAAAGCAGTGGACCGGGAGTATTTAAGGATTCTATTTCTGAAGTAAATAAACACAGCTGAGACGTTCACAGCTCAGGAACTATACTGTAAGGAGGAATTAACTTCCCACTGGAGGTAAATATAGCCTAAAAGTAGCCCGACACACAGAGACGCATTCAGAGGACAGGAGCTCGGTTCAGCCATGGAGGTCGCAGCGGCCGATCAGTCTCGGTGGATGGCGCACCATCACGCAGTGCTGAACAGCCAGCACCCGGACTCTCACCACCACAGTCTGAGCCACAACTACATGGAGCCCATGGCGCCTTTACTGCCCCAGGACGAAGTTGACATGTTTCTGAACCACTTGGACTCTCAAGGGAACCCCTACTACACCAACTCCCGGGCAAGAGTCACCTACAGCCAAGCACACGGTGAGATGCGTTCAAGTTTACAGTGGAACTACTTTCACAAGCTGTTTAGTCACGGTGAAAAATTAGGAACATGGAAAATTAACAAATTGCATTAGGGATTTACTATATTTCTAAAATGACATTTTTAAATCACCAGTGACCATTCTGGGCAGTGTATATATATATATATGTGTGTGTGTGTGGCTGTGGGATATGTTTATTAGTCTGAAACAGAAACTGTGTTAAAGTTAAACAATGTGTAAAGTAATTAGTTTAAAACGGTCTTCTTGGCACTTCTGGGCCGATTCACCAACATAAAAGGAATTTCTAGCAAATGACACGAGAGGAAAGGGAAGTATGTCATTTAACCCCTCTCTGTTGGGGCAGGGGTTTCTGGAAGGAGAGGGGGAGAGGCACTTCCCGGACATAAAATAAAAACCGCAAATTTACTAATAACAATCTTTAGTCCGAGGGCTGCAGCCGATGAAAAGATACTGCTCCGACCAGAAGCTACGTTTAGTGTATTTTTGTGCTTTTTTAATATATTTCTTTAATAGCTAAAACGGACGAAACTCGTTTGATGGGACCTATTTTGTGTAAAATAACCGACTGTGTGAAAAATCTATTTATTTGAAATTAAGTGTCAGTATTTTATCTACATCTGGAACTAAATGTCGGACTTGAGTAATTCTGGGCATTTATTAGGTAGGCCTAAATTCTTTCTGATATCCTTCACAAGACGGGTGTGTTGAAACTGTAAAGATAAATCTTTTTTTTTTTAAACGTATTATTTTGAATTTCAGCTCGCCTCACTGGGAACCAGGTTTGCCGTCCACACCTCATCCACAGCCCCGGTATTTCCTGGCTGGACCCAGGGAAAGCAGCCCTGTCTGCTGCCCATCACCACAACGCATGGGCGGTGAGCCACTTCAGCAAACCCGGCCTGCACCACACCGGCTCCGGCTACCCCTGCAGTAGCACCGCCGGCACGGCTCCCGTATCCTCGCTCACTCCAGCGTCCCACTCCAGCCCGCACCTCTACAGCTTCCCCCCTACCCCTCCGAAAGACGTGTCTCCAGACCCCGGGCCTACCTCTCCGACCTCCACCTCGACCAGAATGGACGAGAAGGAGTCGATCAAGTACCAGGTGCCGCTGACGGACGGCATGAAAATGGAGAGCTGTAGTCCGCTGCGCAGCGGCCTGGCCTCGATGAACAGCCAGGCCGCGGCCACACACCACCCCATCCCGACCTATCCGGCATATCCTCTACCTACACCCCACGAGTACAGCGGCAGTCTCTTCCACCCCGGCAGCCTGCTCGGCGGGTCCTCCTCCAGCTTTACGCCCAAATGCAAAAGCAAAGCCAGGTCGAGCTCAGGTGAGTCTCATGTGTGTTTGAGTTTCTGACTAAATATCTAATTGATGCGGTCTAATTAAACGGTTGTGGTTATTCAGCTGAGCGGTGAAGCGCTGCACATGATAGATTCTACTCATCATAAAGTAATAATATCATTATAATCCGTTATGGTCACATATGTTTATACGTGTGTGGGTGAGGGAATTGGAATTCACCGTTTTTAATTGATGGTAGGTCTGTTTATTTTTTTCACCGTCAGCTTCGTGTCTTCTTAATGCTCACGCAACTGTTGTTGTTGTAAGCACGACTTGTTGCTCTTGCGGGTCACTTACAAAAAGGTGAATTTTTCCACATCTGACACTTCTCTCCTCTGAAAAAAAACCTTGTCCCGACAAGTCTTATCTGTGTCCCATCGCCACACGTAAGCTCCATCCACTTAAAGTGGTTCACTTTAGAGAGGAATCAGCTATAGGTGAGAGCAGGCGGACTAATCGGGTTCAAGTACTTACTGAAAGTCCCAAACGAGGGCCAAGATCAAACGCTTCTGCGGTACAAGAGAGACTTAAAAGAAAACGAGATTACATCTAGTTAAACTGAGAATGCACTCATGGTTTTGTTTATGTTGTGTTGGTTTGGTGAAAAATAGACGCAATAATTAAATATTATAACACAAATGAAACTCTTTAAAGATTTTTTGAATCGATTTATTAATCGGTTCTCTGACTTGTTATCGGAGGTCTGTGTTCAAATGGCTTCGTCTTCTTCTTTTCTTTTCTTGTTTTTAAATGTGGCCTTTAATGCGTTCAAAAAATGAAAGAGTCACGACGCCCTGGCTCCTGCCATATCCTGTATACCTCCATGTGAACAAATCACGACCTCCACCCCGCCCACCCTCTCCCCACTACTAACAAAGCAAAGACGACAGAGCCCTGCTGTTTGTGTTTTTAAGCATGGCCTTGGCACAGTTCACTGACACGAAGTGGAGGCAACCGAGTCCCCAGTAGATCTGCTCCTCTGCGGATTCCTATGTGTAGATTAGAGCATACTTAATAACACTATAGGGTTCGGAGAACAGTGCATTGAGAAATCCTGATTATATCCACGTAATTGGTTTTTCTTGTAAAAAAAAATAATCTTAAAGCCAGTGAACTTGAATAGAATAAAACACAGGCTATTTTCTGACTATCTGGACAAGCACCTGGTTCAATATTCTGTACACTGGGAGTAATATTTAGACTTCACGTCTGACATTAATGTGCAGACATTTGAAAAACAGCTCAGCCTAGTAATGGGTCTGTAATTTCCCTACATTGTTCCAGCTGCTGTACTTTGGAATAATGGACAAAAAGTAACAACACGCATCAGAGACTGTTAACAAGTTGCTCTAAATGTAGATCTGTAATTATCAGTACTGTCAGCCATTGTTCCCATGCTTTTTAATACACCTGGGGAATGTTCACTGTGTGATAATGTGAATGAATGTGAGCTGCTGTAGCAGAGAAATGTTACACTGTGACATTTAAAGAGAAGCTGGCCAGACTGTGCCTGAATCAGTAACACAAACATATCAGCTACGACATTAAAAGGACTCTTATCTATCAAAGTCGATGTCCAGTGCCAGTTATGGTGATTGATGTACAAAATGCCACAATGACATTTCAGCTGTCAGCTCATATACCTTACAGTAGTGTGGCTTCCTGTTGAACTAGCCTCAGACCAGAACTCTTCCTCCTCCTCTTTTCTACCCTACCTTTTTTCACACGCTTTCATCTTCCTGTTTTTTTGCCTTATTTCAACGCTATACATTGCATAAGACACAGCACATCAGTGACTGCTGATGAATATTTAAGGTGTTAATGACCTCAACTCCAATGTTGCTGCTGGACTTACGAAACACTTAAGAAGAAGAGAAGGGAGGTAAAAAAAACACTGAGATGCATTTCAAAAGGAACATAGCTTTGTGCTCAGGTCAGATTCCATTGTAGAGCGAGGGTGGGAATTTGGGTGTCGCTGGCATTATAACAGGAATAATGAGAGGATGCTCTAGGGAGCGAGGGATACTTGAATTAAATGAATTGGTCGGTTTAGTAACAGGCTGTTTGAAGTCAGTCAGACCTGTATGGGAGAGGGGAGCATGTGGGAATAACTAAAAAAGCTGGTTTTTCTATATTATGCACAGGAAGTCTGTGTCTGACTCAGTCACTGTTTAAAAATAACACAATAATTCCGCCTTGATCAACATCATTAATTGTAGCCAACTGGCATGCAAGGTTTTCATCAGACACTGCAACACTGTCCGGCACATTTAATACGACCAACGCACACTTGTGTTTCCTCTTGTGGGTGCCCACTGAGCTGATGAATAATGTAGTCCTAATTTGATGGTGTGTCTCATTCTTCTTGTTGGACACCTCTGGACATGTTCTGGCTGTTTCTGGCCTCCATGCTCGGGATCGGCTTACATAGAGGTGTCTGTGTCCATGACAGCCGCGCACACTTTGCACGCTGATGTGGACATTGTCACCATCGTGAGACAGATTTTGACTTCATATAACATAACAGGGCCATCTGGGGTCATTCAGTGTTGTATAATTGCCTGATTAGAGTAGACAGCTGCTATTTGTTTTTGTTTCTGTCAGATGGTGAATTTTTTAATTATATAAATGTTCTTCTTGTCTCCTTCTCTTGAACTATATGCAGAGGGCCGTGAATGTGTAAACTGTGGTGCCACCTCCACTCCTCTGTGGCGAAGGGATGGTACCGGCCACTATCTGTGCAACGCTTGTGGACTGTACCACAAGATGAATGGACAGAACCGGCCGCTTATCAAGCCCAAACGCAGACTGGTGAGTTGTCCTTCCATCGCTTTACTCTGAGAGAAGGCACCCAAATATGAGCACAAAGCAGATGCCGGCTGCACAATTCCAGGAAAGTTATATTTTCCCTATGATCTTCCTGGAATTGTTTGTCCTCCTCACCCCCCGATGATCCGCCTTCATGGCCTGTTACAATACTGCTACTATTGCCATTGTTCCTGCTATCATTATTGCTGGTACTTCTGATACTGTTACTGATACCAATGCCCATGCTGCTTTACTTAACACCATGCTTGACTAAATGAAAAGCAGTATCGACACATAGCAGTTTTGTTGCTGATGTATCTCTAGAGCCGCAGAGCCACTTCTGACATTATATAATATATGAGTTATATATTATATACTGAAGCTGAACATCTTTCTATGTGCCATAGTTCAATTTTATGGTTTCAACAATTAAAAAAACCCCACATATATATGTATATATATTTTTTGAAAACATCTGTCTATTGCATTTTAGTATATTTTTAAAGGTTAATAATTTCCAGTTGCTCCTGAGTCATCCACTGAAAAAAAAAAATAAATTATTTTTTAAGTGGTTTAAATCCTGGCACTTTGTTATTTTGTTGTCTAGAAATTCAGAAATAGCAGCAAATATCAATAAGTGTATTTAAAGTAAGTTAAACTATTTCTATGTTGTGTTAGTAGAAATATAGATGCTACTTTTATCTTAATAAGTATTAGTGATTCAGAACCATTAAAACATGCTAAATTAAATAGTAACCCACTTCATAATAAGAGTAATAATGGTCTTTATTATGATTATTAACAGGGAATGAATTGGCCGCTATCAGTCAACTATAAAGTGTATATATATATTTTTTTTATTTAAATGATATTTTTTCGCGTTGCTCCTTGAACACCTCCACGTCGTTCCTCCTCGTGAAAAGTCCATTACATTTTCCACTGGGTCAACCCATGCGGCTGTGGGTTTTTGCATTTTCAGCTCAAGTGTTTTTCAGAGTTGTGTTCAAAGGGGCATCCAGTTGTTTCCTATCCGGATATCTGCCCGGCCCAGATAAGGAAGTCAGGCTCCCGGCTGTTTCCGCCTTCAACCAGCGCGCTGCATTCTCTGTGGCTAGACTGACATATACTGTAAAGAGATTATCACAACAGTGGAGGAGCCGCTTATGTGTGAAGAGGCAGAGCGTGAGGGGCGGGGATTGGAAAAATAAATGGATTTATGTTCCTCTCTTGTTTGTCAGTCTCAGTGGGGAGACTACAGTCTTAATGCGCAGCGCCTTTTTATTTTACAGCATCGTTTACATACTTTATGTCTCATAAAAAATGACCAGCGTTATTGTTGCTCTCCTGGTCAATAACAACGAGTCCACCTGAAATTAATTAAAAGGAAAAACCTGGATGCTTCTTGCATCCAGCAAAGCAAAGAGCCAGAGGGTTCTCGCATGTAAAACTAATGTTTCTTATTATGTGTGAAGAATTGATCTGCAATGGATGCAGGAGCACACTGCCGGGCAGGACACCGGCTCCTAAAACGACTTGTAGCCGAGTTTCCCCGGATAAGGATAAATAGAGGGTTTACACAAGGCCTTCATTCTAACCTGTTAATACCAGCATACTCATTTTAAATTAGTTAAATATGACAGTTAACGACGGGCGTTTACAGAATAGAGCATTCTCTACAAAAAATGTCACTATATCTTATTGCACAAATTAGACAATTTGATCATGGTTGTAGCGGTCTGCATACATGCAATTGATTTAATAGACGAGTTAAGTAATTTTTCCAGTCTGAGTGTCGCTTCTTCTGATGCTTTTTTTTTTTTTTTTGCACGTGATTCTGCGTTCAAAGTTGCAATGTCCTGCAAATCCAAGTGTCGCCGTTTGATTTAAGAAAACAGACTTTGTGTCTCTTATTGATTTTGTGCAGTGTCGGTGCTGTGGTTTTAATATGAGATCTGATCAATCATAAGCGTCTAAATAACCGTAATATTCATCTAATGTGTTTTCTTTCCTCCGTTTTCTTTAGTCCGCTGCTAGACGCGCAGGCACCTGCTGCGCAAACTGCCAGACCACCACCACCACCCTGTGGAGGCGCAACGGGAACGGAGACCCGGTGTGCAATGCCTGCGGCCTTTACTTTAAACTGCACAACGTAAGTAGCCTGGAAATAAGCTGAACGCGAGGGGAGGGGAAAAGGGGTGAGCTGGTCGTTAACTGGTCAAGTGGGCGGACAGCTCGTATCGATTTAGGAGCAGAGAATCTGTGAGAGTGTGGAAGCAAAGCCTGCTCACCCTGTCGAGCAGAACCCACCGGTCGCCTTTTTTTATTAATCCATCGTTGTTTCAATGGGGGGCGTTACTCCCCGGAGAGACTGCAGGGTGGGACTGTCATTCAGTGTAACAGCGTCGGTTACATTGATGAGGATTTGTCTGAGGCTGCTCCTTTCAGCTCCAGCCTCCTCCGCATCCCCATGTATTCATACTGACCAGGGCGGTTCTGTTTGGTTTTAAATGAGACAAAAGCAGAAAACGCCCCTGACTCACCTTATAATGGAGCTATATATGCAAAACAGCTGCTCATTATTTATAGCATTCATTTCACTCTGGTACAACTCATACTGGGCTGCCATGAAAAATAAAGCATGTAAATCCTGATGCAGTATGTGACATTTTTTAATTCTGAGCTGATACAGCAAAATAAATCTTAATCACTGTACTGTAGCATTCAGCTTTTGTCTGGCGTGCCTTGAGCTAATGTGGTTCTCTCCACAGGTCAACAGACCCCTGACCATGAAGAAAGAAGGCATCCAGACACGCAACCGCAAGATGTCCAGCAAGTCCAAGAGGAACAAGCGAGCAGGGGACGGCTTCGATGAGCTATCCAAGTGCATGCAGGACAAGGCCTCACCCTTCGGCGGTGCACCCAGCCTGACCAGCCACATGACCCACATGGGTCACCTTCCCCCATTCAGCCACTCGGGACACATGTTGCCTACTCCCACGCCCATTCACCCTTCATTTGGTCACCCCCACCACTCCAACCGTTCGCCGGTCTGGGCTGAGCCTCACTGAGGCCCCTCCAGACCAAGAATTCCTCCATCTGTAGGAGCCACCACATCGCCATTGACACTAAATGGCTGAAAGCTGCTCAGAGTTGTTCCCGTCGTGTACAGTGGTTGGAGTGGGGTTGGACTTAATGACTGAAGGTTGTGTCATGCTTGACCTCACCAATGGGACGCTGCAGAGAGCAGGACTTTAGTGGACTCTGTGAAGAGCTAATGTGACGAGAGGTTTGTTAGTCCCCGGGTGTCTGAGACTTGCAGGAGCGGAGTGAATGGAGACGCCTGTCATTCTTTTTGCTTATTTTTACTAAGTCACTTTGGTACCCACTTCTCCTTGACCCTGTAAGAGGAGACACATGAGAGGTTTTAAAAAGAACCGCTGTTTTCACCTCACGGCCATCTCATCATATATTGAAATATGTGCACCCTGTCCAGCCCCAGGCTTTCCTCCACAGCTGCTGTGGACAGGCAGACAGACTCCTCAGTGCTGGAAGTCTGGAAGTACTGGTTGATAGCTACAGTATCTGTACACCTCTGTTAAAAAACCAGTCAGGCTGAGACTACATTACCCACAAACCAGTGCGCGCCTCACATGCTGGATTGTACACCCGCTCACCTGTTTTTAATAATGGACTTTTATGGAAAAAAGACACAGTAAATAGAGTGTTTATAAATGCTTAATTGCTATTATTGTTGTTATATTTGATGTTATAATTATTGCTACGATAATTTATTTTCACTCTCTAAGCTTTCGTCAAGGACACATGGAAATTGTTATGATTTTAATTTCATGGTTATTACGTAAAGAAAACACTGACCTATCTTAGACAAAAAGTCCCTGAGCTGTACGTTTTTATCATTTTTCCATCTCACAAACGTAAAGGAAATAAAGTTTAATACTGAAGTCAAATCTCTCACTGCCTCTTCAGTTTAGTCTGTCTCTGTCATTCTTACATACATAATCACAAACACACAGCTTTAGACAAAACTGTCCATTTAATGAAGAATACTTGATTATTTAAACCGTAACTGATATCAGATGTATCAAGGGAAGCTCTGTGATCCCTTAAGCGTGGTAATGCTTTGGTCAGGCTCCTCCTCTTGCTGTGATGGCGCGTTGTTAAGAGAAGGCCTCTTTGTGGAGCTGGGGCCTCAGGCTGGACCATTGTACCCAGACAGCAGTCTCCAGCAAAGGGCTCCCGAGTCACACACAATCATACATATGCAGAAATCCACATGCTCAGGCACAGATTTGGAAAAAAAACAAACACAAACCCTAATTCACACCCTTATTTAACCAAAGAACCCACACAAACTCTCTAACAGCCTGTTTTTCTGAAATCATATGTGTCAAACACTGAGTCATGAGTGCAGTTCAGTGGGAGCCGCTCTCGCTCCCTGTGTCTGTCGGAGTAGTCCTCTCTCTTGGAGTGAGAGGAAGGACAGCGGGTCTTTAGTGGGAGAGAGAAGAGGAAGGAAAGGCAATCAGGCGACCTGAGCAAACACGTGGGGGTCTGCTCGGGCCCTTTGCACACAGATGTGCACGCAGCTGAGGCTGCCAGGAAGCAGGCGTCGACTCTGTTTCTCTCTCATCTCGTCCTCTGTTTCTTTCTCTTTCTCTTTGTTTTGTTTATCTCTTTCTTTGTTCCTCTTTCTGCTCTCCCATTTGTTCTGTTTGTCTTTATTCTCCTTCACTCTATGTCGCTCATTCTGTCTCTCCCTCCCATTTGGACTATTACAGTAAAATAACGGGCTGAAGAACAGAGCCAGCCGCTAATGAGTCTGCTCGATTAGGGCCAATTTGGGGTCATCATCACTGAGTTCAGCATGCCCTCACACACCCACGGCACAAACCATCCGATTAAACAGTCTAAGCTAAAAGTGGACAACAACCCCTCCCTGAACCCTCCACCCTCCTCACATCTGCTGGACTGCTGTGGACGCAGGAGTTTCCCACAGACTCCATCAGTTAAAATTGGAAATAATATTTATTCTGGAATTAATATTTTTTGCTGCTTTGATATCCAGTGTAGATGGAGCCTTCTGTTGTCAGCTTGTGCTACATCAGAGCGCCCACAACACTGACTCCCTGTATACACACAGCTTCACGGCTGCATTTGCGTGTCTGTTTTCAGAGAGGGGGTGGGATACCCCGATCCACTTGCTGAACACCAGTGAAAATGTAATGCTCAACTGCCAATAAGCAGTCTAGCCATCTGTGTGTAGCACAGCGCTGGATGTCCTGGGCTGTGTACAGGCCACGGTTCCAGCGGGCTGTGTGCTGCAGCAGCCAGCGAACCTGCTTGGCCGAACTCCCGGGGCCTGAGAGGGGGAGACAGAGAGAGCCAGCACTCTTCAATGAGGCCCTCCAGAGGGAAGGAGCAGCCCTCCCAAAAATAATACAGCAATGTGCCAGGCCAGTGACTCCCAGTGCTCCTCTCGCCTGAACAAATACATGTTTACAGACTGCACATACGAGGACAGTGTGTGACAACGCTTCTCATGTCCGACACAGAACACAGCGTTCATGTTTATAGGAGGCAGTGCCACTTTTCAGCTCCAAGCCTGAAAAGACGTAAGGTAGCAGCCACATGACACGCACTCTTGCTCTTGAAATGAATGCTTAGCTAAGTGTTTTGGTCAGCGTGTGCCACCGCTGCTCCATTTTCTACTCCATTAAATTCATACAGAATGTACTGTGAGGGCTGTTTATACTTTGACTGACCAAGACTTAACTAGACCAACAGCTACACTGAATAAGACATCCCCTCCATGCTCACACCATGAATTATGTGACACCAAAAGAGCCATAAAGTAGGATGTTACTTATCTTCATTATCAGAGTGGCGTTCCATAGAGGAGATGAAGAGAAGGGATCACAGATGCATCGGAGGGGTGAGCATGGTGGCCACCTAGATCAGTGCACAGAGAGGTTTACGACTTCAACCTGGAACTGGATGTTTCAACTCATCCCGACTCCCTACCTCCTTCTCTCTCTCCCCTCTGCTCTTCCGTTTGTCCTCCCCCACCATCTCAATCTCTAACCCCTCTCTGAGCTCCATGTACCTCTCTATCTCTTAATTCCCCCCTACACTACTCCCACTCTTTTCTTGTCTCCCACTCCCACAGTGTATTTGTTTTTCCATCAAATTGAATTAGTGGAATCAAAAGGTATCCCGACCATCTCCTCACAAAGTTAAGTTAGGGAGAGAGAGAGAGAGACGTAGAAGATGAAAGGAAGGGGAGCGCAGTTCAGATGCAGGTCTCTTAGTGCCTGCGTTGGAGTGGGGGTTGACCTTTGCCTGGGCCTAACTAAAAAAGCATCCCTCCTTCCTCAGACCCCTAGAAGGATATTAAGGCTGCAACATGGGGCAGTGTTTAGATGATACAAATGTGGGATGTGTATTTCAGCCTTTACTTGTCAAAAAAGTTCCCCAAGTAAGAAGTTTGTTTGTTGACCTTGAGAAAAAAGAGAAGTCAACCTTTGCTATGATAAAGCATAAACTCTTAACTGTTTGAAATGTAATGGCGACCAAGTCATAGTGATTGTGCTATGAAGAGACCCACATGTGAACTTCCTCTTTTCACGGATGAAAAGAAATTCATAGAAATACCCCTCTAACACTGACAGTAAAAAGGTGGGTACGTTCAGAAAAAACATCTGAGGAACATGATTCATGGAAACCTCTGCAGATACACCATTTGACACTTGAACAACTCTTAAAACTTTTAAACTTAATCAACCATGTCACGTAGCAATGATGTGATCGGCACAGCTTTGACAGTAATAACTGTCAGTCAGAAATAAGCAGACCTGACAGCAGATAATCACGATGACCTCTCATGACAGGAAAGAACCGCATCCTGACCTGCTATTACATCAAATCTCACTGACAATCTCTACAAATGTCAGAAATTATTCAGAAAAAGTCTAAAATGTTTTGATCATGGATCATTTTTGTCTCCTCCATGATGTCCATTGCCAGGTGTCTTCTGCCACACCTTTTTCTCTACTTTAGGCACAAGTTTGAAAGGCTGCTAGTTACAGCTGCATGTTTTTTCAGAGCAGTAAAAAGAAAACAGGAAGCCAGAAATTCAAACAGGAAATACTTATGTTGTACTATTAGGACCAATTAGGCTATACAGGTCTGGCAGAAACAGTAAAGAGAGATTGATTAGTTTCTACAGTATTTAGGTGTAATTCTCTGCAAGGTTTCATCCTACAAAGTACAATTCTGTATGCAACAAGAGCATCCTGCAATCAATCAACTACTGGCTTTGTTAATATATACTCTATATGTTTGTTATGTGTTAAATTATTTTTAATAATTACACAAGCGCTAATTACAGTGAATCAGTTGGTAGGGCAGTCATCTAAAAACTCAAGGATTGGTGGTTCGACTCCCAGGTCCCCCAATTCTTGACCACACGTCGAAGTGTCCCTGGATAAGACACTGAACCCCGAATCCCTGGCTTACTATTATTATTATTATTATTGTTATTGTTATTATTAGTATTATTATTATCCTGTGGAACAGTCCTGGAACAAGTCCTAACAATTTCTGATCATTTAGGTGCTACTGAAATTAAATGTTTTTAAATTTTTTGGATCTGACTGTCTTGGGCTTGAAATGTGCTGTTATAATTACTTCCAACGATGAATAATGGGATCAAATAAAAATACACATTTCACCCTCAGAAACTGCCTCAGTTTTTCACCAGCATCAATGGGATAGTTTGTTAATATGAAAGTAGAGAAGTGAAAGACGAAAGAAGCAGGGAGAGTGTTTCATATCATTCCTCTGTGGCTGGAGATGCACCTTATTGCCACAGTTTGTGGTTTTAAAAAGGTTTCTGAGTAGAGCACACTAATAATGAAATGTGTTTATAAATAGTGCATAGTGTTACAGGTCTTTGTGGTTGCTATATTGTACTCCCTGATGATTATCCCCTCTCTAATTTATTATTCTGCTGTCAAGGATGTTACTGCCATACTAATGTGTCTGGGTTCCTCTGTTTGCACACAATCCCTATTGAAATCAGGTGGGACAAAATCCTGGTCCATTCAGTTTTCACAAACTTGCTGCACTTCAAACTAAGACACTTAGCATCAGTTGTCTGACTGTTTTCCTATTCTGGAAAAATGCTAAAATGTAGCTGTCAGAGGCAGGGTGTGACCATGCAGAGCACTCCTCCCTCGACTCACCCGAAAAATGAGGTCAGTCTCCTCTCACCTGGGACAAGGAGCATTCAGGATGTTCACCTGGGACAGGTAGTGTTCTGGTCTCATTCATGCTGTGTTCTGCTGCGCTGAGGCCCTCCAGCTCACCTGCTCCAACAGACAAATTCATCCCCACTGTCTAAGAACAAATGAGCCCATTCATCTGGAGGCTCCCATTGACAAACTGGGGAGCAAGTATGGTACTAATGCCTACTAAGGCTCGGGGGAGCGGGCCTCTGGATCTGCCATGCTCTTCCGCGCCCATATAATGTCCCCCGTCATTCCCTGCCCCCGCACTCCTCGCTTTCACTGGCAGGTAACTAGAGAAAGGCGTGAGTGGGGGAGTCGAGGGCACCTTGGCCTGTAGCCAGGAGTGAGAGGATGGGACCCATGTGCCTGCTCCTGGATGGATCCTGTGGACACTCCCACAGGGACTGATGACCAGACAGAGAACGGAAGGACAGTGGAGGACAGAAGAAGCCCACAGAGACCTGCTGTGTCCTGCTCAGACTCTCAAGCTGTTCGGCTCTCTATTGGAGACTAAAGATTGTTGCTTGTATGGTAGATTAGGTGACAGAGGTGCTCTGTGGCTGCCCTGAATTCACTTTCAAGCCTACTTCCTTCTCATGAACCAGCCTGTCCTCACAACAAAGCATACTCTCAATGTCTGGACGTATTCAGGTGCATCTGGATTACTTACAGGTGTAATACGCTATTTATTATAAGTTCGACACCCACTAGAAAAATGCTGACATGACTGCTAAATCTTGCAGAAGGAACCTGTGGGCCATACCTTGTTTCAGCCCTGCTCAGCTTGTCACTCATGCAGAAACAATGCATCAGGTGAGGGCATTTCTAGACGACTTTTCTCAGTGTTTATCTTCAGCAACATTTTGTTGTCTGACTGTCTTGTCATGTAATGCAGACAGAAAGCTTGCACACACATACACGGGCCAATTTTTTGAGGAGAACAAACATTGAAACACAGTATGCTTCATTTTTAAAAGTGTAATATGATTAAACCATTAAAAGGACCACAAGGACATTCGGAGAGAGATGAGAAAGATGAAAGTGTTATTTCGAAAGTTGTGGATTTTTTATTAGATCCAAATAGCAGATTATATGGGAAGAAAGAATGTTTTTGATATGTATCACTGTATCAATGCTTTATTCTTTTCTAGGAGTAGGCAGAAGTCTAGCACTTTGTAACTGACACCACTTATTTTTGCACTATGTTAACACTATATTTTGAAGTGTGTTTTACCACTATAACATTAACACTTTGGTTATTGGTTAGACAACCTGCTGTTCAATGTTCTTCCTTATTCAACGTTTGTTTTACTTTTAACCTGTGTTAGAGTAGGAGACGCGTGCAGACCTGCAGCCATTACGGACTACACGCCATAATTCAGTGGAGACAGAAATTATCAGTACGATCACACACACATTCACTGCAGGCCTATCTGCTGAGGATCGGTATGAAAAAGCTGTTGTGCTCACTCATTGGCTCGGTGGGATGTTGCAACCCCAGCACCTAACTGGTCCTTATCTCCCTTGAGCAGACTGCACAGCTTGATATGTATCTGTCACATTTGTCGGAAAGAAAGACACCGCAGTGAGAGCACGATGAGTCAAAAAAACAGGCCAGTGTCATAAACTCACTTCCCTGCGGTTTCTGCATGACCATGATCATTTGCTTGTCTGTGTCGACTCCTTACTTGAGAAGATGCTCGACACAAACACAGCTATGGATGCGTGATATTAAGCTCTTGTATTGGCAGTTTTCTAACATGGTAATACAACTGATCACGGACTGTGCTTACATGCCTGCACAGGTGTATATTTTGGCAGTTGTGTCATCCTGTAAGAAGACACGAAGCCGAGAGCAGATTGTCATCATTCCAACATGGACATCACCATAACAACAGATAAGGCCCAGTCGTCATAGCGGCCTTACATCAGCTCCATCAGCTGCTGTGGCTAGCTAAGCCTCTGACTGTGCGGGTATGAGTATCTATCTGAGGGCTATCTGGCCTGATAAGAGCTGGCAAAGAAACAGCAAAGAACACGTTTACCACTGAGCTGCTCAGAACACTAAAAGTGGCAAAGAACATAGACAGAGTCAAAAGCGAGAGGTTGTGAGTGTCATAGGCAGCTTCTCTATACTTCAACACAAACTCACCTGTATGTATACAGTACAAGCACACATGCAAGCATATAACAAGAAATGCTGAGATCCTCTTATTCTCCCTAACATCACAAACATCCCATCTCTTGCGCTTGCTTGTAAAAGGGGCCAGAAATCATGTGGGCAGGTATATTCACACTTCTCTCTCTCTGGTTAAGTCGAGTCTCTTTCTCTGTGCTATGTTTATACTGCTGATTGACTTTTAGCTTGCCAAAGCATCATTACTGTAATTGGCATCATACACAAACAAACACATTATACACACTTGCATTGATGCATGCATGCACACAAATACAGAGCATATAATCCAGCTAATCCACCCTGCCAACTGAGCGACTGGTAACATGGTTAATAACCCATGTAAAAATAAAGACAAGACAAATTGACTGACAGAATTATTCAATTTACCCGTCTGATTAAAACATGTTACCACTGCCATGCTTCACTGAAGATCATCTTGAAAAGAATGAAAACAACACATGAAAATTAATTCAAAGTCAGTGATGTAAATGGCTTTATTAAATTATTGCTGCAAATAACCTGCTCTGTTGCATGATAACTGGCACATAACAAATGCACCAAACTGGCTCTAAAGAAAAATGGGAAATCATGGAGCCACTTTGAAACTCTTTAAAAGGGCAGGACAGAGTTCTTGAAACAGGAGACACTTTCTCCAAACAAGGGAAGCACTCTCCTGAAAGGAAAGAATGGGCATTTTACAATGGTAGAAATGCTCGCTGGACACGAGCTCATTCAACCCTGGGTCACTTCCCAACAGCCCTTGCTCCTGGTGTGACATCATAGACGGCGTAGGTCAAAGTGAAGTGTGCTAAGACAGTAGGGTGCAGAATGAACTACAAGTGGACAGAGGCAGAGAAAGGCGGAGTGAGACAAAGGAAAAGTGTGGTGGCTGAGAGAGAGCCCTCTGATTCGTTTCCTTGGCAGGATGACAAAACTGTGCGGAATGCAGTGGAGAGGGGAAACCAAAGTGATCAAGAGCTCAAGAACGAAAAGAGGGGGAAAAATAGACAACATACAAACGGAGAGAGACCTGCTGAATAAGCCAGAATGGCAGGGTCTTACATTGATTAATTTCCCCTTTTTCATCCTATTAGCATTTCACCAACTCAATTCTGTAACAGTACAACCTCTGCTATATGCTCATCGTGCCCTAAAAAAAGCATCTTTCTTGCCAGACAGAAGGAATAAAATGAAGGTGAGTGGTTGCTCTCAGTACACGGACACACTGACACATAATGATGTTAACATCGTCATGACACTAAAGCAAAACTATGCAGTAAAGTCTGTAAAATGTTCTATTCATTTAGACTTCACATACATAAGCGTGCATGCTCATTCATTCAGCAGATTACATACACACAGGCAAAACTACAGCGGAGAGGGCAATGGGCTGCCTCTTGTCAGCCACATTTCACAGTGGCCTATCATGGCCAGGCTCACCAGGCCTGCGGCCAACCACTGCTTATACACTGGGTAAACACTACCACCTCGGCCGCATGGCGTCTCACACACTCCCACAGTGCCATCCAACATGAAACTCCAGTCACAAATACAAGCTGTGTGATTAATCGAGTGTGAGCATAAGATATGACAGCATTACTGAGAATCAGTGATAAAGAGCCACACACACACACACACACACAGAACTTTTTGAGCCCAGCGCTTGTGTCCATCCTTTGTCCAGTGACTCCAAACTCTTGTCAAGCCAGCTAAGCTTTTTGCTCACCTTGGCATAATGTTTCAGCTTTAATTTGATAGTGATGAAATGCTCTGTCTTGGTAAAGTATTTTTAATACCTCCATTATACTTTATAGCCTCTATAGTAAATACTGGCACCAGATCCAAGTTTTGAGGAGACACAAGCACTTACAGTATCAAAGGACCACTGGGTCCAGTGTTCCCAGTATGCATTAGATTTCTAATGGTTGAAAAAGGCGACCCTGCCAGAGAGTCCATACTGACATAAATGTATTCTGTGATATGATTATAACAGAAGTCTGAATAGAAGCTCCATGTTTACACAATGCTAAGTCAGGTCATGAGTCATTTGCAGTTATTCAACAGTTTGAACGTAGTTTGGCTTCATTATATGCCCATCATGTGACAGCAGTCAGCCAGAGCGCTCCCCCCCCCTCCACGGCTCCATAGCTCCTCTTTCCTCCTCTGCGTCTTTTCATCCCCCCTCTCTTACCCCCCCACCATCTCAACCTTCTGCTGGCGCCTTTATGGTTAGTTAAGGATTGCCACAGGACATCATGTGACAAACAAGCAAACACACACAAACACACTGCTGTGTGCGGGTGCACAAAGGCATGCAGGCACACACACACCAGCAGACTTACGAGCATGTAAACTACAAGCACTAACACATTCATTCGTCATTCTCTCTTGCATTGACTTCTTTCATGTGGGCTAACTTGAATGAGCAGTAGAGCGTCCAACAATAGAATCCATTCTACTGGCAGCATCAAGGCTGTGTGCCCATGTGTGTTAGTCCCAGAAGTGACCAGACACACCTTGAGGCAAAATGTTATCTCTTACTTACTGCAGTTACAGCCTTGTTATATCTAGGATTTGTTACTTGTTTGTTTTTTTATGTGACAGGTTAGTTTTTCACCAGTTATGAATCAGAGTGTTTCCAAAGTATTTACATGGTTTGTCCTTGATGACTCCGTTGCTATTAATATTTCTGAGAAAGAAGACAGTTTAGGCTTCAAGCTCTTTGATTTATTTGGGGAATTTCTCCATTTTGTGACATATGGGTCTTGAAACTACAGGAAATATTAATATCTTAAAAGAAAGCCATTATGAGGATAACACCCTGTTGATCCCCACAGTCATTACTCAACCTTCTTACCTACAGTACCCAACCCAGTCTCTCCTCCCTTGAATCCCCCCTCCTCACTTTCCCTCCTTGTCTGGCAGATCTTCAATGTCTGAAACTCTAGACAACTGGTTCTGCCCTTTCTACAAAATTTAGGAAGCCATTAGCAAACATCAAATCATTACTTTAGGAAAAGAGAGGGAGCGATGCGTGGGGAGGGGAGGAGCACTGTCGAATGAGAGGAAAAGAACAAGAGAAAGAACAAAAGACACACATAGAAACAGAGAGATATATCAGATTTCTCCTGTTTTCAGTCACTCCATTACAATAATGTGCAGGGCTCTATTTTACTAATACATAATGAAATGAAACCATAATAACAAGTAAACTTATCCAGTGTAGTGAAACTCTTCATCTCTGCACTGGATACACACAGTCACTGTGTTGTCAGTAGACTTTGGAAAAGCACAAGCATGCACACAACAAAATGTAAATGTAAATAAATGTAAATAAACCCACTCACAATTTTAATCACACCCTCGATCTTGTTCTGACTTATGGAGTAGAAATTGATCATTTTATAGTTTTTCTCTGTTGTCTGACCATTTCTTAATAACTTTTGAATTTACTATAATGGAGACTACATCACATAAGAAAAAACTCCACTACAGCAGATGTTTAACTGAAAATGCTGT
>JAUMHL010000025.1:6588860-6635186 GCA_032362345.1 Sandelia bainsii
TATTTATCTATGAAACCAGGTGAAACTAATCAATTAGTCAGACTTCAAGCTTGTTTAAAAGACATAAAGGCTTGGATTCAGACAAGACAGAGGTTATTCTATTTGGGCCTCAAAACCACAGAGACACCTTATCTAATCATATTGCCACCCTAGATGACATAGCGCTCTCTCGTCACTGCACTGTCACCCCAACACTAATCCAGTTCAAATGTAAACAGGCTTAGGTCTTCATTCCTCACTTAAACCGTATCAAATGTATCAAAGCAGAGGCTCAGTGGTGTCCCTGGCTGCAGAGGGGTCAGACCACGGCCATGCGGGGACATACACTCTACTCAATTAGCCAGAGAGCCAGTTAGTCTGTCTGACCAACACCATGTGCGTTTCTGCGTGTTTGTATGCCAGAAGGAACCAGCCCTGGATGTACAGTATATGAGTGTGTAATCTTACAATGTGTGACTTAATGTAAATGGTGTTGTGTACTGAGCTAATAGGTCAATTCACGGTTATAATGGGCATGTGTATACTGGAGTGTGTGTGTGTGTCTAGCAGAGACATGAAGTCTCAAAGCTCCATCAGCTAGAAAGGAAAATATGTGAAAGGTTGTCTGCAGGCTAAGGACAATAATGCAGTCTGTGTCTGCAGCAACATTATTTCTCTGTTTAAGTTAGACGCCCTGGAGAAGTCCTCGATGGCCTTGAGAGTGCATCGCCTCTTTTTCTAGCAATCCTCAATGTCCTTTTTTTTCCTTTTAAATATCACACAGAATACAATCATTTCTTACATCAGATAAACAACAATTGTATAAGATGGCTGAAGTTACTTTAGCCTTTCATTTAATGTCTAAAGGCTAATTAAAGACATGTTTTTAAAGACAAGTGTTTTTTTAACCATGAGCAAATAACTAAACACAACTAGTTTACAAAGTCACAACTTGTAACCAGGAAATAGATATGTTTAGACTAACAAAAGTGCAAAACTTGTCAATTTTTCCCTGGGGGATGGGTTTTCTCCAGATAAAATCCTTGCATCTACCCTTTGACCCTTCCTATAACATGTTGGTGCTTCCATGGTTGGTACATATGTGGGAATCAACCACAACCAGAACTCTCATTATTTATCTATCTTGTTGTGTCATGGACCAGGAGGAGGAAAAGAAAGGTCCCAGGAGACCTTACAATCACAATCATTTTTCTTGTCAAACCTCAATCTCATCAGCTTACTGCTCATTCACAAGACTGAGTCAACTGGGTAATATCATATTAATCAGCAAGAGAGGAACTACAGTTCAGCTCCACAAGTCAGTCCCAACTCAACCAAACACCCAGTACACTCTACTATAATAATAATAATGTTACATTTTCTATTGAATCGTCATCAGGCTGATTTCTCTCTAATCCAGTAATCAGTGTTAACATATTTTGTGGACTCTGGAGGTCCCTCTGGGCTTTTCAGTATAAGGGATCCTCCTTCCAATCTCAATCCCAAGCCCATCACTCTTCTTCAGGCACTCAACCGTCAATCTGAACCTGATCTGGGAACCCGACCTTATCTGATTCCTCAGGGCTCCCTGGAGGACAGAGGGGTAGAGATGGTGGGGTGTCCCAGCCAAGCCAAGCCATGTCTACATACCTCCCCACAAACAGATTCTGCCAAACCTTCGCTCAATGATGTGATAATTGTGAGAAGATATGTTTTAAATGATGGTAAAAAGTGAAGACATTAAACAAAAAATGAACACAGTATATGATAAATGTCAAAATATGCATTTAAATTAAATGTATTAACCGTTAGCTGGACAGGTCTGTAAGCCACAAAGTGCCACGACAAACCTGCCTATGACTTAAGAATCACAAATATAATTTCAACTACTGGAAGAAATATTAAATTTCCTTTACTCAAGAAACAACATCTTTAAAAAAAACTTCATCAAAGGTAAAAGATGACACACAAAATCTTCCTTAATTAAAATATATAGGTCAGCAAACTGTAATAAAATGAAAATGCTCAGATAGGTTATCTATAAGTGTACTTTTATACAGTAATTGAGATAATATACTTCATAACTTTCCATGACTGGCAATATTACAACATCAAATGATCATTTGCATCCTCTTTTTGACTGGACCATTGACACCATTACTATGTATTTCTTAGAAAACACAACATTGTTAGACTGAGGCCTAAACTCACTTCCATTACAAGCATGGGGAGAATGGTGATATATAGAAAAACTAGCCTTGACTCAAAGGGTTAAAAATAAAATAAAAAACAATCAGTAGCTTTCTGAAACACAAACTGATACTTAAATACATCAGTAACTTCCAGTGGGTAAAATTATCAAGATGTGAATATTTGGATATTTTGATTGAAAAGAAATTTCACAGACAATAATTTAGCTACTAACCAACAGTTACTAAGATAATAAGCTCCAGGGCTTTTGAACACAGCACATGATCTTCTTCAGCTGATTTATCCCAGTTGTAATGAACATACATATTCAAATTTTAGTTTGACTTGGACTTGACTTGACTTGTGTTGAATTCTGTCCATGGTGATTGTGTGCGGATTACATTGTTTGCTATCTTTGTTTCTCTGTTTTTTAATGTTTATTTGTGTAGGGACAAGATTATTAAAATAGCTCAGCTATAGCTTAAGCTAATTTGCAATACCTGTCACCAGACAGACATGTACATAAAACATTAAAGTACACAGAGAACTGCACAAAACACAATAAGAAATTAATGAAGAATCCATAAACACTGTAAAAACTTGAAAGAAACTGTACTAAGGTGTTACAAAATCTTAATTAAATTGCTGTTCCAGTGTTCTAAGGCACACATCATACAACTACAAACTCCCTGGTTGAATTTTGATCTGTCAGCTTTCATTTGAAGGCAACAAAAAACCCCAACACTGTTCTGTAACTGGCATTGGCCTCTGAGGTCAGTGGAAATACATACTCATTTCCTGTTAAAAATGTTGGTATGCGATATCGATAATATTCGTGATATCCTAAAGCATTCACCTAGAATGCTTTGTCATTATGTTTGTCCGCCTCTCAGTGTGTATGACATTGTATTGGTGTGTTGACTTGTCTCCTTCCCTTTATCGACAGATTCCATCATGCAGAAATAAGCTCTGTCAGGTCTTGTAGCTAATCGTCCCGAGGCTCGTCCATCAGACACAGATTCAATTGGAGGCTTTTAATTAATAATGCCGTTTATCGGGGGGGACATCAGGCAATGGGACGGGGTGGGGGACATTGGGAGCTCGTCTTTGTAATTGGGACGCCTGATTAGGCTCCGAAGGAAGCTTTTAAGCTAGCAAGGTTATCAGTGCTCCTCCCTCTGCCTGTCATCATCTCCTCAATGTGGGTTCCCGTTTCCCTTCGCTCTTGTCTGATTACTTATGTCCTTATCTTTGCCTGCTGGTTCCTCTGTCTTTTCCCCATTCTAATCTAGTCTTCGCTGCCTTCAACAGGTATCTGGTAAGAAATTCCTTCAGTTGGCAGCCCGTTATACTGTACATGTCAAAATAAATAACACATTAGATAATACTTCACATTTTACAAACTCCCCAGTGTCTGAGTCAGAATCAGGTCTGCAGAAAGTGAGGCTGAGCACTCAGAGAGCTGGACAGCTCCTATCTGGTCTGATGTGAATGGAGACTTATTGATCCCAGCAGCCTGTGTTAGAGGGGCCTAATGCATCTACACCCTGCTATACCCCCTCTACACATTCTGTTTGTCCCTCTTAATTACAACTACACTATAACGGATCCATACAACTCCCCTGATACTCAATGACTTTCTCTCTCCTTATTTTTTAAGGCCATTCTATTCTCCCAGCATCCCTCCTTATTTCCCCATTTCCCCACCCTCCACCTCTGTGTCCTCTGGGATCTCTGGGGTATTATCTCTAACGGCAGTGTTTTGTAAGGCCATGGCTGATGTGTTTTGCCATGCTACAATGTGTTCTTTCAAAATGATTCAAATTGACCAATAGTGTGTGTGAGCAACGAGGAAACGCTCACAGCTGTCAGCTAAGGCTTCACGTTGTTGAGGGCTATGTGCCTTTATATGGTATCTAACTAACAACATTAGATGGCATAATTGATATAATAGGGTCTGTTTCTGAGGAGATCATGTTACGCTAGCATATCACAGATACTATTTTAATTTTAAAGTGTTTAAAACCATGATGTTAATACAAGATAAGTGAGTTCAGCAATCAGCCACATAAATTAAGTTATCTGAGCTGCTGCTATTAATAATAATAAATAATGCAGCTATTTGAGGATCTTAAGGTAAACTGTAGATAAATTCATACGCTGCTAACCTCTAAAAGAGCTTAGTGAGGAAACAGGGAGACTGATTTAGGTATCAAACTAAAAGGAAAGCAAGGGGGAAGGAGATGAAACAGTGTTTAATTTTATTGTTGTGAATTACTGCGTCTGACAGATCAAACAACATTTTTGTTAGTGTAGGACTAAAACGTGTCTTCCTCTCTCCCTCTCCGTCTTCCCCTCTTTTGGTATGCTGTGATCTCTGAGGAACATCCCACCCTGTCTCTGTTTCAGACTCTTAACCCCACCTTTGCCTCCTCCAAACGCTGTCTTAAACTATAATTTTTGTACTGCCCTGACCTTGGTTTAACGCTCGTCCCTTCATTTTTCAAAAATCCAGTCACTGGACTGTAAAAATGCTTTTACGGTGTAGCTAACTTAGCAAAAAGAAAACATCAGGTACACTTAGACAAAATGTCATAGTTTAAATTTGTTTCTCTTATGAAACCAATAGCAGACACTGAGATGACTAACAGCAATAACAAATGAATCACTATGGACAAAAACAAACCAAATTTCTTTCCATGTAATAAAACACATTAATGTCCCATGTGACTAATATCTAACAGGGAGATAATGGTGTTAGGGGTTGTGCCGGGGAGATCTGTGCTCTTTGTCTTTCTGTTTAGGCAAGATACATAAATCATCAGAGAATAGTCTTAAAATGTGACACAAGAGAGCGTCAGATAAGATGAGCAGGGAGGGAGGGCTGGGACAATGAGAGGAGTGCTTACATACCACTCTATTTATGACAGTGATCATTCAAACACTTCACCCGACACTTTTAAATGGTGTTAGTCCTATGTAACACCAATCTGTTACTGTATGTAAAATGTATGATTCTAATTATAAGAAAAAATAAAGTCATTGTCAGCACATTAAGTTTTACCACTTAATAAATACTACAAAGTCTGCAGCTTGATGAATGATGTGACTCCAGTAAAATGCATCCTTTTTGCTGCATTTCAAGACAAGCTTGCATGTTTTACCTAAAAGAGCAAAAGACAAAACCTTATTCCAAATGACTATAAATCTGGTTATCATTGTGTCTGAGTCAGAACATTATGAAGTAAAAACAATAGTTGCTTATAAATTTTGGGGATTTCTGGGACATCTTTGGAGCCAGGTGTTTATTTCTGTAGGGTTGTTTCACTGCACTTCCCAGAAATCATTTACCATTAAATCAGTTTGTGTTGTCTCATTTTCATTATGTGTGCTGGTGTGGAATTCTTTTTTATTTTTCCGTTGTCGGGGATACTTCTATCCCACTCACTGTTGAACTATTAATAACAATTTAATAATATCTTTTTCTAAGTTTGATATTCATTGTTGCTTATGTAATCATGACTATTTAATGTTAAAGAAGAGAAATATTTAATATTTATCTGAGAAGTGTCCCAGTGGGTTAAGTTCTCTCCCATATTTGTCAGTATGTATTTATGATGCACAATTACACACAAGATGTTACCTTACACCGTTGGTAGTAATTTGTGGTACAAAACTGAGTCACTGTCTTTTATAGAAATGAGCTGCCATTCCACCCCGACTGCCCACTGGTTTGCTCAAATCCCACCCGACTCTGTTTTGGTGTGGTGTGGTTTTAAGGAGCTGGACCAGGGAGTACTGTCCCGCAGCCCATCCGTTGGCTGGATCCTAATCCAGTTAGGGCCGAGGGGGTCTGGCGTTTCCCGTCTTGGCTGAGCAGGCCGTGCTAAATGAGGTTTTTACTTGCCCTGGGGAGCCCACCTTTAATGGACCATTTCAAATGAATACATGAAGCAGAGAGGCAGACCAGCTCAGAGAAGGCTGCATGGATCAGAGGAGAACGAAGGACAGTGACAGTAATTAACAGGTGAAGTGATCAGTCAATCCACTGTTCAATCATATGAAATAAATAAGAGAAACAAATTTATTAATGTCTACCGGCAGTTATGACATTAACGTGGAATAAGCCTGTGGTAATGCTCTAAAGCTCTTAGTGACTCAACATGGAGGCAGCAAAGGTCTATACAGGGCTCACTTCACTTCCGCCTTTCCACTACTGTAAAATAACTATTGTGTGTGTGAATGTATTTATAAGCTGTAGCCACTCTGGTACAGTTAGAAAATAGCTCCCTCTATATCCCTGCACTCTTTCTTCCTCACAAACAAACAGCCCTCCACTCCACCCTTTCCCACTGGGTCCATGGGATGGGCAGTGGACTCAGGGGAAATAAGGAACCACATAAACACACAAACACACGCACACATGGAAAACACGGTGGCACTGTAGAACCATTCAGGCCTCTGTTCTGCTCTGTCCATCAAAGCTGTCAATCTCGGGGCATTTCTCATTGCCCACCCCCCTCCTCCTCCACAGACCTCGACCCACCTTTAAAGGCCTGCAATATTTGGTCCTGCCGGTTGCCATGGGAACCATCCAGATGTTGGCCTCTGATTAGCTGGCGACGGTCAAATGAAATCAGAAGAAGTGTGATAAGATCGCAGGGCGACAGAGACTAGGAGAGTGGTGGCTGGGGTTGGGAGAGGGTGGAGGTGGGGTGGCATTAGTAAGGGGTTTGCACAGACATTCATACACTTTAATGCATTTCACTGGGGAGTGCTATTTTTTCACCGGAACATTTTGATTTTCAGTCAGCATAATGTTTGTTTTTCTGTTTGTGAATGTACATACTGCACCAAAGAAGAACCAAACAATCATACTGTGTTTTCCGAACGAGAATGTGTCATCAACATTTGGATTGAGTGACAACAGAGCAACTTTTGATTCTTCCCTGTTCTCTTCATAGAGTTAATATAGAAACAAACAGATGCAGCGGAGCAACCTGTTAATCCCAGAGGCTGATGTTAAGTGACCTATATGTCTATGAATTCACGGTGAATGCTATGCTTTAGCTCTGATTCCACATGTGATACAAACGGCTTTTAAACAAACTCAAAACACAAATAATTCTCCCCTACTTGCCACACAAGTACCTAATCACATCCAAAGTCCCATTTCCTGTCAGTGAAATCATATTAAACATCTCCCTCTAGGTCCTTGTCCAAAGTGACCCCAAACTTGCTGTGACTGATAAGGGTGCTAACTAGGTAAAGGCTGAAGCACTTCCCGGTTTGCAGTCAGTGAAAAGACCTACGCTGAAGGAAACACGGGGGAGCTCGGCCCTGCCCCTGCTCACTCCATTTTCCAATAAACTCCAGCAATCAGATCAGCGTTGTTTTAAATGGACGACTTGATGGCAGCAGGCTGCATTAGCCGCTGGTGTTCTCCCAATGCGATTAGACAAAGACAGTGACAGTTTCCAGCCAAAAGAGGCAGGTAACACACACACACACACAAAGCAAAGATTACATTTCCTGGTAAATACATAAAAACTCAGAAACACATATATGGATTTAAGTTTGCATAAAAAAAGAATGGTATGAAAATAGTGGGGATCTCACACTCACTAACTTACTCACACACAGACACACACGCGCACACAGAGTGACACATACAGGCAGGACCTCTTGTGGCCGTTTGTAGTGCTAATTGGATGGTCTGAGGCAGATGTCATTATTGTTGAGCAGTCAGTCACTTGATGCTTCCAAGTTGTTGGACAGTCATTTGGGTGTATTAGCGGCTCCTTCAGGGCAGAGGTCACACCCCGAGGCAATGTTATGTTCTCTGTGTGTGCTTTTAAAGAAGTGTGTATGCATGTTTGTGTGAACTGGTGATTTATGCCTGTAAAACGACTGTTTCTTTCTAATGGCTCCCCTGCTTTTGAGGACAGGCCTTTTACGGTCATATAATTACCCCTGATTGTTTTTATGCACACAGTGTGGCACTTTTCTGCAGTGCACGTGCCTGATATGAGAACATGGCAACAAGTCGTTAAGTGCAACAGGCAGTGTCATAAAAATGGTTGCCATACCTCAAATACCTCTTTGAGGGCAGCCACTCCTCATCAGGACTTAAAGCGGAGAGAATGGTCCCTCAGTGTGCTTATCAGGGAAAATAAACCTCAATGATGCAAAGTAATGGCCGGGTTATATGAGAATGTGTGTTTGTGAGGTAGAGACTGGAAACACTGCTGCTTATCACAGGGCTAGACAGAGAGGACTGAGACTGTACTTAACAGATTTAGACGGTCAGTGAAGCCCAGCACCTGGACAGAGAGAGGACAGTTATATCTCAGGTTACATGCAGACAGCCCAGCATTAATGGGAGATACTGAGAAAACCTGGACGGGTCAGCAGTGATAAAACTTTTAGCAAGAAAGCTGACCAAGCTGAGCTGCTGCCCTGGATTCAGATCATTCGTATGTTCCTCTTTGCATTTAACAGCTTCAGCAGTTCCACTCTTTTGCCAAATGAACCCCTCCTGCAGCTGGAATATGTGCCAGATAGCTCAAAAAGGTAGATGTAGATGGAAAGATTTATAATGAGTTTACTCATGCATCACTCCGTGAGCTGATAAAAGCAGACCACCGGCTGTGTTTTAGTGTTTTATGTTGGAAACACATTTGTGCAGCACTGCGCTACCTGACGCCTTCTGATCCTGTGGCTGATGATGGACTGCAGATCAGCTAGTTAATTTAGACCAGATAAAAGCCTCTAATCTCCGTTGAGGTAGATTACTGTAATAGCAGCCTTTCTCATCTTTTGATCTTTTTTACTGCTGCGTCGGTTCATTTGCATGTGTCAGAGATACAGCTTTATTTAGGGCGCTTATTAATGGAAACAGGAGGGATTCTAGATACTAAAACCTGAGGCAGATTAGCACTGACCCCCTGGATCTTGCATACGGTTTCTTCACATACATTCATGAGCAAATGATCTGTGTGTGCAGGTAAACATTCATATCCTCTAATACTGTACGTACATCCACACATATATAGATGGGTGAGGTGTGCATGTGCATGTAATCTAATCATGCTTCATGTGCACAAACAACAGAAACAAACAGAACACAAAGAACACAAACTCACAAAGTTACGTACAAACACATGCACACAGTATATTTAGAGATGCAGGGATGCAAACGCACAACAACACACACACATTTACTACGAGACAAACACAAACATTCCTTCATGCCTGCCCCTCGCTGACAGCATGTTCTAAGCGTTCTCTCAGGCCTCGGTCTGTCATCCTCCTGTCTCTCCCCGGCTGCTTCGTTGTGGCAGATATGGTCGATGTGGACGTGTACTTTGTCCAGATCATCCGTGAGATGAGATGAGAGGAAGTGGGAGGTATTGTTCTTCCTGTGGTGCTAAGCCCCTGGGCGATTACCCTGTCAGGAGGGAGAACTCAGCGCCGGCGCCGACTGCCACAAACCAGCACTAAATCCCAACTGATCGCAAAAGAGGCCGATTTTACACTTTAGATTCCTCCCATCTCTTAATGCGGCCGATGAGGCAGAGAATCTTCGCCTCTCCCTCATCTTATCCACGGCTGCTATCCTCCTCAGCCGGTGGCGTCAACCCCTAAGCTCGTGCTGCGGGGATAAGACTCAACGCCTTGTCAGGCCAGATCAGTGTGATTTTACAATGCAGTCCGAGAGAAGGGCCCATATAGCCAAGCATGGTTAGACAGCAGCACACAGCCCCTTCCACATGTTCAGGCACTGCTCAAAAGTCACTCTTACCACTTCCGTGTATCTAGCTTGCTCAAATAAGATACCATAATCTAACAACAATCTTGTACACAAAACCTGCCAACTACATGTCCTAAATCTGACTACCTCACACATATTTGCACTATCTCTCCTCTTTCCTCTCTCTATCTTTAGTTTTATCAGTGGGGTTGATCTCGCTGAATGCCTCATTGAACTCCTCCATCGGTTTATCTTATCTATTTTCTCAGAAACACTCCTCGGGACAGTTCTTCAAATTCCTCCTCAAGTCAAAGTATTTCTATTTTTTTTTCTTAGCAAGATCACCCGCAAGATGAAACTATCATGTGTGTCTGTATGACAGAGGATGTTCATGTCAGAAAGGAATTAACAATAACACGGTAATTATGGCATTGCATAATGCGGTCGCTATTTTTACTGCATTTCCTTCGGTGAATAGAACTAAAAATGTTTGGTTGGAAAGAAGGCTCAGGGGCAGATTGAGTGAAGGTGAAATGAGAAATAACAGAAATATCGTTCCCCATCAGAGCATCCAGCTGCATGATGACAGCCTCCTCCCTGCCAAGTCCTCAGACTGATTTCCTGTTTGGGTTTGATTATCATACAGGGCTGCGCTAGTATATCATCCCCTCCCTCTTTTCTGCTCTCCTCTCCTTTAGTTTTATGAGTGACAGTTGGGAATAAAGTAGAGCGTAAATCTCTGGCAGTAATAAAGCTGCTCAGGCCAATGTTCCTTCCTAATGCTGGTTTGTCTCTCCCTCATCACAAATTTGTACTTTTTACAAGACAAGCCTTTTATTGCTTCCACTAAGTCAACCTCAAGTGTCAGTTCTCAATCCAGGTTTTAGAGTTTTGGGATATCCACATTCTAGCACAAATACATACTTGAGCATTGGAACACACATTATAAACACACGCATAGTGTGTTCATTTGCATGATCCTACACACAAACTCACCTCTCGCATCTTTTGCACATACACGCACACACTGTTCCCTGCCTGACCACATTCCAGTAAAGGGCGATCATGAATCTTAGCAAAGAATCTGAGTTCTGTGCTGGTAAAGCAGCTTGTGGCAGCACTCCTCCTATCCCCAGTAAAGTCATCCCTGGGTGGGCAGGAGAACCCCACACCTCCCTGACCTCCATCCATCAGCCAGAGGGGAGTGCTCGCCTCTGCTCACTGACATCTAACAGCATCTAACTTGTCTGAGGCCCCACAGGTGTCAAAACATGCACTAACAGCTCCAAACACAACCCACAACCATCTAATCAGTCAGCTGTTAGATAATGCTGTCAAGTGGGTAGCTATTTAACTCTCTGACGTATCACTTACAAATCCCTTTTTACTGTTCATTTACAGCAGCGAGAAAGGGAAGTTTGCCATTTATTCATGAAAACTTGAAGACGATCACAAGAGGAGCATGTGAATAATCTCGTAAATCCAGCACAACACACTCACTGCAAAAAAAAGAGCAAATTCTTGACTTAAGATGCCAAAGCATGTCTTTTTATACAGAAGCAGTGTCTTTGGGCAACTGTAAGAGGATCTGGGTGAGCGCCCACAGGTGGGTCTTGGGGAACTGAAATGTCACCAGATCATTCCAGCATGTAATTCAAAGAAGATGCAAGCAGATCTGGTTTCACTGATTTATCTTATCTGCACAATCTTCATCCTAAAATTTGTCATAATCAGTCACTCAGTGTAACGTACAGCAGTATATATTTTTTTTATGGAAATCAAGATCGATGCAAAAATTTACATTCCCTTTAATAATAAACTCATCAGCCACAAGAAACACACAGTATTTTAGCACAGTAAAGTTGATCACAGAGAGCAGGACAAAGTTTAATCAGCTGAGATTCAGCAGAGTAACCGGGTTGTGTCTGTTCTTTCCAAACCAAACAGTGGATGTACATATGTGCATTCTGCCAACAGAACAAAGAAATGTAACAATTCTTCTACTACAAACAACAGCTATTGTGGTTTGTTGACACAGATCTAAAATCCTCAGTGTTGATGCATGTTGCTTTCACATGTCAAATGTACATTCACATTTCACCAGCTTAATGTGGATGCAGTCTGAGAAGTGTCAAATCTTTTTAGCGCACTGTGTCTACAGCCCCTTTCATCCACCCACCCCTTTACACTAATCTGATGCAAATTTCCCATGTCGCTCTCATATCTGAATAAGCACTGTGGCCACTTCACATCACAACCTTACTACGTTAGACCTATTAACACTTCTGTATCACTATCAGCACAGCATGTCTGACTTGAATACTGTCAGATTAAGGCTGCTACAGCTGTTAAATATGGAGAGAGCGGGAAAGAGAGGGATTAAATGTGTGTTTTACATTATCATCTTCTAAGATCACTTTTATAAATGTATTATCTCAATCTTCATCTCTTTTGCACAAAGAAAATAAAATCAGTTTTACAAACTAGAAAACACTGTCAGACGGCTTCTTTTCAGTTGCCAAGGAGATTCCTCTCATATCAAATTTCCCCCTGCGGTGTGACTGTGGCAAAAGACGCAGAAAACCCCCAGTAATAAGCACTTTTATTTTTATTCATGCCAGATGCATAGACACATAAATCAATATCCATAAAAATATTTTAAGTACAGCATGCGATCAAATCAAATTTAAACGAGAGCCTGAGAGTTTTGTCATTCAGTACTTGTTCGCTGTCAGACTTGATCTCTAATAACGTTTAAAGATGAAATTACTGCAGACGTGTATCAGTGGATTCACTGAGAGAAGTGAGGCATGCGCAATGTCCTCACAATGATGATGGTCATTAAAGCGTTAAAGGCACAATAAGTTTTAAACTCCGTCAGTGATGCAGCCTGTGAGACAACAGAAAAATGAGTTATCACCTACTGTCGTAACATTTTCATGATCATCACTGCTCTCACAAGGTGCCAAATATTGTACCTGAATCATGTCTGTTGCTGTAAATGTGCTGTCATGTTACTAATGATGCTGCCAAATAAAAATTACTCCATAACCACAGAGCTGATATACTTCCCTGATGACTACAGACTGCCTTGTTGATTCAAACCTAACCACGGTTTTAACTGGAATCCACAAATCTAGTAAAAATAAATTATTATTATCTTTTTACTGCTGATTTTAATAGAGCATGCTCAACACTGACCACTGCCACAAACCACATCATTTATAAGATAGACTGTAAGGCTTCGCTTGATAGATAAACCAATAAACCATAATCAACCATAGAACCAGAAAACCACGCATGACAACATGCCTGGTCACTTTTTAAAACCTGGAAACCTGCCTCACCTTTACAAATTGTGATGCTAATTGTACTCTGTACTCTGACTTCACCTTTGATGATAAGATTTCTGTTTTCTTCTTACAGTGTTTTAGACAAGCTTTGACAGTAACCAAGCATCACAGAATAAAAAATGGTCCCCTGGAGTATAAGTTTGAAAAACACACTGTTAGACGGTCCTTTGGCCAGTCAGAGCATGTTAGGTCAGACAAACACAGAACCTGGGGCCGTCAGAATGTCAGAGGCAAAAGCTTGAGAGCCCCAGTGGTGTGCACGAAAACACTCCCACATGTAGCAACAAATGTAAACAACAGAGCAGTTCAGTAACATAGGTTTTTCATAAATATTTGAGGACACTGTCACACAAATACACACACACACACATACAGATGTCATCACTCCCCCAGTTGATCAGAGTCTTTTTCTCATAGGGGTGGGAACTGTGGGAACCATCTTGTCACTTCCTGCGCCTGCGGGCCTTAACCAATCGTCATCAGATAAGAGCCATGGTTCTGCCAATCAGAGCTGGTCCTCAGCTTCACATGGTGGGACAGGGGATGCGATAAGGACATAACTTGCCAGGGAAAATGTCTTGATCTCAATTGTACCCCCTTCAAACTGGCCCTCTACCCCCTTCCCACCAAAATAGTTGTTTGGAGACAAGGTTTCTTTTTGTCTTTTGCCCATAATTACGTTCCCTTTCATCTGCCCCCACTGTTCCCCTTGACCTCTACTTCGGGGTCAGTGGCCAGGATATCCCACTCTGCTTTGGCCAATAATGTGCCTTTTAGGATGGATGAAGAGGGGCATTCATGCCAGGGCAGACAGGAGAGCAGCGAGCAGAGTAATCACTCCATCACACTCTGCCCCCGTCTGTCCCAGCTCCTGCCCAAACACCCAAACAGCGCGCCTAGCTCATTACATCAAAGACCTGGACCCGGACAGCAGCCTCAGCGTCAGCCCTGTGCAGCACAGAGGGGGACTGTGTCACCAGCCAGGGAAACAGTTGCACCAACGTAGCTGTGATGAACGGTGGAAACCCCGCTCAGAGTTTTTACAATCACATTTGGTGATACAGGGAGAACAACTCAAAGAACTTAACTCTCACTCTCTTAGAGGAAGCACACTTTAAAGACACGCGCTGTCATCAAACACATCTTTAATAAGCAGGGTCTGAACAGCTGGAGACCTGAACAGTGAGTCATTAATGAAGTGTTAGCTAAACTGGTCGGTTACAAAGAGACCTTACATACATTAGCACTGTTCCTGAGCACCTATCACAGGTGGTGGTCTGGCTCATGATCTATTCCCTGTACACTGTCTAAGCTACACTAACTGTAGTCAGATTATGTCAATATTATAAATGTTATTTAAAGTGGAGTGTGCCAGAAGAGTGACAGAGCATATCTACAGCATGTCTCTGTGTCTCTGTCTGGTTTTACTTTACTGTAAAATGCTAGAGGGCCTCTCTTGACCCCGCATGCAAAGAACAATAACCAAAGTGCAGGGCAGTATCTTAAAACATTCCTCAAAAAAAGTTGAGGAATGGTTGGAATTCTACCAAAATCTTCTACTCTGTCAAAAGTCCCACACCCTTAATGACATAAAGCCCAAATCTACTGTGATACAGCAAAGTCAGCTCTGAGGTGTGACACACAACGTGGAGGTGAAAACACAATATTTGATCTTCCTTATCACATAGAAAATGGAAGTTTTCAATTATGGAGCTTTATTTTTAGACTGTCAGAAGCATAGGGTTGCAATACGGTTAAGGATGACATGTAGGTCAGTTTGGAATTCCAAAAATGCTGATCAGTACGCGGATCATCAGGAATGCTGTGATGCTCTGGCTTCATCAGCAGTGTGGCCTTGCGCAGCCACGGGTCTGAATAGACCTCAACCAGTCTGCCTGCAGCCTCCCAGCCTTTAGAGTTTCACTGTGATCAATAGCTGGATTAATTGCTGAAAGGGCGGGGGAGGAGGAGAAGAGAGGAGGTCGTCAGAGCCTCAGGCAGGGGAGGGTTTCAGAAGGTGGGGGTTAAGATGGTGCTGACAGGCAGGGAAAGCTGAAGGGATTTAAAAGGCGAATGGAGGGGAGCTGGAGTTGGAGTTGTAAGAGCTGGAGAGGGAGCTTCTATTCTCCCCTCCCTTTCCCCTATACCCCACCCCAGGTCACCTGGCAGTGCGCAGGGCGGCGGGCCGTCAGATTAGGATCTGAAAGGGGGAGATAACGAGTTTATTGCCCCCTGGACGGGGCTGTTGGAGCCAGGGAAGGAGGGGGGGGCAGGCCAAGCAGGCTGGGGTGGGAGGCTGAATGGTAATGGTGGGCGTTTGTGTTTGTTTTAACCTGGAGAGATAGATGCAGCCAGGCAGAGTCTTTACAAAAGAGCACCCCAGCAGGGCAGTAAAACACACAGGCACCATGGTTAGAATACCAGCAATACCACAGTTAAAGCAGCTCATTACATCAACAAATGAATATATATTTTAATGTGCACATGTAATCTGAGTCACACACATACACCATACATCTTTATAATCTCTGTGCATGTGTTTTTTCTGTGGGTTCATTTGTAGCTTCTCAAATTGATTGCCAAGTACTCAAATAACAGTAGAAAATAACTGGTATTACAAATAATTACAGTTGCAATTTCCACCACTGTCCTAATTTGTGTGTGCTGAGTAAATTCATGTCGAAAGGCCTGTTAAGAATTCCACTTTCTCACTGTTCAACACTATGTACTTTCATGTTATCTCTTGAGTTATTGGAAATGGGATAAGCCTGATGCTATTTCAAGCACACGCAGAATAACATATGAAATCTATATGTATTTCACACCGCTGTGATCTTTGCTCACCAAATTCTGTGCACGTATTGGGAGCCAGTATTAGCTTTGCGTGTCTGGCCCAGGCGCTAGAAGAAAGATAAGGGGAGCGGATATGAGAAATATGAAAAATAGCACTGTGATGGGATGATCAGTGAGAATGAGCAATACAGGCTGCTGTGACAAATGGGACAGGGAGCCAAAGAGGAGAGCAATGCAAAATGGCATTAGAGTCAAGGACAGAATGATTTTCCAAAAGGAGTTGAGATGAAACATACTTTCTCAGAACAAACAGGTCAATAATAACCTCCTGATATCAGTCATTTATTCTATTTCACATTTTTCAGCTGCAAGTCTATGAGGTGCTGCTTAACACTGAAACTGAAATACACTCAGCTGCAGATGCTGCTACTTTTCCGCATTGATTGCTCTGCAACACTATGAATTTTATTAACCAACCATGTTAAAAAGTTCTTACATTTAAAAAGAAATGTGCACTAAAATGTGGCAGCAAAAGAAAAACCTACTTAAACTCTTGCTACTCTTATATAGATAAGATTAAATTACTTGATATAGGCTGGTTTTGCAAACAATCCAACTAGACAATTGAAAATGGACGGACATCCGCAGCATCAAGAGAAATAGGATGAATAGCACGGATCCTCCTCAACATACAAGCCCCCACTTTCTCCTCAACACTCACACACTTGTACACACACTCAAAGGGATTTTGGGGCCCTGCGGAGCGGCACGTGAGCAGCCCTCTGTCAGCTGTGTTTGCAGTGAAACAGGCGAGGGGCGCCATGCACCTCTGAAAGAGAGTAGCGACCCAGGGAAAAGGGAGGAAGGAGGGGTGCTCTGTGGAAAGGCCAAGGCCCAGAGAGAAGAGAAAAGAGCAGCCACAAAACAGCTTTCCTCTACTGAGAGAGAGCCTGAGAGAGGGGGAGAGGGTGAGAGAGAGAGAGAGAGGAGGGGACTGCTGGAACAATGTCCCTTCAGCTGCAGGTGCAATGGCTGCATTCGTGCGTGTGTGTGTGTATATGTGTGTGTGTGTGTGTGTGTGTGTGTAGGGAGCACTTTCTTTTTTTGTGTTAATTGAGCTGATCTGTTGTCTCTTCTCTGCTGCAAGTTTAACTCACAGCTGATTAACATGTGGCCTTTCTGAGCTTCTGTGTGTGCAGAGTGTGTGTGCTCAGAATTACAGAATGAGCTCCGTCGCCAGCGTGAGCAGAGAGTGTGTAGACACAGGCTAACAGAGAGTGTTAACTCGATTTGCACTTGTATGGAGCACAGAGCACGGTTAACACATCTGAATAAAGGCTTTATGTGCTACATGTCATACAATTGGAAGTGCACAGAGGCGTCACTCAGCCACTAGATTAAATAGCATACTCAGAGGATTAAAGGCTTTCTACCTATGAACAGTAATGCAGTAGAACAAGCAGGCATTCAGCTCACCTAGACTGTATTTACTACCACAGTGTTATATTGTAATACTACATCACTCTCAACAATCACACAATGATCACACCACAACTAACATAAGGTGACAATTATTATGACCACAGTAGGTTAAACAAAGAACACTTTAATATTGTTGAGTTTGACATCAAAACACTTCGGCGACTAAACTTAATGAAGTTCAGGGTCCTGACGCCAGGGCACTGTCCCTGATAGCTTCCCCATGGTGAGAGATTCGGATATTCAGACCCCACCAGACTGGATGACCCTGTTTGGACAAGTGGTTCCTATCCCACTTTCACATGAGGCATTGCAGCCACAAGATGACAGCCCCACAGCCCAAGGGCACACCAGGGCTGAACCTCAGTGCTAACACACTGGTAGAAAGGTGCCCATGTGCCACCCACTGGCTTCAGAGGTGGTCTTTACCTACACACACAGGAGCAGAATTTGTGTGTTTAAACAGTGAATACATGCATGTCGGCTCGCTCCTCCACACATACGCACTTAAGACACCTCAAAGTGAGAGCCCCAGGGCCATCAGCAGGGTTCTCAGAAAGCCCCAGTGAGGTAGAAACACAGAAACATGTGTAAGGCCTTAAAGAAGACACTCACATAGGAGTGTGTCCCCCTGTTCCTCCCCCATCCAACACCTCGGCCCAACCCTTCCATAGGAGATTACTGGGAGAGGGAGAGGAGCAGAGGGTTAAAGATGTGGAACCATGATATGGAAGAGAGTGAGCCAGGAAGATGAAGACAGAAACAGAGAGATTTTGCTCTCCACCCCTCTCTGTAGATATTACTGCTTAATTAAAAGGGCAGCATGTGCTAAGTATTATTCCAGCTGAGATCTCTATCTTCAGCCTATGTAATAAGATCTTCAGCAGCCTTACAGCTAAATTTTCGAGCAAATTTCCTTCCTATTCTTTGCCCTTATTTCCTTTTGGCCTACGTCTGTTTTGTGCTGTTGCTGCAATCTTTTTGCGTGCCTGCATTGTGAGCATGTATGTGTGTGTGTGCAGGAGCCAAGCGGGACTGTTTTGCATGTTAATTAATGTAATATTTTGTGCACCACTCGGGAGCACGTAAGTGTTCTCTTGAATGTGTTCCAATTAAGAAACATCCTTCAGGCACAAATTGGTTTGGACACACTGACAATGTTCCCATATTTTTACATATTTGGGGGACCATAAAGAACGTGAACAAAATGCAGAGTTTACATGCCATGCAAGTGTTGAAAAGATGTTTAGTTTCTGTGAAGTCTTACAAAGTAGCCCCCTTCTCCCTAACTGTCAGACGCAAAGCCATCTCTCCCCGTCTCCATCCAGTCTATATCCCGACGATGATTCATGTCTGCTGCTTATGCTGTAAATCCAGACATGGCGGCTGGGTTGGATGTCAGGCTGCCTGCTTTTAAATGAACATCTCCAAAACTTAATACTGAACAGCATTATGAAGTACTATTAAAAAAAACGGGTCCAACACTACAGAGCTACAACATGCTGGAATATGCCATGAATTGTGCAGAAATCACCTTCAAGTCAGTCCATCTTAAAGAAGAAATACTGCTGATTTACATCACAGCATACCCCCCCAAACATGTACACACAAAATAAGCACGACTGCCAAGCCATTCATGTATCATGGCTACTGGAGGGGTGGCCATGAGCCCCTTCTGCACTTTTTCCAAAGAGTGGCTTTGGACCCACATTCAATCGTCTGGTAAATTAGTTTAATCCTGCAGCAAATCTGTCCCTCTCCTGGGACATTTCCAGAGGTGTCAATCGGAGATAAGGCCAGTGTGACAATAAAGCCACCAAACCACAGGAGGGAAGTGCTGCTCTTTAACTCTCCCATACATTCAAGGCCATTTGATTTATGGAGCAGAAACACAGCGATTTTCTTTTTCTTTAAACTCTTAAAGAAAAGAGAGACATCACGAGGACAGTCAGTGTGCTTGACAGAAGCGTTACCTTTAACAAATGACATACAGTTGCGTAGCTTCATAACCCAAGGTGTCAGAGAAATGACACACTGTGCAGGACATAGGGTACAGTAGTAAACTCTTATCTTAGTATTATATTGATATTAAAATCAATATAATACTGACACAATATGCACTAAGAGACTTCTTAATAAAGTATTTAATCATTAATATATACAGAACTTGTGATGGTTAAAGCTCTGATAGTGGCACACACTGTTAATACTCATTTTACATTATTTTTTTGTGTATTTTAATGATATGATTAAAGGTTAATATTGTTTGTTGAAGGGTGTTCAAAATTTGCCAGGACAAACAACTGCACCAGCAATATACAGACATTCCTCAGTGGCTTAAACAAGTATCAAAACCCATAAACACAAAGGCAGATGAACATGTGCACACTGACATGGTTGCACATGCACACATTAGTATACATGCTGTATAAACAGTCTGTTTCTGACCCTCTTTATGTACAGACAGGCCTGTGCAGATCACTTCTGCCCTCTATTGAATGTCAATGGGACTGCAGCTGCAGACATATGGAGTTACATGGAATTTAATGTTTACATTAACATCAAGTTTCTGTTCAGTGTGGCTGTACATATAGTTTCTACACAGTAGTGTACAGAGTCGTTAAGTGCTTAATTAATAATGTTCAACTGGTAACAAGATCATGACAAAAGAGGAACAGAAACAGAAAAATGGAAACCCTCTGAGTCATATCAACCACTTACAGTATTTAAATCTATTCTTAGAAAATAACATTTGAAACAATTTGTCATCACTATCATTTGAATTTAAGATCTTCATAATATGAATAACTACTTACACAGAACCTTTTGGGACAAAGATAAATATATTATTAATAATTAATTAATTAATGGAAAAATGACACTGTTGATTTGTTGATATATTTTGTGTAAATATTGTTTTAAACTTCCTTTATCACAACATACTATATTTAAAAGTGCAATTCTAAAAATTCTAAAAATAAAATAAAGTACTACAATACATTTTTTAATTGGATGGACTCTAAAATACTAGAACGACATATTTAACTAAGCTATCAGCCACTGGAGTTTTCTTGTATGAAAAATCACTATGGACAATAATTTCTGTACTCATTTCTATTTTCTTTACTAGTGCTGACTAAAAGGTGAATTCCTTTTCTTGTAGTATATCATGTTTTTTTTGATATGACTGTAAAAGTTTCCACAACAGTGAGCAGAAAGCTAATGCAGTGCAGAGTGGCATAACGAGGTGGGGGAGACCCGGGCGATTTAACGTGAGTCATTTTAACATTAAAACAAGTAGGAGACACAGGAAACAAAAAGAGCAAAAGAGGAAAGGGAACTTCAAAATGCTCTTTGAGGAAAATGAGATCACAGGCTGCAATTATATAATTCTTGTCAAGTGATGGTGACGATAAGAGGAATGCATGCACGCATGGATGCACACACACACACTAACACACACACACACACACACCAATGGGAGAATAGCCTCCTTAACTGCATTTTTAAATGTTGGAAAGTCATAGGGGTCACATAGAGGTCAGGTACAGGAGGAGAATGTGCACGTTTGTGTCTGAGTGTACATGTGTGCGTCAGGCCCTGAACTGGGCCCCTGATAAAAGTAATTTTTCTGATTTCCTGCTTTGGTTTTTGTTTTTGTCCATTTGGTTCCTCTCTTTCTAGTTATGATGAAAGTCAACAAGTCAAGCGTTCCCAAGTGTTCCTTGATGGCGAATGCAGATTTGTGAGAAGTGAGAGCATGACTTACGAAGTGTGTGTGCTGGACTTATGTGTGTGCACTTCTGCACAAGTGTGCTTCAGTGTCTCCAAGCTTTAAGAAATTGTCAATCTTGATATGGCTCCCTGACATGGACTGCAACACAACCGCATTAATACAAACATATATAATGAATAGTCAGTAATAGTATGGAGCACTGCTTCCAAATGAACACTCAGAATAAACCAGGCATTCATTCTGTGGCCTACATATTGTGGAAGCTACACATACCCACACACACAGACTGGTGGTGGGGCCACGGGGTCTGCTGCTAAGTTCCCAGGGAGCCTCACTGTACTGATGGAGGCACTTTGTCTGAAGCTGGGGCAGACTACAGAAGACTCCGAGGGAGATGCCTATCAGCTACTAGCTACGGCCCGGAGAAGAGAGGAAGGGAGAGAGGACTACAACACAAGATGCTGAATAAAAACACAGCGTCAACACACAAGTCAGAAAAAAGAAATTGCTCACTAAAGGCAGAAGGAAAAGAAACTCAACACCAGTCTCAGGTTTTGAAGGCCGTATCGCAGGTTAACTCACAGGAAATAAACATTTCATGCTAGTTGTGTATGTCAGATGTTGACAACAGCATTTTACTGACAGTCAAAAAAATAGGATTAATCTCTCAACAGGCAAATCAAGTTAAAGAGCCCAACTGCTCTCCATTGACAAAACTATCCCTGAGTCATGTGACGCGCTGCAGATAACGGTAGCAGTGGAGGCCATATGCAAGTGTTGACAGGGAGAGTGATGTATAGTGGAACTGGGGGAAAGTCAGGTGGTTACACAACATAGGTCAAAGAAGAGCGTGACACCTCCAGGTGTGGTCTCCTTCTCTCAGGTGTAACACGGAGGACATCCTCTTCTTCACCCCTTTCTCTTCTCCTAACCATCTCAGACAGGTTTAAAATTATATGCAATATACATTCTGACGGGGACTCTAACAGGTATTGTAATAATAGCAACAACAAAAAGTGGATATGGGAATAAATGCATTTCCTTTCTGCCATCTCGTTCTTTAATCTGTCTTCCTGATTATCAAGGCAGTGCGGGGTTATGAATTGTGTAGGTTAGCCACCGTAGTAGCAGACAGATCTAATGTGTGCTGTCTGCTGCATGGCGACTTTTTAGTTAGAGTGTGAGGGTGCAGGGTAGGGTGAGGGGTGGTGGGCTGGAGGGACTTGCACCGTGACCTAAGGATCTCCACGGTTTCTGTCAGCGGAAAATTAGATTACAACAGTCAGACCAGGGGGTGACTGAGGAGGGGGCGTCAAGAAGTCTAAATATGGAGGGCTCAGTATGTCCATAATCACTTTATACAAGTTAGATGAACAAAAAAAACTTATCTCTTCCTCACTGTCAGGCTGCCTCTGCTGGTGTGAAGCAGATGTGTGTGTATGTGTGTGCTGTGCTTCAGTTAATGTACCCTTGTGGTGTTTTTTTAAAGGAACAAAAAAAGTACAGTGGTGAATAAATGTCAACTCAAGATGGAAAAAACATCTTAAACACTTTAGAAATGTCATAAGTTCAGATCATATGACACATCTAATTATTTGGCTGCTTAGGCAAAGAGAAATGATCGACTATTGCATTGATATGAATGAGTTGAGTCAGTCAAGACTTTTTAAGACAGAGAAAGAAAAGCAGAAAAAAACAGACAGGAGATGTCTGGTGGACAGACTGTGGGTGAATGGTGGCAGCAGATGACCATGGTGACAAGAGGGGAAGGAAAGGAGCAGGAGGGGGGTGATGGACAGAGACAGAGCAGAAAATTGAAGTACATGTAACATGACACAAATGGACAAAAGTATTTAGCTAATGATTTATTATTAAACAGAGCAGGCAGCCTTCCCCAGTCCAATCCCCCAGCCTAGCCCAGGCCCCGGCCTATTGTAGGGAGATGGAGAGGCAGATAAGCTGGGCTGTAATGGTAGTCAGATGGCAGGTGGGCCGGCCGAATCCAGGGTTAATCACTGCTAAGTGCTGTAGAGAGGGGAGGACACGGGGCCTGGCTGAAACACTGTATCCTGGGGGGCATTGGGAGGCCAGGTAAGTCAGCCCAGGTAAGTCACCTCGGTAGCTCAGGGAGACAGCTGGACTCTTACACTCGTTGGCTAATGGTGTTAACTCAGGAGAGTCACCACAATGATATGTAACATCAACACACTCTCCTCTGTCTCACTCTCTGTCTTGCTCTTTCAAATGATGTTAGGCTCTTTTGTATGTGCTCCATCCTGCCTTATTGCTTGGAGCATTTCCGAGTAACACAAGTGATTTAATCTGTCTGAGAGGAAGGAGAGAACACTGTGTAACAGAGTAACAAAACAGAGAAGCCTGTGGACCTTTAAATAGAGCTGATACTGAGGCAAAATGAAACATCACATATATTTTTTATTTCACAAATGGATTAAGTAACATAACATAATCCATATGAAACATTATGAGAGGCCACAACCAACATTCAAGAACTCTCAAATTCATTTCATTTTGTCCCACTTTAGTTGAAATTTATTTACATTTCTGTTTGGAGTGCCCCCTATTGGTGACTGTTTCCACACTGTGCTCCATTAGCCTCCAGCGGATATTGAGCTACATGGATAAAAACAACAAGCTGAGTCTGCTGCCACAGCATGAAATGCAGGCCACTGTGCATCTAAACAGCAGATGACAAACCCATAATGAAGGCTGTAATTGGAACAACATTTTAGGTCTGCAGCGCACGTCTCGGTCTGGTATCCCTGCCGCCATCAGGCCCTTCTCCCAAATCATTTCCAAACGTCAGGAAAATCAAAACAAAACACGGGGAAAGGAACACAACTTTACAGAGCAGTGACTTCTGATGGGCCATTTCTGCTCGAGACTCCAGTCTACGTGGCGGTGGGCCTTATTTAGCCCTTAACATGAAACAGGCTGCTTCTCTGGGCAACATTGAGCTGAAGCCATTGAAGGTATCGGTGCACCGTTACTCCAACACACAAGAGCTGTTGTGTTTGAAAAAGCTGCACAAAAGGAGTGTGCACTGCACACAATCTGCCCAGTGATAACAAAGACCTGAGGAAATAATGCACACATCCACTGACCTCCTCAATTTCCACTTTAACACACACACACACACACACACACACACACAAACAACTTCATCTTAAAACACACACATCCTACCCCATCAACCATATAGCTAGCTTATTCCTCTGCCTGCTCCCATAAAATAGAGTTGTCGTAAACAACAGATGAAGTCATCTTGTTTTAGAGAAAGAAGAGAAGAGGTCAAGTTGAGCAGAGTGCTTTAGTTAAATCATCTGCTTGTAGTAAACAGTTGAGAGGAACATCTATCAGCCAGGCACGTGCTGACAGTATAATAATAAGGTAGCGAGAGCCGGAGCGTGCGCTGAAAACAGATGAAGAGGGTCACTTCCATCCAGAAACAGAGGGAGAGAGAGTGAGGAAAGAGAGGACAAATAGAAAAGTAGCTCATCACCTTTTCCATCAGCACAGTGGGTGGTGCTGGTGTGACTGAACACAGTAACACTGCAGACCCTGTTCATAATCACAAGGTTACTGTTCATTGTTCAACATGACCTGGCAGACGTGAGTGACAAGGTGGGCAGCCGGGCTCTGTGCTGCTGCGCAGATAATTACCTCATGACGACAAAGTGAACTTTGATGTACAGTCTTCTGCTGTAATGCTTTAATGACCTTAGAGCTGGTATTTGTGCACCGTTGTGTATATGTTTGTGTAGAAAATGCCTGCACACAGCGAATACGCAGACAGTGATGATCATAAATAAGCACTCACTCTCCATCTCACTCATACACACCTCATACACACACGCACACACTAGGCTTTAGACAGCCAGTGGGCTTGATGTCAATCAAGTGGGTGTCTAATTAAAAGTAACAGGAGGAAGCTGCTGGGGACAGCAATCGCTATCTGACTCCCATTTTCATATGAATGGCCTTTTTTAATTAAACTCAACAGCTAATAAGCCTCAGTATCCAGACCATGTAGCAGTTTAACAGACAAAGAGCCACAAAGAAAACACACACATACACACACGTGCATAGAGGAGAATAGAGGATGAGAGGTAAAGACAGAAGGATGAATAATGAAGATTCAGAAGCAGAGTGATGCATTGCCTTTGAACCTGTTGGCTCTCCTTTGTTTGTGGAGGCACTTTGCCAGTAGCTATTGTTGAACAAAAGTTTATTTTGCGTTGATGGTATTAAAGAACATAGTCCAATAGAATTTGCCTTTGCCATGAGACGGGGAGAAATGAAAGAGAGGTAAAAGAAAGAGAAATGAAAAGGAGAGTCTACAAACAAACTAAAGGCTAATTATACATTTATTTGAGTTAGAGTGACTGGATCAAACATAAAACAGCATTAAAACTAAACCAGCTGTCTTTTTTTAAGACAAGAAAGGCAAAACAGTATTAAAACTGTATTTCTACATCATAAAATTAAATTATAATCTTATTTCCATCAATGGGTTTAGCAGCTATTGAAATAAAATGAAAAAAGCATGACAGCATAATTCAGTGACATGAATTTAATGCTTAGCGGCATGTTTATATGATGTTCAGACTTGTAGTGCCAAGCTTCAACAATGACATTTAGCAGCTACCAAATGACTGCTTTGTTCATGAGCCAGATATAATTAATGTGCTGATCCTCTTCTATATGAAATTAGCGAACCACTCAAATCCGGTATTGCTGAAAAAAAAAAGATTTTCTTCTTCCCTTCTTCTATCCCTCCTTTCTCATATCAATGGCGTGTCACCACACATACATAATCACACCAGGTTGCCAAGATGTGTACGAAGAGAGAATGGGGACTAAAGGCTAAATAAATGGCACATATGATTCCCATACTGCTAAGATTTCTCTATGGAAGAGATTACGGTTCTGTTCTAACAAACACGACAAATCTCCATTTTCCCAACCTTTTACAGCAGATAAAGGGCCTTGGATCCATTTTCCACACTAAATCCCAGATCAGCTTCTCTTTAGCTATTCAAACCACCCAGCAGGTTGTTTCTTAAAGGCTTGAAAGTGAGCAGAGAGATAGCCAGCTTTGGCATCTCAAATGTGCTCTGCACACCGCTGTGACGTATGCTTGACTCGCTAATTCTCCGTCTTTCCTACTTCTTCAGAAACTTTTAACATCATGACCCCGAGAAACATTTGCAAACTATAACAATAAAATTAACTTGTAATGAGCAAAATAATTGCACATCAAACGCTGCTCGATGACGGAGCGCAAGCTTGGAAGAAAGGGCCCAATTTAAAGATTACATGGCTCATGACTACCAAAGTTCAAAACACAGAGAAATTGGTTGTGAAGTGAGAAAAAAGGGCCCTTCCAAAACGACTCCGAAGCATTCTTTAAACTTGTGTAATGGATACGCTGCGGGCAACTGGGCGAATTTACCATGCAAAGAATCTCCATTCTGCACGCAGCACTTCAAAGGCAAAAGGAACTGAGTTTCAGGGAGCCAGTGGGCACAGGGAGAGGGGGGAATGAACTCGGCGATGCACATTTGTCTCCCAGAGTGACAGAAATTGGCGGGGGGTGTTCAAAATGAGAGATTTAGCTGATCTAGGGCAGAGACATAGTTCAGTCAATACCGCAGTGCTTCTCCAATCTTCAAAAACAGAAGAAAATCATAATACAGAGAAGAGAAATGCTGAGAAAGTTAAAATGGAAGGCAAGGCACAAATCAAAATTCAGAGGGGACTGGAGACATTTTTCTCTCCTATGCTGAGAAATAAAGAGAGTGAGCTAAATACAGATAGAGAGATGTAAGATAGAGAGACAGAGGGCTCGAGCAGCTAGGCTAAGCTGCTGTGTTGCATTTCTTTCTATTGGGCAGCGGTCTTTTATGTTGTGTTGGTAGAGGAAGAAGAGGGGAGCAAGAGATTACATTAGCAATGATAAAGTGACCCAACACCATGCAGTGTCTTAACATCAGATACATACGCACACACAGGAGATTACGTCAAAAAGCACCTAAAACTCAGATACACTCTGGACTGCAGTGGGCAGCTGATACTACCTCTACAGCTCCACATGCAGGGAAAAATAAAATGAGTGTGAAGGGCTATAGTTGCATGGTTTTTCTTTCTGTACAGCAACCAAACCTTAGTTCATTGTGCTTCCATGTTTGTTATTTGCGTAAAATGTCTTTGCTTTGTAAAGTTCCTGCTTAAGGTCACAGAAATAGCTAAAATGCTGAAAGGTCAAATAAAAAGTCCCTTAACAAATGTGTCGCTATTTATTTAGCTGTCTTAAACTGCTCAGAAGAGATATTTTCTTAGCGACAGTGTTTTGTGCTCATTTCTAACATTGCCTCCACTTTAACCCCTCACTCATTCCGTCTCTCCTCCACCCCTCTCTGCCTCACAGGCCAGTCTCCTTCTCCTGTTCTGGAGCCTTATCTGATGGGAGCTCTGCCACTGTTTGCATAAAACACTGTTTGTAAGGGGTTGCATATGTTAAAAGAGCAAAGCACACATTAGAGCACATCCACGCACACACAGAGATGTGCACACACTAACAAGTTGAGCTGTTCTGACCTTGCTAAAAGGCTTTGTAACTGACATACAGGGATTTGTTTAAATAAGGCTTCTCCTTTCATAATATAAAGGAAACAAAAAAAAATACTCTAAACACACAAATGGCATTTAAGATGTCTAACTATGGTTTAATATATATACCTACCTGTATACATACACACAAGTAACATGATTTATTAAGCTTTCACCCTAATATTTTAACTGATTTACCCATTTATTATAGAAATAATACAATCACACCACCTAATATTTAACTTTCTCTTAAATAAAATTGTCATTTATGTAGATGTGATGTAAAGTTTATGAAAAGAGAAAGAGCAAATTAACTACTTACAACAACAAATGCACCTAAAACGTATGTCAGCAATTATGCAACAACTACTTTTATTATTGATTCAAATGAAACATCAAAAAAAGGGAAAATGTGCTTCACCTATTAACATAGCCCAAAACTGTGTTTCAAACTTCATGTTTTATCTTATCAACAGACCCATTTCTGATGGTATTCAATGGAGAACCACTTAAAAATCAGCAAATCTTCACATGTGAGAAGTTGGAGCCAATAAATATTTATTACATTTAGCCAAGATCTGCCTGCTTTTTTACTAACATTGATCATGGTAATTTAAGAATGTCTTTGTAAATATCAACATGGTGAAATTACCTCCTTAATTAATAATTAAATATACATAGGTTATTAAAGAGATCTCCACTTAGTCCAACACCCACAGCTTAAAAGAACAGTACTTTAACAAGTGGTACGTAAACCCTTATTAGGGGCTTTAATTGACTACAGTATATAACCACTAATTTTAGACACTTATTGGAAATGAAACAACAATGGGCTACTGCACTCTTCTTTGTGATATCTACTTCACAATATTATTTTACTGGGTTTGCTCTGCCCTTTCCAACAAAGTAAAGGCCAGTGATAATTTCTGTGGCAGCAACCTACACAAACCATCAGTCTGTTCATCAGTCTCACTTCATTTTCTCCATTCAGTCTGCTGAGTTGTCTGCTATTGTGCTCAATCAAAATTCTGCCATTTGTTTTCTCAGTAAATTAAGTTACTCCTGCAAATTTACACTAACTGACTTAACTTGTACAAAGCTCAGGCTCCAGCCATTCAAAAGTCCCTCCTGTTTGTTAAACATGCAACTTGAACTCTGTGACTCTGTGTCAACCGTTCCTCCACCCATCACCTCCCTTCCTTCATCCCTCTATTCTTAAACCCTCAAGCCCTGATCAATGTGATCCATGTGGTCACAAGCCAGGGACACCTTTCTCTTCCTGGGATAAAACGGTAAACCGGAAGGGGGTCCCATCAGTGACATACTGTACATCAAAATGTGGTTTTGATTAGTCTACCACAGAACGTCTTGGGAGAAGCTTTCCTCTTAGCTCACACCTCTGGAGAATGACTCCTTGATTTCCTAACTACCAACAATGGCTCTCTATGCTTAAGTCAGTCAACATGTCTCTTCCTGTGTGGACGGAGCGCTTTAAACTGTGCAGCAACGGAGTGCGGTTCCCAGGAGGTTGAGAAGTGAGAGTTGTGTGTAGATTGGAAAAGGTTGCTGTCAACACAGACGAGCCTTTTGCCCTCACGCATGACCCGACTACTTCCGGGTCATGTCGAGATAGCCCTGCTGTAGGTTACTCAGAGTGCCAGCGGTGGTTCACATGACCTCCAACACATCACGCTCCTCACCAGTAATATCACAAAGCCCTTTCCTCTCTCTTTCTCTCTCGCTCTCTCATACGCACACACACACACACACACACTTGCCTACTCAGGGTCTGCTTATGTCACATCCGATCATGTCAGTCCAAGCACGCAAAAGGAGAGTGTCGATCATGGCTGTTTGATGTGTGAACATTAACTTGGGCTGGGGTTAGTGTCAACAGCTGAGTCACAGGGGTTAATGGAGACGACGGCGAGTGCGGGGGTCTTAAACGAGGTGCGCTCTTTCTGGGGCCACGCGTGACTGAAGATCATCATCATTAGAGCCAAGGGTATGCAGCTATGAGCTCACCGTGAACAGATGATGGTGCTCATTTGTCAAGTCTGTGAAAAGAAATAACTCATTCACTCAAGAAAAGTGTGAGAGTGTTAAATTAAGCTCTCAGCCTGTTACATGCTTTGTTTATAGCAAACACAACTTTCCTTGATGGACACAAACTGAGTTACTGAAGTTGCAAGAAATGTCAGTTGTGCTTGGAAAAAAAAATTCTTTATCTGGGTACTGACAACAGTGATAAAAATCTTCATGCTACATATTATATATATTTCTGAATAACAAAAGCTGTATGTATCATGATATGAAAAAGTTTTTATAAGTAAAGCTGAAAGTGTTAATAAGTAAAATAAACTGACGTGAATGTCTTCTTTTGGTCAGTTTACTGTATTACATTACAAATATGCGACAAAACAAAGAACTTAATCACACATTAATGTTGAAAATTACTGCATTTGGAATTGTTCAACTTTAATAATAATGGCTACTATCATTATCCAAGCAAAAACCATTCACTGGTTACAGCTTCTCCAGTGGGAGGATTTAGGCCTGTTGTTTTTCTCTGTTCTGCTGTATATCATTGCAAAATAAATACTCTGGTGTTATCAGCTTGTTGGTTGGACATTTTAATACGTGCAGGGTTTATCATGGATAATTTCACTGTTTTGTGACAGGTCAGAATAACAAATCAATGTATCAACAGAATGAGAATAACATATAAAAAACAATATAAAATTGTCAATATTACAAATAGTTACAGTAATATTAAATACATTTTGTTATATTACAGCGCACTACATTTCATTTTAATATTTCAACAGTTTGACACTACATTATAGCATTTCATGACTGTTTCTGGAAATGTGATCATCATAAAGTTGCAGATTTGCTATAATTTCACCAATTTTGTATTTTAATCTGTACCCTAGTTTAGTCAGGTTCCAAGCTCACAATCAGCCTTTAAACCTCTGGGTGAACCCAGACTCAGTGCTCAACTCTCAGTGGATACACAGGGAGTTGTTTCTGGGCCCATTAGGGCAAACTGGGGGTGTTTAAAGAGTCTGGTGGGATCACGTGATGAGTTCCCACAACTTAGAAACTCCGCTTCCCTAAAGCTACAACAGGAAGCAGAGTTTAGGGACAGACTAATGGACAATCATTATGTTTCTGGCTCTCATTTGTTCTACTAGTGTGAGAACATAGAGCCTCTAGCCCCCTGGCACAGAAAGACAGTGATATCTGCACTTTGTTCATTATGCTACACAAGTGATAGACCACTTCCATTTCTTGGCTTTTATTCATTTTAATTCATTCTCTTGTTGAGCCATTTCCCCGGTCATCCTGCTCTGCCCAGTCTCCAGGTCTCTACTCTATTTCATAAATCCCCTGTGGAACTGAAAGTTAAAAAAATTTAAAAAACTACATCTAAAAAGTTTCCTCTGCACCAAACCATCACTAAATTGTCCATGTCTTTGAAGCAAAAAATGTCACTCACTCCTGTACTACTACAATGCATTTAAAGTGGGAGAATATGGAGACGTGCTATTGATAAAGGCAACTCATCAAAGCACATTTTTTAATTCACACACGACAACTTTCACTACCTCTGTTCTCTTTGTTTTAAAGTTAGATAACCCAATATTGTTTGTTACAATGGCTGACAGTATTCTGTCTTCCTGTCTCAGCACCTGTCCAGTCTGACTCAAGTGGGCCAGAATGGATAGAAGAAAGGATGAGGCGCAGGGAATACGGTTGCAATTGTTAAAGTATGCTTGAGAGACAGCCAAAAGAGACAGACTGAACAAACTGGGCCAAAAAAGAGCTCACTGAATAGTGTGTGCATGGTGCGTGGGTGTGTATTTAGGGGGCAGCAAGGATGGGAGATGTCAACAATTCTCCTTCAGTAGTCCATCTCCATTTGCATAATTTCCATTCCTCACGAGCAACAAAGAAAGGAAGGAGATGCTCACACAAAACCAAAATTGACGAGGGAACAATGGTGGCCTGGAGGGTCATTTTGTGGGGGCTAAAATTTCCTAAATCCTGGTTTAATATTTTGTCAGGCTAGTTTTGGAAAATGCTATTTTGCCAAAGTTCAGTCAGACCTCTGCTTTGTCTGATTTGACAAGTAAAACACATCAAATGTGAATAGTTCTCAAATAATCATAAAAGCAAGAAAAACAATGCCTTTCATTTCACTAATCGGTGTCTGTTGACTTTGCTGCAAGAATTAGTAAAAATTAGTAGCAACAGATAAGGGCACACGGAATTGGGAATATCAATGATTAATGCTCTTTTCTGAAAGTTGAGTTTGTGATGCATAAGTCTGAAATACATAAAACTAAAACTTGAATGAACAGTGGCATTAACAGGATAAGTTCACAAACTAAGGCAAATTAAAATGAGGGACAAGGGAAAACACACACACATAGAGTTATGGTTGTATTCAAAGTTCTGAGAAAGGCCTCGGGGGCACACACAGCTGGTAAAAGGGCAGGTGTGGGGAGTGAGAGTGCTGATGTGCGAGCGGGTAGGCAGGCAAAGATGGATGATGGATGGTGTTGATACAGGAGGCAGCAGCCCTGCTTTATCTAGGCACCACAAGCCAGACCTGCCGGGGTGATGGGTGGGCTGTCAGCCCTTTGTTTATGGACCACCACCCATCTCACATCTTCTATACACCCCAAAGGCCTACATCACTCAAAAAATAGCTACTACCTCACTGCATTTTGTCTCTCCATCTCTGACTCTCTTCCTTTTTCATTTTCCTCGCTAACAAATGGCATTTTGTCTTTCCAAGTTTCCAGATGTACAGTATCACAGGAAGTGCTCTAAAAGTGTTCATTTCTCCCTCTTGGTAGGAAAAAAATAAATATTACACTAATTGTAATCATTTTAACAGTTGATAATAGAACATGTCTCCCAGACATTAAGTCCACAGAGGAGGAAAGAGAGCAGGGCAAGAAGAAACAAAGAGGAAAGGAAAGAAGTGAACCTAATCCAACCATATCCCCACGAGTTGCACGCTTCCAATTAACGACTGGTTGGTTTATCAGTCTCCAACGGGTGATTGCTGTTTTTAATCATTTTCTTTCTCTACACGGTTTCTTACACTCTATCAGTTCTTCCCACTCTTATCATCTAACCCCCTCCTCACGCTGTCTCGCTTCCCACCCCATCTGTGTTCAGCGCTGCCTCTGTTTCATCAGGTTTCTCATGGAGCCACACTCTCATGCTGTGTCAACCATTGCAGCTGGGTCTGTCTATTAAATACTGTAAATACTTGTGAGTTTAAAATCTGCTTATGGTAGCTGAAACAGCAACTTCCACACTACTAATATGCAAAATTTGTTAAAATTACAGTCACTGGACAAGGTCTCATTTATCTATCAATTGCAAAGAGTTTGCTAGAAGGTTTTTAAAGCATCGCATTGCTGCTGTTTTATGGTTTGTTTTTTTCTTTTACAGTAATTTTTACAGTAATGCTTTCATTATGTTATATTGATGAGCGATTGTTGTAGAACTGTCTGTACTCCACTCATTAAATGACAATAAGTTAAAGATCTAGTTTGGTTCAGGACAACAGACGGTAGTTCAAGGCTTTTCTCCTGACTCATCCACAAACAAAGCTGTAGTCCTCTGAAAAATTTCAACAAACATGTCTTCTTTCACCTGCCTTTGTTAGTGTGATTGATTTGGCGACCTGAAATGTGCCTGTCACATTGATCGATCTGTCTGCTTGATGGGGGGGTTCTATCCCTTGCGCCTTTGGCACTGTAATAAATGGGGGGGGTGACGGGCGGCTGACAGAGCAGCAGTTATAGCTTCTTTAATTTACCTGACGCCTCACAGTGACAGAGACTCATAACAAGGTGACACTGCGCTGTAATGGTTACACTCACTCACCTCTTGTTGGGTGGAGAGAGGAAGTGAAGGTGGAGTCATTTGATGTGTGTGGAGTTTCGAGAGAGTGTGTGTCTGTGTGTGTGAATGTGTGTGTACAGGCTCACTGATCCGGTATTGCCTCTCCTCCCTCTGGTCAAGGTGTTTTTGAGAGTGGCGCTGTTATCTCTGGCCATGAGGTCACCCGCTGCCTGACTAATACAAGCACACCGCCACTACCAATCCCACGGAGCACAGCAGCATGTTCGGGTGGGTCCCTGCTAGCCACATCCTCCTGGGTGGGCTATAACTCATCTCCAGACGAGGACAGGGTCTTATCTCAGTTGCCCTGCACAGGCCTGCGCCTCGCCTGCTCTGTCTTAGGGAAAAGATTTTCTGGTGCCCCTGTGTGTGAGTTATAGTTTGGGTTAAGGTGACTGAATAGGCCTGTCTGTTTCGGTTGTCTTTGTGAATTTATATCTGCGTGGGCAGAGGAATGTGAAGGTGCGTGTGTGTTCATTTATACAGTATGTAACTGAGATTTATTTACCAAGCAAACAATCCCAAGTTGTGTAACCCCCCCCCCGTGGTGAAACACTAATGTCATAAGTATTCATTATTATTCATTATTATTCATTAGTCAGTAATAATTAAATTATTATTCATTATTATTATTATTATTATAAGTTAGTTAATCATGTAAAAGCCATCATCACAGTTGCATCTGAGCATTACCCCTTTGCTTTCACATGCACATACACATTCCCCTCCACCCGTCTACCCCATGCACGCCGCCTCTCTCTGTCATCCTGTCCTATCAATCAAAAATGTATTAAGTCCGGAGTCGGGGCCGATCAAAGGCAGAATTCCTGGGAGGAGAGCAGATAAGGCCTATCTCATTAATAAGTGCTTTACCATCGTAGGGGCCCGTGCGCCTCGCCACACCCCGCCTGCCTCCCTTTGATATCTAATTATCCATCCATTTCAATCTGTCATAGAGGGAGTAGAGGGACGACTCATGGTGTCATCACAACCAAATGCTGTTGCGTTTGTGTGTGTCTGCGTGCATTAGGATATGGGCAAGGAGCTGCATCAAAACATCATGACATGCAGCAAATCCAAATGTGCAGAGTGGCATGTGTAAACAAATGCAAATAAGATGTTCTTGCAAAGGCAACTGGGCCTGTGTGTGTATGTCACCCCTCCTGAAAAGCTGTCAAGCATACATACTCTATTTCACAGAGTGTAATGCTAACAACAAACCGCAGCTACAAATCTACCTATTAACAGTGTGTAGGAGCAATGAGCTCTAAGAGGGGCCCAAAGTGTAGAAGTCTGATAAGATAGTAGTGAGTGAGGAGAGAAACAAGATATTAAAACATCAAGGTAAGATACTGAGGAGAGGGGACAATGGAAGAGCGCAAGAGTTAAGAGGATTTTTAAGAAATGTTGGATTGATCAACAAAAGAAGAAGAAGAAATGAAGGAGGAAGGAGAGGCAGACAGTAGAAACGAGAGAATGGGAAATGGGAGGGAGAGAAAGAGCCAGGAATTCTTTTCCCTTCTCTACTTGGTTTTCTGTAAGAGTAGCTCAGGAAGATAAGGCTAAAAGGTCTGTTAGTCTGTTGTGGAACAATCCGTTCTGTGTCTCCCCTCTTTCTCTCTCTCTCTCTCTCTCTCTCAAGATACTGCCTTGCTCCCTGTCTAATGGCACAACTCAGATTTCTAGTGATGCCTCTTGTGATACGGCTCATCTCTGGTGGCATGGTTTGATGTCATCACTTGTCCAAAACAATAAACTCACATCCCATAAAGAACAAAGCAGAATCAAGCTGAATGTGAAAAAAAATTCTACAAACATTTTGACCTGTTTCTCCCCGAACAGAAAAACCTTCAGTATAGCTAATATTCAAACCAGTAATTTATTAATATAAAGAGAGACTTTTCAAAGTTATAATAAAGGGCTGAGAAATTATGTCTTCATTTAACTGAGCTGTTTAAACCCTGGTCCCTAATCGCTCAAAGCAGAGCTTGGAGACAAACACAAACCAAGGAGGACTTAAAAGAACAAACCAACACATAAAAACAGACCCACATGTCTAACAAAGACTCCAAAGTCTACTTCCTCATCCCATGTCCTCTTTTAAAAAAGAGACCTTCATCTCTTGGTGTTCCTGTTATGAAGAGACTTTCTTTAAGAGGAGAAAGGAGGCGTGTCAAAGACATGGGTCACAATGTTTACAAAGACGACTTTTAATCCAATCACAGCACCCCACTGCTTTTATTTCCTGTTTCATGGGATTAAAATGACATGAAACGTAATAAAAAAACAAAATTAATTTAAGACTGAATAACATATTGTTCTATTTTAAAGGGATAGGTTTAAAGACAGAGAAAAAGAATCTACAAAGGAAATAATTAAAGTCAAAGAAGCAAATTAGTTTCTTACACTTTAAAATTTATTTAGATTTTTTAAAGGACTTTTTGATGCAACTCTGACAAACAATGCTCAACTATCTGTGGCAAATGTAAACGACGCAAACGTAGATGAATGTTATTCAGAAGCTTCACCAAGTCTAAGTTCTTTCTATTCACAATCAGTAGTGAACATCCATCTGAGGTTAAGACAACAGTTAATCAGTCAATAATCAGCTGCTCTTTCTCCCTCTCTTTCACTACCTCTGCCTGAGGGTTTGAATAACTGTCTGGTGCCAGGCTGCCTCACCCCAAGGCCTTGTGGGAGATGAAGAAGAGGTCAGCAGAGGGTGTGTGTGTGTGTGTGTGTTTGTGTTTAAACATGGACACCAATGGCTGGTGGTGTTCACTGAGCCTGCACAGACAGAAAGAGGGAAGGGCAGAGAAACTGGGAAAGTGTGTTAATGGAAAGACATGGGAGTAGGTGGAAAAAGGTTATTTTAGCTTTAATATATATTTTTTAAATAATAAGGATTTGTTTTTTATTCATAGATATATCTAAAGACGATAATGATTTATGAGCCAACAGTTTCACAAGTATCTAATTACTGTGGCATCTGAACACTTACTTTACTTTACATGACATATTCTCTACTCAGGCCAGAAACAGATTTACAATATGAAAACCAAACTGAATCAAATTTGGACTTTTAAGGAAGTGTAAGGGGTAAATGCCAGATCTTTACAGCAACGGTACAAGTTAATAATGATGATTATATAAAAACACGCAACAGAACAAGACTGACATTCAGCCTCTTCACTTAGCTAATACCTTACACTTGCAGAACTAGTGGGTGTGAGACAACACCTCAGACCCACAAACAGATGAGATAGAGGTCAAGCCAGTGGGATGAACCTCTTCTAGGGCAGGCCAGGGCCTAGAGGGGCTGCCTACTTGGGTGGCACAGCCTACACCCCCGGTTGAGCAAGTCTGGTTGTGATTTCGTAAAGTGGACACTAAGGCACAGCAAACTCTTCCCCTGCATTTTATTCCCAGCATGCCTCGGCTAACATGGGTTAGGAAGGGGTGACAGAGAGGTCAGAGGGGTTCCAGCCAAATGTACCCTGAGGGGGAATTCTGGGGAGGGACAGCAGAGAGGTAGTTGAGACAGAGAAGAGAGGGGTATCCCTCAGGAGCCTTGCCCCTCCCAAATCAAAACAAACAAACAGAGTGGTTCTCTGATCTAATCTGCCTGGACTAAAGCCCTCCAAACAGAACGCCTGAAGCAGCTACTACTCTGGACAGCAGCTTCTCCTGTCCCTTACACAACTTTAGAAGCACTGTAGATACAATAACTCCATTTTACAGCATCTTTCCATTGTGAGTCAATCAGTAAAATGATATGCATGGGATGTATTCTCCCTTTGACATGGAGTTAAGCACTAACTGGATGAAGACAAGGGGTATGTTCAACTTTACAGATGTTACAACTATTACTGTAAGCGGTGTAGTACTTCAGGTTATATTTACTGACATCCAGTCATGTTCGTTTGTAGGATTATTTCATAGGCTACTGCCTGGGAAAGCCAACATGTTTGGCTACTTGAATTCTCACCCTAAACATTCCTTCTGTTTCTGGGTTTTGAGGCTTTGCTATGGTTTAGGCAGCAGACTAAACTTCTTACTGGCTAACTGTTACCCCAACACAATGCTAAACAAATTCTTTCCTCCTCAGTGCGCCCACCAATTGCAGCGCAGCCCTCTGTCAGCTGACCAGAAAGTGAAGATGAGGGTGAGATTAGACCAATCAGGGGTCAGGCTGAGGTTATCACAACCACTCTAAAACTAAAACAGATGGAGAACAGAGTGCAGCCCGATTCCGCATCTACTGTCGGGATCATATCTTTAGGCCATGTATTCTCCTGCTCCACTGGACTGGAAGAATGTCAGACTTAGTTTTGGTTTTGAATTCTGACTCATGTTGCTTTAGCAAAACAGAGTGTGGATCAGTGAGTCTGAGGTATATGATACAATGCACGATAAAATGTGTAAATCCTACACAGTAGTTAAAGCTGTCTGTCCCTGAAGCAGACAAAGGCAGCATAGAAACAACAAAAAATGGGGTTCATGAAATTGTATAATTATAAGTTTGATTCAGGGGCCTAAATATACTGTACAGGAAAACGGGTGCTCGGCAAGACAAGGTTTTTATTTTCTAGAGCATTTTTTATGACTGTGAGGTTTCATAGTGATCACAGATATCCACGCATACATGTATTCATTTAACACAAACCTCTACTCTTCTTCTCTAATTTAATGCATACTTGTCGGCCTCTTGGGAGAACAAAGAAAAACTAGACTCTAGTTTGCGCCAAACATCATTCCTGTCGTCCATCAGTCTGCTCCTGCTTTTTCCCCTACTTTGTCTATTTTTGTATAATTGTTTGCTTGTTTTCTTCATTATCTCTCCATCTGGAATTCAACTCCCTGCAGTGGTACATGTTAGGCCCCTCTAAGTCTCTTTTTCCTTCTTTTTCTCTCCAACTCCTTGCAACTAGATGAAATGTAATTGTGATTAACAGCGCCGTGACAAGAGGACACGAGACTTTCGTCATGATGGAAAAGCAAACAAACAAATCTGACGAGATAAAATGATGGAAATATGTACAAAATCTTATCACAGATGCTAATTGTTTCCGTGTAGGAGGGGAGCGTGGACATGGAGAGGAGCGGTGCACGTGAGGAAGGGAAAAGAGGAACTTGAGAATATCCTCCCTCTACCTTTGGCCTGTGCCTGACTTCAGAGCTAAGCTCTCTCTCAAGAGAAGGTCAACACCAGGTTCAACTTTTCACCTCGGCAGCACACACTAAATACAGAGGATTACACCACAGTGCGCTGCAATATCGCCTGGCTTTCACTGCATTACAGGACTGACCTACACAGCACATTTCAAATCCACAAAATTTGATAATGCACTTTCGATATAACTTAAATGCTGCAATGAAACTCTGTTGTGTATTCAACATAAAATATCACTGCATGTGCTGAAAAAGCAACAATTCAATATTCTTACTAAAAAGTGGTGCAACAGTGGTATTAAACAAGTTTTTTTATAGTCTGATTACATGACACCCATTCATTCACAGTAAATCAGCAAAACATCAAAGACAACACTAAGGCCTCATGTCAACCTTCTGTACTGAAGGGATGAGTGGGCAGTGGTCAAGTGTAGATGACACGTAGTTTGACTTTTGGGCACCGTAACTAGTGCTGCACTGTATATGTGAGAGTTTCTATGTGTGTGTGAGTGTTTCTACGTGTGTGAGTGAGAGTTGGGGTGGGGTGGGGAGCCGGTCAGGTGTGACTGAACAGAAAGACAGACAGACATGCAGGCGGCTGGCTGGCGTCAGCAGCCACACGCCTATCACGACACACCACACGCCGAGGAGTCGCATACCGCTGCACCCACACTGTGTACACACAATGAGCGCTCAGTCCCTCGCATCACGCACCAGCGGCATCAGTAATGTGAAATATTCTCACAGGGACAAAAGGTAAAGAGACAGACGGGGGGAGGGGAGAGGACTTATAAGGTGAGGACGAAGGACAAGGTTCTAAAAAGTGGGGTTCAAAAGAAGGAGTTACATGAGATAATAAGTTGTGGAAAACGTGAGTGTTCAGACTAACACAGCTGTTGGAAAGCAGGCATTTTTGCAGGTTTTGAAGAAAGGTTCTTCTTGAACAACTGTTCCAAACTTCAAATTTACTTTGACAGAAAAGCTGTAAAAAATATTTGTATATGTCACTGCCAAAAAGCAGCCTTCTTAAAAAATGTATTGTTTGTATTTAAAACTTTACATGTTTGTATAATCTACTGCAATAATCATAACAATTGATTTGTTGACTGAGAAAATTGTCACCAATTTTAATGAGTGAGTAATTATTTAAATCACATATAAAAAAATAAATAAATTTGCCTGACTGTCAAATAAATGACTCCAGCAGCTGCTGACTGCTGACATTGTTGGACAAACTCAAAGTTGTCCAACAATGTCACTCTGCGCTCAGAAACGTGATCACTGTTTTCATAAATGTTATAGACTAATCAATTGATAGACAAATAAACAAATTAAAAAAACTGCAAAAACAACAACAACAAAACGCAGCACCAGTCACAACTTTAATTTAATCTCTTCCACCAAATATTTCAGTATTTTCTATGTAGAAGGTTTTATGTGAAGGGATTTTCTCTTCAAAATAGCACCATAACAACACAATATTATTGGGTTTTATGTGATCTGAAAAACTGCCAAAAAAACAAAAACAAAAACAAAAAATATTCACCTCCTGCAGTCCACAATCCTGAGTGTGGGACCTGGGTTTAAAGACTGCAGATGTTTCACAGCTCTCTCCCGCCCTCTAGTGGATCAGAAGGAGATCTACACTAACTCTGTATTTCAGTTGCACAGCCTCCTTAATAAACTTCCTTTAGCTCTGACTGACCTGATGTTTCAAACCTTGGGGGGATCTGGAGGATCAACAGCAAAGACAATAATATCAGCCATGTGTGAAGAAGTCACTTGAGCATTTTCTGCAACCAGGGCCGAATGGAGTACGCAGAGGCCCTCTAAATCTGTTGCCGACACCCTCAGCCCAGCACATCTGGTGTTAATCAGCAAAGCATACACTAACGCACACATACAAAGAGACAGACACACACAGACTAACACTGCAAAGATCCCCTTAAGAAAATTCCTCTCAACTTCTGAACTTCCGACATGACTGGGGTCAACACACTTGCCCTGGATCTATAAGTACACACACCACAGCCATGCAATACGAGCTGGTGAATTGTTACAGAACAAGGAGTTCACACATTCACCCACACAACGCATTTTAGTCTCACTACAAAGGGGAAAAATGAGAAAATACTATATAGAAACTGTTCTCTGAGCTGTTAACAATATGAAGATTAGGTTAGATTCAAGATTCAATATTCAAAGAACTTTATTAATTATTATTAATTAAATAACAGACCACATTAACAATGACTACAGCTTAGACTAAATATCCTGAACAATTAGCTGACATACTTACAAGTAGACAGTGAAGTTACAAACTTCAAAATGACAATTCAAAATCCAATAATGAAGGGCTGAATTTTTATGTCTCTATTATTCTACACTGATAACCCTACTTACACACTTTCATGGGTTTTTCTTGTTTAATTCCATTAGACCTCTGCTCAGGTTGACATTGTGCAGAGCTAAGCAGAGAATTACTTAAACTAACACTCTTGGGACTAATAAGAATGACAAAGGTGTATTACTTAACCCAGCAGGTGAAACAAAACTACTGGAAAGAGCGATGAAGACCAATAATCAATTTTCACAGAAGGTATTTAAAAACACAGGTGTAAATAATAAAAAGAACAATGGCTGAATTCCATTTAACTACTGATACACTCTTGTTGCTAACTGAGATGTTTGAATAGAAGAGAGCCAAGACTAAACTTATTATTCACCACACAAATCAGAGACGACATCTACACTGTTTGTATGATCATTAGGCAAGTCTATATTCTGATGTCAACCTCAATATTTACTCTAATTGCTTGATTGAACTATGCAATTCTACTGAAATCAAATGTTGTGACATGATCATCACACAATGAGAATTTGTCAATGAGGGTAGACAGGGTCACAAAAAAGTGTGTTGAGAAGGAAGGACACAAATTAACTGTGAGAGACAGGAAACCTTTAGCTTCCAGTGACATTACAGCAAATTCTGCAGAAGCAGAAGGTGCAAAGTCCTCCGAAATATTCGAAAGGCAAGAAAGGCTAAATCATAGCCCCTGTTAAATAAAAGACACAAGATGAAGTGTCAAGAATGGGCCAAACAATACCTTAAGACTGATTTCTCAAAGGTTTTATTGATAATGAGATGGGAGTGACATTGAATGAACCTGATAGATGGGCCCATAGGTGGATGGTTCATGGACACAGCACCAGTTTAACTCAGGTGTCAGCAAGGTGTAGGAGGGTTAATGATGTGGGCTGCTGTCATCACTGGTTAGACCTTTTAGAGTAGTAGAAAAAATGAAAATGTACTCCAAAAACTACTGCCAGTTTCTAAAAGGCACTTTCTTCAAGAAGCAGTCTGCACCATTCAAATGGACCAAAAGATGACTGAATGACGACTTGGCCCCGTTCTATACCTGATTTAAGTCCAACTGAAAAGTTTGCTCTTCAAGCGTGAGGTCTCCGGTCAGGGTAGACAAAAATATATCTCTGAACAGCAACTAGGAGTCTGTGTTGGCAGCTCCAGATAAAATAAACAAGTAATGAAACAGACGGATTCCACTGATGTGAGTAATTTGAACAAAAGGCATTTGGGCAAAATAATATATCTGAATGGGTAAAATGTAATTGTGCTGATGTAATTCTACAATTACTTGTTTCTTGTTCATTTATGATTTACATTTGTGCAAAAAATAATGTTTTATTTTCTCTCTAAAACAGAAAAAATGTAACTAGACTCTGACCAACTTAATATATGGCTGGTGAGTTGCATATATGGATTTAAATAACTGCACATTTTATTGCTTTACTACGGAGCCCCCTAGGGGTCATGTGGTAGAAAAAAAATATTTAGGTGAAATAAGTGGTAGAAAAAAAAATCAGACGATGTGGTAGAAAAAAAAAAAATCACACTCTCCGCCCACATGTTAATCAGGCCGGCGAATGTGACTATAGATCATGCTGTAAATCAACAGCATGACATAAACGTCATATTGAGATATAAACATAAACATATGTGGCAGTTCCTCCACCAAATAATGGTTAGCTCATTTAAATAATAATAACCTAGCTTGTTGTTGGGGGTAAACGCTGGACAGGATACATTTGTCATACTCACAGGTTGGTGTCCTAGTAGTCTATTCGTTTGAACAGGAGAAACACACGTTTGTAAAGCGTCCCGGAAAAGCACAAATCTCACCTTTGTAGCTTGTCAAAGTTTGTGTTTTGTGTGAGCTGCATCTTCTTTACGTCCACAACGAGCCCTAAACGAGCTCACTGCTGCCAAAGTGTGCAGCTAGGAAATCAGAAACAATGTCTACACATTCAGATACATTTTAAAACACGGATCATTTGGATCATTTATGATGTATCATGGGAGTGTTGTGTTATTTGAAGTCTTCTTGTAACTGTATCGTTCTTTGTTGTTAATTTCTCATAGTTGCCACAGATACACGTAAATAAATAATTAAAAAGGATAATAAATGAGAATTAAGTATAACCAGAGACACATAGAGAAATGAATAATAGATTTAAAGACAAATGCAGAAATGGAATGATTCACAAAGAAAGTCCAGTGGTCCAAGAATATACAGTGAAAATACACTAACGGGACAACTGACATATACAATGTTCAGTGTTCAATGTCTATGTTGATGCACAGTGAAGTGTGCAAAGTGTGCAAAAGTCGATAAAAATAAAGTGATGACAAGCCATGGCCCTAAGAAAGTGGACTGAAATCCTTAACTTTTCCATGGAAATGGCCACAACCAAAAGTGTTTATTGTTAAATTGCTTCTAAAAGAACAAAGACAAAATCTACAGCAAGTTTTTAAAGATATTTTACTGATGACATTATTAGCCCTCCCACAATTAATTGTCAATAATGTAGGTTTCTGACTCAACAACAACAACAACAACAACCATTTATTTATGGCTACATTTATTAAGTAGCTCCTAACAAGCAAAATACAGTCTGGTTTTGATGAGCCCCTGTGTGAGCAATAGAGTTTTTCTTGGATGATGACCGTCTCCCTTGGTCCAGGGATTATTGTTGACATGTCTGACTATTTTCCTCTCCAAAGTTTTTTTAATCTTGCACTTTTGACCAGTGCCAGGTTTGTTTCTAACAGAATTTGTCTTCTTGTGCTTTGCAGCTGCTCTAGACATTGTGAAATGTTTGGAAATGGTCTTCCCCTTAAGATGAGCATCCACTATCTTCTTTCTGAGTTCCAGACTGACTTCTGTACTTTGTGGGATGATGAAATTACTTTACTTTTTTCTCGTTTCATCAATAATATCTTGGATGTAGAAACCTTGCTAGTCTTGCTGGTCGTGGTGTCTCTACCACACTTTTCTGTGTTTGATGAACTGAATGTGAAGTGTTTCAAGATTGTTGCATTACCCCCAATTCTGTACAAAGTATTTCTTAATCAATTTGGTTTAATGATAAGTTTATTGTCCCCAAAGTATTTGTACAGTAGAACAATAAAAGAGGCACAGATGAAACACGACAGCATAAAACATACATATAGGATGAAACATATGCAATTCAGTACAATGTACAGTATATAAGTCAAAAGCAGTTCAACACGCAACATAATACAAATACACCATATCCTCTTTGTACAATAGTAACAGCAGAAGGTAAATAAGAGACATTTCTATCTGTTGGCTCTGACTAGAGGTGGTCTGAAAAGTGAGCAACAAGGTAAGACTGACTGACAGGATGGACTTATATTTTATGGAGGTCATACAGACTTTTTACAGTCTGTTACAATGATGATACTGCTTCATCTGTTGACTGCACCTTTGTTGTTTAATAAACTATTCTGTTTAAGACACCAAAACCAACAGATAAACCAAAGGACGCTTTAAATAAAAGATAATTCAGTGTTATTAGAGTTCTGTCATGTGAAACTTGGTCAGCTGTGTCAGATAAAAAAGGCCCTGCTTTTAAGAACTGTTTTAAGGACTCCACTATTTTTAGTCTGGCCAAGTACCAGAACTAGTCTAAAATAAATACACACATTCTTGGTTTCAGTTACATTCAACTCTAAAAAGGCTTCACTGTGTGATTCACTGTGTCACTTTACCAATTCATCCACCATGAGACACATCTCTAGTGTATAGAAGACTGACTTTGGCTATGTCTTCTGTGGATTTAATTGTCAAAACTTGCTGACACAGTCATTAAGAGAGGAAGGAGATCAGGTTAAGAAGTGTCTTATTGTCCAAGCAAAACCATTCATGAAGTTTCTTCACCAGTAGATGTGGCTGTGTGGTGTTAACTGCTAATGAATCTCAAGTACTGTACACATTTGAAGTATTTCTACTTTGCTTCAGTATATTTTTTTCATTCCACTTTATACTCCATTACAACTGTTACTCCACAACATTTGTCTTTAGTCACTAGTTACTCTGCAAATTAAGATTTTTCCATATAACTTATATTAGGTCATAATCAAGTTTATAAAATATGCTTTGTTATAAGTCAAACTATACAACAGCAAATACAATTAGGGCTGAAATGTTCATTTATAAAGGCAATTAACTGACTGTTTGATTAACTATTTTGATAATACCTGAAGTACTGGATATTTCATAACAAAAAACTACTATTCTACATAAAAACCTAAAGGTTTAATAACAGCTGACTCTTTGTTGATAGTGGTAAAACAAAAAGCACAGACAGAGACACAGTCTGTCAATGGTTGGCATGGGAGAACATAAGAGAAACTGGAAAGCTATGGTGCATAGACACAAAAGACAATTGGGTGGAGAATGGACAATAACAGACCAGTATATAGGCACAGGTGGGTAAAAAACTGATGAGCAGCAGGGGAGCTGGAAGAGGCGTCATAGGCAACATTGCCTAACAGTTCAATGGCATCAGAGACTTCATAGTCTTCAAAGGCGTCATAAGCTATATAGTCTTCATAGGCGTCATAGGCGTCATGGGTGTCATGGGTGTGATCGTAATCAACCAGATCTGCAATGATAGACAGAATTAGTGGATCAGTTGTATTATTAGTTTTACTTAACCCTTATGCCCTCCTCAAATTTACTACCCTCTGGGCACCTTTGTGGCCAAAAATGTACACCCACAAAAATGCTATAAAATCATCATACATCAATATTTTTTTCCGCTTTTTTTCATAAATCACTTAAACAACTTCCAACCTGCTCAAAACTGCATGATGCATGAAATTCTTGTATTTTCCCCATTTAAATAAGGATAAGGATAATCCGCTTTATTGTCATTGATCACATTTACATGTTACAACAAAATTTGACTTCTGCATTTAACCC
>JAUMHL010000025.1:6645323-6670796 GCA_032362345.1 Sandelia bainsii
GCCTAGTGCTTGCTCAAGTGGGACTGTTGGGTTTTCTATATAGTTCTGTATATATACTTATATTTTGCAAGGTTCTTTACCTTGCTATGTAAAGTGCCTTGAGATGACCTTTGTTATGATTTGGCGCTATACAAATAAAGATGAAAGATGATGGTCATCTGTTAAGTCATGTTAGCACCATGGTAATATTAGTTTGGTACTGAGAAATAGCCAAAGAAGAAGAAAAAGGCTTTATTGTCATTGTAGTTATACAACAAAATTTCGTTCGGTGGCTCACAGAGACCAGCAGCAGTAAAGACACAATAAACACTAACTAAACATTCTTTGGTCATACTGTAGGTCATACAATACATACAATGAGAAACTCAGTCTGTTTTAATAACCGTGTGCCATTTATTTTAATACAAATAATCACTGAGGCTGTATCAATATATTGGGATAGAGTTTATTCCCATTCTTATAATTCCAGCAGATACATTGATAATGAAGCCTGTTTGTCTTTGAGTATATGATGATAGAGCAGTCATGTTCTAAGTGTAAGCTGATTTTAGTGTTTTATTATTCTGATGATTTCTTTGGTTTTTAAACAGTTTTAAAAAGTCCAGACACAATATAGTCTGTTGCATCTCCATCAATGAGGCCCGTTCCATTATTGTGAATGAACCAGCAGGGAACATATTCTCCATTCTTCACATCCCTTCTGAAGTCTCTCTGCCAGCCTCTGTGGACCAAGACAACACCAAATAGACCGAATTATGTTTTAACAACAGGTACAGAGGAAGAGACTTTTTTAAAATTATTTTAGGACACACATCACATGCAAACTTTTCACACTTATCTGAGAGGCATGTGTACCTGGTCACATTGAGCTCATGTCCTTTCACATACATGGTGGCGTCTGGTTTCTCTGGGACCGCTCCTGGACGCACGTCTGTCACCTCATATTCAATCCCGTGGTAGAACTGACCTGGATAATGACCAAACATTAGATTACAGAATTTTTAATCATTCTGGCCATGTGTTTCTCCACAAATGAATATTGACATCTGAAATTTAGCATTGTGTTACATTGTAATGTCAGTATGCCATATTTACAAACCATATTTTTCTATAAAACCTTACAAATAACAAATAACATAATATCAGACAAATCTAACAAGAAAATTCCTCTTGGAGGACATAGCTTACAAGGTTCTTAACTATCAGTGACGAATGGAGAAGTCAAGCACCGATATTTTAGCAATAAGCTGGAAACACTGACATATTATCATCTTATAAAATTATTACAGCAAGTTGAATTAGAATATTTGGAAGTGTGAATGCTAAGCAATATAAAGAATTTGCCTAGCACACGTAGACTGGTCTGTACTCCTTTCCTGTTGAATCCCATAAAATCACATTCACAATCACACATTCAGATCCTAACTCTGCGATGGAATCTGTAGATATTTGTGTCCAATGGATGTATACGTTCTATGTTCACAAGAAATCCTGATAAGATATCACATGATGTGACAATTACCATATTTTAGTAATAGTAATATTTATTCTAGGGGTTGAGCACTTATATTATTGTACTTTTTCTTTACTCTAGTTAGCATGGATATCAAATTGGACCAGTCTCTCTTTAGACACCACAGTGGTAAATATTCTAGCAACCTATCTGTGGACTGACTGATTCTGTCAGTTTCAGTTTATTATTCTTTTATTCTTCTTTGCTCAAGAAGCGAGTCCACGGTAAATTGTGAAAAGAAAATCATGTCACCTCTAACCCTGTGTAGTGAAAAAATGTAGTGAATTTATGTTAACCTTTTAATCATGTAGATCTATATTACCTTAGAGCCAAATGTTAACCATTTACCATATGGTAAGTTATAAGTTATACCTTTTCCTTCATGTCCTCCCCTCAACCGTGGAGTTGTGGTCCCTGTACAAGGAACACTTAACCTTTGACCGACATACAGACTCCTTTCTAGGTTACATTATGCATGTGTGTGTGGAGGGATGGAACTTTCTGTATCTTTTTTTGTCTATAAACATCTGTGTGACCAAGCTGCCTGTGAGCAGACACGGACAGACCTTGCTACTGTAAGCTTGTGTGCTCCCTTGCCGGCAAGAAATTAAAGAATACCTTTGGAATTCAGATGATGATCTCCAGTGAATTTAATTAAGTATAAAGAATTTTCCTAACACCCTGCTATAAACCTTTAACCATGCAATTTAATAAGTGTGTCATGTTGTACCTAGCAGACCATGAGCAGAAGAGGAGAGGAGGTGGCTGTCCAGTGTGTAGAAACCCAAGTAGTCCCGGTGGTACGGGTGCTTCTTCCACACTTTGTGCAGCAGAATGACAAACTTGACTGAATCTTTTAGAGTCACTGTTAGGCTGCGATCTTTTGTCACATGAAGATCCATACTGGAGGAGATAGAAAGGAAGGGAAAGAAGATGATAATGATTCATCTTGAAGTGAAGTTGATATTTGATATGACATTGAGGGCTACTTCTCTTTAACTAAAGGAGATCCTGATGTAATAGTGCAGCCACTCACTCTGGGCCTTTGATTGAAGCTGTATCAGACCACAGTAGTTTGACCCATTTGCTGTCCTGGAACACTGAAATATCCTGAGTGCTCACCTCCAGCCTCACCCCCAGGGTTTGGTGCACAATACCAAGTCGCCAAAAGTAAGTGAAGATTTTTCCATTGGGCGGAAGTTTCTTGTCTCCAATTACCTGGCCATTGACCAAAATACCTGAGAAAAAATGTGGGATTATATAAATCATACCTAAAGAAGTAAATGTTAACTAGTCAAAATGACATCAGGGACTGCATCTTGTCAAGGGTTAAGAAAGTTGCGATAACCATTATTCCGGGCTGACCTGATCTGGGATCTCTGACCAGGTTGAAAATGGTTCCTGGTCTGTTGTTGATATTGAAACACAGAGAGTCATTTTTGTCAGGAAGTTCTATTATGAAATGAGGATCTCCATCCACTGCAGGTGACACCAGAGTACAATTACAGAAATAAATAAAATGAATTACTTTGTTTTGTATATAATATCAGCTCAGCATGCTGATAATAACAATAACTGACATTGTTGGAGCTATGCAGCTAGGAATAGTAAAAATAAAGTTACCAAAATATGTGGGTTGTGCCGAATGACGGGATGCCACAGAGTTGGAAAGCTGATATCCTACTGATGCTAGATACAGGAACAATAGAAATCCAAGTTGAAAGCAGAACAGTTCATTGACACACATGTTTTGATAGAAATAATAATAATGATAATAATTACTTACTTGTACCCAGTCTTTCTGCCTGTTGTCTTTGCTCTGTCAAAAATGGAAAAAAGCAAATCACTACATTCCACAGTTCAAATTAGAGCACCAGCCTCTGCTGGTGTAGCTCAATCCAGTGAATTGAAGTGCAGCAAAAAAGCTTCGCTGTAGCCACGTTTAGACTAACATGTTCAGTATCACTTTTAAACCCTCACTTTCCTTCCTTACCCTCAGTCAGCTTATCTGCAATGAGAGGACTGTCTGTTCCATCCTCGGTTTCAGGTTTAGTGACCACCATGGAGGTGAGAGGGGTGACAAAGTTGTAATGCAGAGACATGTCCAGCGCCTTGGCTGTGGCGTTAGCTTTCTCATCTGTGGCACCACTTTTGCTGTGAGCAGGAAAATATACAATATGACCTTGGCATTAATTATAGTTATGAAATTGCCTCTATAAATGAATATTAGATTTATCTTTCTAACTAAAGTGTATTATTAGAAACGTTTTAATGGTTTTAATGGTTTTAATGCAATTCAGGTCTCAGCTTTTATGAAATAATCAAACTGACCTCTTCTCCAGTAGCTGCTGGATGGTAAGGTAGGCCCACAGGCGCTCTGTGAAATCCCCAAAAATGTACTCCTCATCTGGGTACATAACATCCCAGTCCACAGCACTGGCCTGGCCCTGCACTTTGAAATCATCCTCAAACTACACAGGAGGGAAAATAATGATGAATAATGTTCACAAAGAGTAATAAAAGATAAACATAAACCATCCTTCCACCTCAGCATTGTCTCTAAATTTCTCTTTCTTTCCTCTCACCCCCTGGCCAAAAACTTCCACCAGGAAGTTGTCCATTTGGTCGTCCTTCAGCCGACCAGCCACCACAATTTCTGACCCATTAAACAACTGGGGGAAGTGGTTGGTGGTCAGGAAGTCCACTACATTGTCAGGATAATGCAGGTCCACCTCAGAAAGTAGAGGACTGGACACCTCTTCATAGAAACCCTAGAATAAATGTATGCATGCTGTATTAAGAAAAGATAAGATAAGCCTTTATTCATCCCAGTGTGGGGGAATTTTGGTACGACACATAGTTGTACAAAATCTGCAACATAAATATGTTTTTTATAAACAATGATTAGATAATTTATGTGAAATAGTTACACATTATTTAAATTTTACAATAACTCAAGCTCAGACCTGTATTTGTAGCCTAAATCCTCTACCTGGAGTTGAAGAGTTGCATCTGAAGCTGCAAATATTCTGCGGGCCAGTCCCTTGTTTTGTTTGCTCATCACATCCAGGAATGAGTAATCCACATCATTTCCAAATCCAAGACAGAATAAAGACATGTTTCCTCCAATAGCAGAGCGCACATTCTCCTGGATCTGCCCGAGGTTACTCTCTCCTTCAAACCCAGAAATACAACAAGCACAACTTTAATGCTAAATGTGGAGTATGCTGCTGAAATGTGCCCCTGCACAAAAACACAGTGTATCCTACAGTCCATGCATGCTCCAGATGCTCACCAGAATTTGGCATTCCATCAGTCAGTAAAATAATCAAATCAATGCTCCTCTCAGGAAGTCTCCTCTGCTGCCTGTCATTGGCCAGCATGTTCACACCTCTCAACACTGCACCATTGATATTGGTTGCTACAAGAAAGACATGAAACAAACTGTAAAATGTGTATTACAGTGTATATTATCACTGCAGGAGTAATGATTACATGAAAAGAAATGTCACTTGTTTTTTCTTTTCACCTCCCTTGTCCTGTATCGCTTTGACATAGAGCATGGCTTCAGCTACATTTTCCTTGGTTGCTTTGGTTAGTGATTCCTTCCAAGAGTCGATTGAGTCATCAAATTTGATGAGGGCAAAGTAGTCCTCCTCATGGAGCTCTTTGAGGATGGCCAGCAATGCCTCTCGTGTCTTTGAAGAGTTATAAAGTCAGAGATCACATTGTGTGGATGTGGGAATCATGAATGTACAGTATTAGAACCACATCAGGAGTTGAAACCGTCTCTCACCTGCTCCATTTTTCTTCCACTCATTGATCCACTTCTATCAATAACAAACACCACATTCTTTGGGACTCTGGGCAGGTCAGGGGGAGCAAAGAAGTGAACGAAGTATCCATTCACAATCTGAAGAGAAGAGAATCACACATACCAGTAATATGCAGAAGAAAAAAGTAAGACAGAAGAAAGCATGATTCCCACATTTTTTCAGCTTGTGTTGTTAGACAATCTGACCACAGACCCATCCATTTTTCTTTCAGGGGATCCAAACAAAGAATGTTGAGGGTGACTCTGTGTTGATTTGTGTGTTAAGCCTGATTTAAATCTCAGAAAACATTGAGTACAGTAATCCTTGACAGCTGACCTGAATGTCCCCGATTGTCTGTGCTCGGTTCACGTCATACTTGATGATAAAATCTCCATCAATCTGTGTTCCGTCGCAAACTGGACACGTCCTCTGCTGCTCCATAGTTGGTGAGAAAGAGATGTGTGCCTGACAAGTGAATACGCACATTCAGTTTAGCTTACTCTGAATTACTTGGTGAAAGAATTGTACTCAGTGTGAAGAAAAGGAAGTGAATCCTTAATCAATTTGAATTCTGTTGTACAATGTACCTTTTTGTCTGTGACAGTTTTCTCCACCAGAGGGAGCAGCTCATTAGAGGGGAAGTTTGCATGGGCATCAACGAAGGCAATGCCCTGTGGCTCATAGATGTTTGTCACAATCTGTCACCACACACATATGAACGGAGGAAAAGTTAATTTGTAAGACAAAGCTCATTTTGGAAAACTAAAAACACCATAAAGCAGGATTTAATCATGAACACTGATTTACATGAAACTCCTGCACTGGTAGTTTGGGTTTAACTCGAGTCAGAATCTCATATTGGCCCAGTTTCCTCTGAAGCAGCTCCTCATAGGTCAGAATGAAGGTGACATTACTTTTGGCTGCAATGTTGACCGACACTGAAAACTTCTCCATCTTTCTTCCAGAGGCTCTGTAATAAAACAGACATAACAGATCACTGCTGATGTTAAAATGATCAGTTTAGGATCTTCGCAACAGTTACAACTGTGTAGAAACAGTGTATGCTTTGAATGTGTATTTGCTGTGGTAGCAATACTGGGTTTATTTATTTTTCATTTTGACTCACTTGACCAGTCCTGCCGTCTGTCCAGAGGAAACAGCCTTCTCATACTGTTCCTTAGCCTTTTCTTTCTCTTTCACCTCCCCAGCATACACCTGACCTTCAATTACCCTGTGAGGAACAAAGATGGAGGACAACATGATAAACTAACATTAATGCCAATAAGCTTGAAAGGAAGCAGAGATCAAATCTCTCGCACGCTAATGGTCAAAGAACAAGTAAGAATGCGGACAGAGAGAAAATAAGAGTGAAGACATGCTCACATGCTGAAGTTGGCGATAAAGGCCGTCTTGGGCAACTCCACTTCAAAGAAGATTTCCTGGGAGGAGTTTGCTTTGTTCAGAGCCTTGGAGGTCATGACGGTGTGGGCAAAACGAGAGGTGACTGTGCAGTCCACTGTCATACTGTACACCTCCACCTGAGACAGAGCAAGAGGATGAGGTGGAAAGACAGCAAAACTAATCAATATCGAATAGTCTCTTATAATAAGTACTTCTTATAAATCATAGAGTGAATTACTGTAAAATCTACTGTATTTGTCAATTTAATTGAATTCTGTTTTTGACAGCTGGGTCCAGCCCACAGTGTGCGGTCCTGACTGGTGCCAAAGAAAATTTCAACAGTCTGAAAAAAACATTTAAAAAGACATTATGTCACTGGCTCCACTCTGGGTGTGCTGTGATGAGTCAGTCTGGGTGCTGGATGATCTAAATAGTGATCACGTAGATATAAAACAAAACTCTGTTTATGTTATTTCCGTTATTCTCGCATTTTAAATTAATATTTTGTTGCATGTTTATTGACATTTTTTTTATTTGCTGGTTGAGCAGCCTGTCAGCAAAGGACAGTAACAAACAGTTCAGTAATCTGTTTAAAGATGATTGCAGTTTAACATTGTGATCTGAGTTGTTTTTGTGACCAACATCATCAGGAAAATCACTGAGAATATTAAACCTACATGAGTACATCTTCTGTGAATTCAGGATGCTCTGTGCTCCAACTGCCTGTAACTGCTACATTAAGTCCTTAATACTTGTGGGGTATAAAATCCGTTGTCTTAAAATGTTTCTTCTGGCTTTGTACCTTACCTACCAGCCGCATACCTTTTGGTACAATACTTTTTAATACATTAGGCAATCTGATTAAAATGTTTTTAATGATAATTGTATTTGTTGAAGCAAAACGTTTATACCTAAATCACCAAACTGAAAACGTAATCACACCCTGAACTGACTTTAACTATGTCACTATTTCATTCTTTTAGTTCCATTAATCATTGTGTTGCTGCATAACCCAGTTATGTTTGAGCTTCGACTAACAGACTGATGACATGACGTTCACTTTCAGGATCACTGGTGATCCCTGAACCCTGGCAAAGCATCCCCACAACATTACACTGCCACCTCCATGCTTGACTGTAGGTAGGATAGCAGGGTTTTCACCTCGCCATTCTCCCATGGATGCTGTTTCTATCCAGCGTCTATCAGATAGTGGAGTCATGATAACTGATCTTTACTGAGGTGAGAGAGGTCCCCAAGTTCCTGCAAGAGGCAGGACACATCCTAGACAGGTCATCAGTCTGTCACAGGGCTGGCATACAGAGCCAGATGCCTGTGTTTTATTTTAGATTGTATTTGAAGAACATCAACAAAACTGTTTAGTGTGAGGTACACACAAACTGAGAATAAATCAGCAGGGGGTTGAAGAATATTTTCTTCACAGCACAGATCATTTGTTTTATTTTATTTATTACCAATTGCACATATAATATCTAAGCTTATAGTCTTTTTGGTTGTTAGTTGGATGATTAACTGTGTTTTCTTCTTCCCTCTCCTACTGTATGTATATCTGTTTATATGGTTGACAAGGAACAGCAAAGTAAATAAAAAAATTGTGCTGAGCTGAACAATAATAAGCCTAAGTAGAGATACAAACAGAGGTACCTTCTTACCTTGGCCTCATTTGTACTTCTTCTCTATAACAACAAGAAAAAAAGAAATAAAAACAAGAAAAAGAAAATGAGATAAAATGTTTAACAATGCAAAGCTAAATAAACAGTTGCTTTATGGTATCAGTGTAAATTACCTCTTGAAAAAGTTAAGTTTAAGGTTTTAGTAGTGTTATTATAATTTAGCAAATATACTGATATTTAACCAGGAGCAAACCTTTGGTGAATATTTATAAGGCAAAAAAAATTCACTGTAACATGAAGAGACTGTCTGTGAATAGTTTCGGTCTTATACCTGCAGCGATCTGGCTGCTCCTCTTGTCTCCTGAAACACAAATACAGGGTGAAGCAGCAAAAATGCTTAAAAAACACTGTCTTTTACAGTATCTAATTAGCTTGTGAGATTCTCATGTTCAGTGTACACATATATACACAGAGAAGTGAAATAAGTAGGATTTATGTTGTAAATAAGTAATTAATGATCACAATTTGTGTTAAAGAGATTAATCATAAGAAAACCATACAAGTGGCTAATTCAGAAACCACCAGACAAAATAAATGCTGGAGAAACTAAACTTGGTTCAACAATTGGTTTTCAAATTAAAATCTGAGCACAAAATGGTCACTGTGTGAAGTTACCTGTTGAGCTCCATAGTCTCCAGAGATGAGCAGAGCTGCTCGAGTCAGGCTGGGCAGCCAGAAGCAGGCACAGCCCCACAGCAGCAGCAGTCGAACGCCCAGCACTCCAGACATGACCAAGCTTCCACTGAACACTGACTGATTTCACTGCTGAGAAAAACACTCTCTGTCCAGTGGGAGGATCAAAATGTGTGTGTGTGTGTGTGTGTGTGTTTGTTGTCCTGGAGTACTCACCAACAGACCTGAGCTCAATATGCAGAATGTGCTGAGGTACAAACACTGGTGCTAGAAAAGCTCAAGGAATAGACCTGTGCTCAGCATGCATGAAGGTGTATGAATGTTTGTAGGCCTGACACTAAACTTACACATAATCAGATGTTGGTGACAAGCCTGACACCCAGAGCTTCAATTGTGTAGGAAAATGTCATAAAGTACAAATTAGTATCATCAAAGTTGTTATTTTGTGTTGTCCCTAATCCAACTTCAGTGCATTATGTCACACCAGTAAACTCATATTACGGTATTTAATCAGTGTTGTTCCACTATATTTGGAACAGAAACTACGTAGAAACTAAGTATACAGTGATTTAAATAGATATGAGTCTAATGTGTGCATTTACAAACTGCCATGTCAGCAGTTGCATTTGTTTAGTCAAATACAACTTGCAATAAATTATTTTGTTGACATTTATAGTTTCTGAATCAAATAATGACCAGACATGAAAATAAAACGTGTAACTTCTTCATTAATTCTTCAGCATCAGATGTGTTTGCTTCGTTTGCGTCTCAGCGCTTTCTTCCTCTTTTGCTGAACACTTTAACTGAACAGCTTGTGCAGCTTCAGGCGTGTGTTTATGTCATTGCTCACTGGGGGACAAACAGTGGACTACTGTAAGAAAATCAGAAAGTCTCTCTTGTTTCTCTTTAAGTGAACGGATCCAACAAAAACCTGGTTAGGGCTAGATTTGGCCAGCTGGCACAGTGCAGGTCGATAAATCCCACCAATGGGACTGGACTGCACAAATAAACCTGACTACAAGGCTTCTTTGATAGTCAGTCGGTTAATTATTACACACAGAAAACACGTTGACCAGAATCAGTTCTCAGCGCTCCACAAATGTAGATTTACTTTAATAAACAACTGTGGGTTGTGTATTTGCAGTGCTGCAAGAAACAGTGTTTGTGAACAAACATTGTTTCGCAAACTGAGCTGTACTCTGTACTTTGAGTCATGGCCCTCAGACAATCAAAGTGATAGAAAATCAGTTCTGTGCAAAACAAAGCAGTCATTTTGTTGATAATGTTACCTAAAGAGTTTGTAGTGTGAATGATTGCTTGTTTTGTGTATGAGTTGAAATACTTGCCAGGGGCAGATTAACATCCATTGTGCCTGTTTGCCTGTGTGTATTGTGTATTGGTTAGTGATCAGTAACTTGTGGTAACTTGATAAAAGAAGGTTTTATTCAGTGGGCCACATTGCACCCTGTCAGTAATATATACTGACCCAATAAATAACTTTCATTAGTGCATATGGTTATGGTAATAACAAACAACTTTGCTGAGCTGTTGATATGGCAATCCTGTTAGCAACGAGCTGCCTTTTTACGCTTCTAGCAGACACAGAGAGTTAGCGATGTTTTTGGCCACCTGATAAATGTAAAGGTGTGTTCACAAAGAAGCATGAATTTGGCCACTGGACCATATGTGTTTATTACTTAATACAACCATATTTTATTCACTCCGAATAGCAAATACACTGTACCAGCTGTGCAGCTGTCAGCTGTAAGCTGGTCATTTATTTACCTCTAGTTTATCTCCTTTGTTTAATTTTCGCTGATGCATCTCCATGTCATTCCACATTGCCCTTTAGGTGAATATGAGACTAAACATATCTCACTACCTATATACCTCTCTATATGTGGCTCTTGAAGTCCTTTCACATAGAAGCTACACGGAGTTGGTCTTTTTATCCGTTGTAAATGTAAAATACTGATTACTGCAAGTTTAAGTTACCACATGTCCTTGTCTTGGGTTTATTAGGATTTGTCTGCTTTGGCTAAATAGCAAACCAGTTTTGGCCTCAGATTTCTTATTTGTTCTGTTATTGAAATTCAAAAATCCAGTCATCCAGTCATTAATTTCTTTTTATTTATTCTTTACTTACTAAATATTAAATCTTGGACTTAAATTTAGAACTAAATGTTCAACTACTGTAAATCCCTAACACTTTCCTCCAGGCAATTTCAGTTCACATTGGATTTCACACTTATTTCCACTCCCAACAAGACAAGGATTAATCATCATGGTATTTATGGATTCTGCCTCACTCAACAATCTTATCTGTATCTGAGCTCAAACTGAAGTTTTGTTGATAATTGTGATTGTGCTGTTAATACAGGTCTTGAGCTGACTAGTTGACTTGATGAAGTTACTTGTCACAATTGTTTACTTGTGTTTAGCAAGTTGCCAAGTGTTAATTTTTAACCCTGTATTCAATTGATCTCTTCTCGTGTGCATTCTACTAAAAAAAAACCACACAAAACCCATTACATTTTAATATGGGGAAAGTAATTTATTTAGGAAAGTGGTAAAAAATGAACAAATAAGCAAAACAAATAAATAAATGTCCCAACTCATTCATCAGCCACGTGAATCCAAATCTAAGTCAAGTGTGGTGCACTGTGCAAACTGCAAAGTACAATAACTACTTACATAGCAGTAATATCAACAGACCTAAGTCACATTAGTCCATTTTTTTCTCTTACATTCCACTAACTTTTTATTTAAAACACACACAAGTAAAACACACTTTGCAATTGGTATATGCAGCAACACCACTAACTCAGTAAATGAACCGTTGTAGTGTGTGTTTCTTCATTGCTATCTACTTGCTGAACACACTGGCTCCAGGAGCTTTGGCAGCAGTGGGCTTGTCCAGGGCCGTCTCTGTCCCCATCCTCACACCACTGAACACAGATGGAGCCACTTTGCCCATACGTTCTGAACACAGAGACAGACACCGATATGTATCATGAGAAAACCAGAGAAAACCAGATCCTTAAAACGTTGTCAATTAAGGTTGGGAAAAGTTTACATACAGCATATAAACATTTAAGATCCTATTCTCCCAAGAAGTAGTGTATTCAAAACAATGAACAATGAATGTTGGTTCATTTTAATTCTTACCACACACACAAATATAAGCTTATGTATTTGTATGGGTACGTACATGTTTGTGCAGCTGAATAACAAGTTAATTAAAGGATTAACTGTAAAATGGGCAAGAATGAACTTGAAGTCTGTTAACGAACAGTATATATTGTGCTGGGTTTTCAACTAAATTTGTCTTAACAATGTCTGTGAAGATTCTCAGTCATCTAGGTGAAACTATCTGGAAGTTGAGTCATGACAACTGGACTTCTTTCTTGTTAGGTTGAAATGTTTCACTACTTCATCCAAGTAGCTTCTTCAGTCTGAGGAAAGTTGGTTGGAGATCACAAATGTATCCTCCAGGTCAACTGAAGAAGATACTTGGATAAGTAGTGAAATGTTTCAGTCCACTTGCCATGACTCAACTTCCAGATAGTTGTCTTAACAATCTGGCAGCACCTGCAATAGGCATTACAGCATGTACTGTACTGTAAATGATACCAAAATAGTATATATAGTATATATATTTATATTGGCTCACAGATCTGCACTTAGAGTCAACTTATAAATCAGCAACCTCGCTGAATCTGAGGGGTGACGGATTTTCCAACAAAAGGGGAATGGTCATAGGTCATACAGTCAGTTTATCTATCCTGGTTTTATTGACAATTTTTTGACCTGATGATGCAACACATCCCTAGTGGTCTAATAGTTAGGATTAAACACTCTCATTGCTGTAACCCGGGTTTGATTTCTGGTCAACATAGTTTATTAAAATGTTAGTGAGTGTTCTTTTAACATAAAGACATGGTAAAGGACACAAAACTGTTGTCACAGTCCGCCAGGAGACAGACCTATATGGAAGATGAAAAATGACTTAAGTATAAATAAATGTATCAATATGTCAATGAATAAATGTATAAATAAATAAATATATGCATTAATACAAAGAGACACTACATGATACATGTAGGCTATATGTTTCTTCTGTTTTTTTATTTATTTACATATTTGAACATTTATTTAAGTTTTTCTGTGTCTGTATGCTAATTGGGTTGGTGGTCCAAGGTTTAGAGTCTAAAGCAAGATTGGTTGCCTCTGTTGTCTCTCACCCTGTTTCACATTCACATGAATGGGAAGAAAAGTTTGGTGTGACTGTGGCGTTAGACTGGGGATAGGACCACCTGCATAACTATCATAGATAAAGACAAACAACAAAAGATAAACAACAAATAAATGTATAAATATATTGATTAATAGAAAAAAGAAACAAGCTGAAACTAATAAACGTAGATGTTTTGCACTGTAGAAATGCATTAATTACAATTGTTACACAATTAATTTCAGTTTAGATGAATTCATTTGTCATTTTATAAATTAATTAAAATATCTAGCTTTTAATTTCTGTTTATATTTTAGCATTTATTTAGGACCTATTTTTCCATAGAGGATGCCAAACAAAACAGCGTACTGACACAGTCACAAATCCATATCATATTACTCAATGTTGGTTTGAGCTTCTTCATTTAAGCTGTCAAGTGAGATAGAGGTGTCCTTCTACCATCTAGTAGGAAGACTTTTGAGGTATACAGGCCAAGCAGGAATAAAGGAAACAACGTTTCAGTGGACATGGATTACATTTATAAGAACAGAAAAATAAAATGTCTTTACAGACATTAGCATTAATATGTGACATGGTTCTATGTGACTTGCCTTGTGTTTGAGTATCAGAGAAAACAACATTAATGTACTCACCACACTCCACCATGACCTCATAGGTTTTACTCTTGACCTCGCCCTTCAGTCCCAGTTTACTACGGGCCCCTTTCAAGTCCTCCTCCTTCATTGGAGGGCGCTTCTTCTTCTTTACGTCACCTGGCTGGAATCCAGAAAGAAAGGAAGTATATGGATGTTATAGGTAAAAAAATGAAAGCATAGTTGTGCCTAAAGTTCTGTAAACAATTAAAACAACATTTTTGACATTATAAAACATACCTGTGACATGGTGATTAAAGTTGGTGTCTTGGTTCCACAGACTCTCCACTGGTCCACTCGTCGTTATTCCACTGTTTGTCTTTGTCTCCCAGCAAGTCTGACATTATATATAGTCCTGGTCTCAGTGAGTCAGTCAGACCCCCTCTGTACCACTCCACCCGTTGTCAGTGTGTATTATTAGGTGTGACGTGAGGGAGGGTACAGCTGGAATGGGCCTTCAATCTTTTACCATAAGCTCACAGGCCAACAGCTGATTATTCAGGCCACAACACAAGTGGCTGTTTGCCTCCTCTCTTCCCTTGGTGACACTTTTTTGAAAGGGTAATGTCTACCCACCAACAACATGTCCCAGCACCAGTTGTCATTCTAGTTGCCCACTGCTTCATATTGACTTACACCTGAGGACATTTTTCTGGGATTGTTAAGAAATGGTTTCATTAAACGTTTTTTTGCCCATACAGGTCTACATCTGGGTGAAGAAGTGTATGGAGGGGGAAAAAAAAGACAAACAAACACATAAATAAATAAATATTGAAATAAAATACAAACAAATGCATAAAAATTGAAGATTTTAATAAATATATGCTTAAATAAAAGAATACATGTGTGCTGAAATAAATGCATATAGTTTTGTAATTAATGTATTTCTACATTGTGTGTTTCTACATTTCTTCTTTTATTTATTTCTGTGTCATATGCTGATTGGGTGGGCAGGGTATAGACTGATGTTAGGACCACCTACTTAATTATGCTTACAAATACATAAATAAATTAATGTTGACATGTATAAATAAATCATATTTTTTAATAATGTATTTAAATATTTCTACAGTTTCATACAGCTGAAATGTCTCACATCAATGGTTTGGGCTAACAAGGTAAATTATTCGGAACATTTGATTTTATTGACTTAACATGACACTAAGTGACACTCTCTTTCAGATATTCTTTTGTTTACATTTTGTGTTTTTTTGTTATTGCATTCAGTTGATGACAGGATACCGTCTTAAGGTTTGAACAAGTAGTCATAAAACCTGGCATCATAATCTGAGACTGCGGCTTCAACTGCGTAATGATGGTCAAGCTGAGTCACCAGGAGATTCCAGATTCACAAGCAGTGAACATCATAGTACCACCATAATCTTACAAAACATCAGACCAACACAAGGTTACAGTTTTAGAATTACGAAAATACTCCTTGTGACTATACCTACTGTACCGTAGTGTTAGGCATTTATCACTATAAAATCGTGTTCACAAAGTGCACTTGGAGCTCATTGACTTTTAGCACTTTTTAGTGGTGGAGGACAACAAAACACAGAAAATGATATGCTTATGTCAGACAGGGGTGAAATCACAGCATGCACAGTGAAGGTGGTAAATGGAAAACTGACGTAAGTGTGGATGTAATGTATTTTTAAAAGGCTTCTTAAAGGATGACCATGACTCTCGACGCTAAATGTGTACTTGTGTAGTTCCTTAAACATTTTGAAGGAGCTGTGACAGTTCAGTATCAGCTGGATTTATTTCCACAGTCAGAAGTCGCGCCTGCAGTTCTGGCGCCGCGCCTCCATATATATGTATCTGCTAAAGCGCTACCTAGTGGAAAACAGTAGGTTCCTCAACACGAGTTCAGTCGGGTAGTGTCACTTTCTTGTTCGGACGCGGCCTCTTACACCTTCGCGCTCCCTGGTGGTCTAGTGGTTAGGATTCGGCGCTCTCACCGCCGCGGCCCGGGTTCGATTCCCGGTCAGGGAACACTTTTTGGGTTTCACTGAACACTACTCAAATTCACATGGTTGAAAAATTGAACATTGTTTTAAGATAGTGTATCACATCCTTTACTTAAAAAGCATTTATAATGATAATTTACCTCCATTTTTTTTACTCATCTAGTACTTTCATTTTTCAAAAATGAAAACCCATTTTTGTCCTGGCTGAGGAGAGCATTACCACAGCTGCTGCAAGACTCTGTCCTTTTCTCCTTTAAAATACACAGTCTTTTATTCCTTGTCAACATGCCAAAAACATTATAATAAAGCCATGTCCAGTACTATAGTCATCACTGTCCACGTCACACTCTGTTTACTTTGAAGAGAACCATCCGTCGCACAAAGTATGCACACATGCATCCTGCACAGGCCCATACATACAGGTATACTGTATATATAAATGGCATGCACACACATAAAAAACACACGCCCTTTCTCTGGACTGGTGAACAGTCACTTAACAGTTTAGAGGTCTATACATGTCACATTCCTTACATCAGAGCCTGCTGAATGCTGTTTCATGCCTGAAGTTCTTCAGCTCTGGATAAAAAAACAAGACAAAATAAAAACAAACAATACACCTGCTGGTAATTTCACTCAGGCACATTATTGTAACAAAAAGTCCCACAAAACACACACAAAAAAAAGAAAGAAAGCTGTGATAAATGGGAAATTGTGCAAGAAATGGTTCCCATATCTACTCACCCTGTTGGAGTGAAGGAATAAAGAACACTTTTGGAACAAGCATAGTCACCTTTTTGGCCTGAAATAACACTCAAAACGTATATAAAAACAATAAACAACAACAACAACTTAGAAAGAGACAAATGACATTCAAAGACAAAGAACACAGAGCACGTCATGGAAAAAGACAAACTGCAGTCTTGTGCCTATGGACAGACAACACTGGCTGAGCTGATATTTGAAAGTTGGTGCAGTGTTGTACTTTTGGCCCTGTGAAATGAACAGCTGAAAGGACTCAAGCAAAAGATGAAAAAGGAGGTCGCTTAAGCATCAATGTGCTTCCTCCGACACCAATAACATTAAATACAAGATATACAGTAGTAACGTCTGTAACTGTGCTGCAAAGTGTTAGAGTTGATCGTTCAAACACTGACAAATGCGCCTTTTAAATTTGAGGTGTGTCCTATTGTCCACACACTCACAAATACACACACACACACACACCACAGGCCATGGTGGTATGTCTACATGAGAAAACAAAAGGATAAAGTTTACATAGAATACAATCACTTTCAATGAAATGTTATAATATAAAATGTAACCAACTCTTTGGACAGTTTTGTTTGCATGATGTTGGGTTCTTTTGTGGCCTTTTAAGATTTTTGTCCAACTGACCTGGTCCTGGACCACAACACCACAATAACATACAAACAGTGTCAAACCAGTGTTAACTTTTTTTCTTTTTACACTCACATGTAGGATTTTATAGTATAAGGTTTGTTCATGGTAGAATTCATTTTCCCAAACAGTGTCTTCAGGACAACAGTCGCCAAAGGAGTGCTTTATCAAAATACGACAGTGATCCCAAGTACCGCGTTCACTGCAAAAAAACAACTCCCAGTGTGTTAAATGAAAGTCCAGGTTAGACCGAGTTTATGCAGACATTTTCCAGAAGGCAACAGTAAAGGGAAACCAATTACAGTATGCTTCTGTCACCAGAGCGCATCCTGTGTTTGAAAAGCTTGCGTCAACTCCTAAGGTTGATCTGTGGAGTTACAGGAAACGTATGTGGGTCTGTGTGAAGAGCTATCAGAGGAAATTTGATCGTAGCATCTCAGCTAGGCACACAGGTCAAACAGGGATGCCCATGCGAAGCTTTTTCTTCTTGACCGTCTTCAGGCCTGTGAGCCGACGAACATCCTCCTCATCTGACTCATCCATTTCATCATCAGCAGAGAAAAGGATCTAAGAAACAGGAGACAGAGAAACAGGAATAAACAGCATATATGGGACAAAAGTTCATGGTAAAATTATGAAGTCATACTGTAGTCTCTCACAAATTAATAAACTGCCCCACCTTTGTATATTCTGTGTGTGGATGAATCACACTCACATTCTAGCTTCACTTTTAAAACTGGTGAAGGGTAATTCCTTTAGCATTTCTATCTACAAGGAAGATCACATTATTGTGTCTTCATCCATGAAGATCTGCCCCACTGATAACTGCTCATAGACGCAACCAATGTCTAGTAAACAAGTTGTGACACAAAACTTCCTTTTTTCTTAAAATAGTTCACTCAGTTGTTCACTGATGTTCCATGACTAATCCTCATATGCACAAAATCTGCAATAACAATACACTTTAGAAATGTAAAAAAAATATATGCTTAATGTCTCCACTATATTGTTTTGTCTGTATACATGAACTAAAACATGAGATAAAGAATTATACTTTATTTTGATAATCAATAACAACTACTGCAGCATTTCAGCCAGAAAGAAATCAACTACACCTCCAGAAAAAAAGTACACGAGCCAGCCAGGAGTCGAACCTAGAATCTTCTGATCCGTAGTCAGACGCGTTATCCATTGCGCCACTGGCCCACCCCACATACATTCCACTGCTGAAACCTATACATGTGTTTCAGTAGAGCTCAGCCCATCCCCCCACAGCCTAGCACGCTGCTGAAAGCATGCGCTCTGAGGAGAGCTGCAGCATGCAAGCAGGAAGTGAAACAAGTCATGAAGCTAGTTTTTGTCTGCACTTGTTAGACCATTCAGAAGATAAAATGCAATGAAAACAGCTTTTTGTTATGTATAAGCCTATTAATATGTTGTTGACTGGAAAGGAATACCAACTATTGTTTATAACAAAATGAACACAGGTTTTCTCCTTCTCACAATGTGATATTAATGAGTTTTTCCAAAGCGTTCATAAATAAAGAAGTGAGTGAAAATGACATGTGCTGTGCTTTGGTTCTCTCTGGGACAAGGTGTCACTGTATTTTTTGTTTCAACTCGAAATAGTCTTGATGTTATTTGACCTAAAAGCTGAAAGTGGCCAAAATAGAAGCTATAAAATCCATTATTTGAGGACAGATGCCAGGAAAAGGACCAAATGCTATAATCTGAGCTTGATCGTGGCAATCACTTGACCGTTCTGAACTCTGCCAAGTGAAACAATTTTGCACAGATACGGTCTTGGACAACGTTCAACTTGTGTCTGCTGTACTTCAGAACAACACAGTGATGCCGTTCAAACGTGTGTTTGCAGTAGATCTGAATCGGTCAATGGTGAACGAAATAAATGTCAAAAGATGTTTGCGAGCCAGCCAGGAGTCGAACCTAGAATCTTCTGATCCGTAGTCAGACGCGTTATCCATTGCGCCACTGGCCCACTGTATTAACAAAAACAGCTCTGAGGGAAAAACCAGCCTGCATACCTGATTACTTCCTCTTGACTTCTACCTGACCTGTTCTTCTCATCTTTGCTTCATTATCCAAAAACAGGAAGAAAAACGATATCACATGTATAACAGCCTGTTCAACAGCAGTTAATGGGGAAGTGAAGCATGTTGGAATTATAAATCAACATCACTTGTAGCAAATGAGGAGATTCATTTATTACCAGCAGCTGCCAACTCTAACAAGTAGACAAGGCACAAATTTCTCTTCATTGAGAACTTTGCAGGTGCTGCACTAGACTCCACTGTGACCACAAACTGTACAAATATCAATTGGTGGTAAATAAGTGTGTTTACTAATACTCTGTAATTAAGTATAATTAAGTATAGATGTACTTTGAGTTCATTTTGTTACTTGAACCCCACTACAACCCAGAGGAAAATATTGTACATATTACATTTATTTGACAGCTCTAAATGTGCATTAATTTACAGTTATATTTTATTGTGCTTAATACAAAATATAATCAGCTAATAAATTATTATGTATTTTTATGAACTTACTATCTGGTTGTACATAAAGTGGGTAAAATCAGCTCCACCGTTACAACACTAGTGATGTTCACATTTTAACGCATCAATAAGTCCAATGACACTGAGTATTTTTACCTTTTGATGTTAATTATTTCGTACTTTGTCATGGACACAGTTGACAACACAAATGTGATTCACAATAAATTTTACTCCCTTTAATAAGATGAGTTTCACTGATGTGTGCCCTCTAACATTTGATTTGCATTGCTACTAACTAGAGGGTCAACTTCTGAAAAGAATAAATTGAATGTGTGTTGTACGATTTTTCAGCTTTTTTTCCCAATGAAATCATCTCGCAGTGTGTTTGAAGTCATCTTCCCCCTAATTAGAGCACTGAAAATACAAAGAGCAGCTCAGAGAATCAGTTTTTTTATTAAATCTTTATGATCTGTAGATGAGTTTTAACTGTACTGGGCACTAGTTCAACTTCCATACTAAAACTAAAACTAATTAAACTAAAATTGCTACAACTACAACTGAAACTAAAATAATCTTGCATGTATGACAAATATTTTGCTTGTACAGCCCACATGTGAAGAACATTAATGTCAAAGTGACCAATGTCTGAATGACAGAAAGCTGTTTATGTCCCTCCAACTTCGTCCTTTGTTGCTAGACATGTTCCTCTTATAGCTGAGAGTTTACTGAATTAGAACCAATTAAATATGTCCACCACAGGGTGTCATCACATTCATACTGCCACAGAATCACTGCCAGCATCTTTGTGAACCAGTTCCACCACTTGAGGCAGGCTGTGGACAACCACTGTCTTCTTTAAATGCCAGAGTGCATTCTTACTATGTGCTGAACAATGTTCTACTGCATTTACTGGTAAATGTGCTAATACCAGACTGCTCTGACATCATGCAGTGTGGGTGAAAGAATGGTGTGTGGATGAGGGAGGAGCAGAGCTCTGCGTTGGGCTCATCTGCTTTACAAGTATATAAAGTAACGAGAACCCACAGTCTAGGAAACCTAACAGCTCAAGAACATGTTCCTCTTCAGACTGAGAATGTGCTGAATTAGTACTAAGTAATAGGGTGCGACTGAGTACGAGAGACCAAGAACAGCTCAGTCAAAAGACGTCATAGTGAGACAGAGTTTCAGACACTCAGAAGGGGGTAAAGAAAGAAAAGTGAGGAGCTGCAAGCAATTTGATGCCAATAAATATTAATGTAGTTTCAATTAGCGTCTGTTTGTTTTATTAATAAAAACTGACAATGTCTAGCTTGTGATATTTTGTTATGCCTAGTGTATCCTTCATCTGTGTTACTACAGTGAGACTTGCCTCTGACTCCGAGTCGTCATGGGACAGAGCTCGTCTGTAGCGCACCTTGCTGTTCCCCCGTGAGTCCTCCTCTCTCTCCTCCAGCTTTGCTTTTGTCCTGTGCTTCTTCATTAGGAAATTATCTACTACCCAGAACATGAGGGCCTAAAGGAAACAGAGAACACTGCAGTGAAAGATGTTTCATCATGGGGAACCTATATACATAAATGATTATTCATCAGAACTGAGAACATTTATTTAAAATCACAAACACACAGTGGCCATGGTATGAACAAACAGGTTAAGTGATTTTAGTAACCACTGCATGTGTAGGATTAGAGTGGAAGAGGCTATAAAATCAGTGTCCACAGAAAACACATTGGAACAACAGACTTACGTTGACGAAGAACGGAACGATGAGCATGACGATGGCCAGTTCCAGGTCAGGGTTTTCTATGGGGTTGAGGAGAGCCAGCTGCAACACCAATAAACACACACAACAAACACACAAGGACAGACATAAGCATATGCAAGCAACACGGACAGCACACCTAGCCTCAAATGTGCTATAATAAATTTAAATGTTAGAAGAGTTCAATGGAAAACAACACAATTTGACAGATACTATCAACCATCAAGTGTTTACTATAAGTGATATTTTGCTTTACACATTTGATGAACAGATTGTGAAATTTTTAAACTGCACCTTATAAAGAAGAATTACACTTGATTCAGAATGAATGTGGACCACAGACTACACATGAACTTTAAGATGCTCAGTCATCAAGGCAAAACTATCTGGAAGTTGAGTCATGGCAACTGAACTTCTCTCTTGTCAGGTCGCAATATTTCACCATCCAAATAGCTTCTTCAGTCTAAGGAAACTTGGTTGGAGACCACAAATGTATCCTCCAGGTTGTTTCACTTCACACCTGACATGAATAGGCTCCCATTGATGGGGAGAGAATAGGTGGTAAGAGCTGTTACATTACAGACTATTACACCTACTCATACACATCATCAGTGATGGAAAAAGGAAAAAAAATAATCTTACCATTGGCTAAAAAAACCCTAAAAGTACTGCATTCACACTAAAATGAAACACTGCAGCACAGCACAGTGCAGAGTATACTCTACACTTTATTAATTAAACCTGTCACAATGCTCTGCATCTTTAGCCAGCTAACACAAAACCCACCAAATATTTTCAAGTAAAACAAATAAGACAAGTGACAAGAGCTGACAGAGCAGCGTGGTGAGTGAGAGGCAACGGCTGCTCTGTGTCAACAGTCTTTAATCCTTATGTATAGCCTGTCTGTTGTCAACAAAAATTAAGATAATTTCTCCAAGACTGTGCTATTTGCTTTAGGAAAAAAGCAAGTTAATAATAACGCTGGAAAGTGATGGTGCCCCTTTCAATTATTGGCATCATTGGGCACTTATTTCACCTGCTCTCTTTCAAATATTTGTTCTTTTAATCTGACCTTTTTCCACTGAGGGATGAGCAGGACCAGCATGATAAGGACTTTCTCAAACATCATGATGAGGATGTAGAGGATACACTGGCCCAACCACGCTGTGCACTGCACTGGCTCTCCTACACACACACGCACACACACACACATATGAAAAAGAGACACAGCAGACAAAAAAACAAACAAACACCTTAGTTATTCAGATATGCAGCACAAGGCACTATTGCATCTCCCTGCTTCAGTGATAAAAAAAAATTCTGCTCTTCTGTGCAAAGAACACATTGACAATTTAAGATGGGACTGTAGTAATGTGAACATCTACTGCCCTCCTCTGGGCATAGTTTTTTTTAGGAATGTGTTTGATCTCCCATTTTACCATTAACACATGGAATACGTCCCACTTCCCTTATTTGATCGGTCCTTGTTCAACCTGGAAGTTGATCTGGCCTGCCATCTTAAAGACCTTTGCAAAGATCTACAGAACCAATCGGAGACTCAGTTTTTATTTTATTTGATTAAAAGGGAGATCTGTTAAATTTAGATCTGACTGACAATATTTTTCTTTTCCTACTATGAGTAATATAGTCATGTAGAAGAGGAGCCTGATAGCTTTGAGCAATAAACCCATTTTAATTGTCTGTCATCATTTCTTCGATCATCAGAAATGGACGTTTTAAATCTCTAAAAAACATATTTCATATTTCCTTGTTTCCTCTCTCCTCACATCCTTTCCTTGTATCCCTCCGCTCATTTTCAGTGGAAGTGACTAAGACACAAGTAAAAGACAGAAGTGACGGAAATGTGGAAGTAATTACAGTACTTGGGATGTACCCACAATCCTCACCATATTCTCCAAAACGCAGAGAGTCCCATTGTCTCCACTCCACAATTGCACTAACCCCTCTCACCCCAGCGTAGATGAGCAACATGCCCAGAGAAGCATCTAACAGGAAGTTAATGAGGTATCTGGGAGAAAAAGAAGCGAATGTCATGTAAATCAGCTGTTTTCCTATGGGACAGTCTAACGGTTAGGATTCAACAATCCTTGTCTACGAGGCTAACGTATCCTGATAATGTATTTGTAACATGCAGAATCCGGTAACTCTGAGAACTGTCGTTTAAATCACTGACTCACAGTGAGCAGGGATCCTCTTCTGTGAGGTCTGACAAGTAGACGTTAGCAAAGTGGATGAACAACATCCCTATGGCTTGTTTTGAGGTGTCCAGGAACCTGCAGACATGCACGACAGTCAACACGCTTTCAAGACAGGATTCCTTTGATGCCTTTGCAGTTAAATGAATTTAAGTTGACTCAGCTGCCTCACCAGATCCTCCAAGGTCTCCTCTCATGTTTCGGCTCCCTGAAGCGTTTCACTGGGATGGACACAAACATCTTATAATTTTACAACAGATCAGTCATATAAACAGGCATAACAATGGTATATACAGTAGAATCAATCAAACTGAATATGTTTTGTGTCTATTTCTCCAAAGCTGTTGAAGTGAGTGCATTTTATAGAAGATTAGTTGTTAAGTCCGAAATCAAAATCTGTCCATGTAGTGACACATTTTATTATCTTAGATGACCTTTCTAAGCAGTTGATCAGTTATCACACAAACAGGCTCACAATTTAGACGTGAATTAAAGTGAGACAGTGCATAATACATGCTAAATGTGTCGTTTAGCTTGTTGCTAAGAACAAGACATGAAATATATGTTGTCCCAGAGGAAGCAGAGTTACTAACATAGACCAAAGCCTGAGGTAACATATGCAGCAGCTGTAAAATGATTAAGTCCAGTCCAGTTATTATCAGCTCACTGACGAGTTAACAGGAAAAGGACCAAAAGGGAGAAGTAGAAAAGGTCCTAATTCTTTCGTGTTTGCCTGTCGGTATAACAATGTGAAAAAGTAATGTCGATTAAGCTGTTTGTCCAGAATCAAACTGCACACAAAGAAGACCCGTTTCTATTATATCACAGGGAAATGGTCTACAGTGTACCAACGTCTGCAAACAAAACATTCCCCAGGTAACATACTCTGAAACTAATGAATATATCTGTATCTATGCATGGGGTGTTTAAGTAATGGGCTTTTAGTAGTCCCCACTTTAATTAATCCCTGTGTGTAAGGGACTCTGTGGGGTTTAATGCAAGAAAGCTCATCACTGAAAGAACTGAAATGTCCAATGCAAATAAAGCTCTCGCTGTTTGTTACAATAGTGGCTTGTTTTCCATGACACCCCCACTACCCTGTTTTTTTTAAACTCATGACAGCGGTGCTTCACTGTTATGTCAAGTCAGATATTGAGCCTTACATCGATGCAATGTTGGAATCTCTGATAACTAACGTGGAAAATCACACATCTCTAAACCTGCACTAAACGCTGTAGCATTACCCAAACATTTACTGAGGGTTTTCTTGTGATTTCAAGTCATACTGCAAACTGTGAACTCAGTTTCTGCTCTAAGCACAAGTGTGATTTCAGTCTAAACATACCCTATATCCAGAGGCTTCAGCCTGCTTCTTGTGCTCAGAGAGCTGCCTTGAGCATAAAGCAAAAGCTCTAAAATGCTGAACATTCCTCACTGCTGCGAGGCTGCTGGGACACAGAACGAAGGTTGCTCTCATTACGTCTGTGCCGTGCCAGACACTGACCGAATGGAACCATGGCTAAATCCTGAGTGTGATTTTTCTTTCTCTCCAGGTGTTTCCCTCTATTTAAATATACAGTTGAGGTAAGAATTATTAGCCCCCCTGATGAAATCACACAAAACCCTTAATATTTCCATGGAAATGACCATAAAAAAACTGTTCA
>JAUMHL010000025.1:6670896-6714750 GCA_032362345.1 Sandelia bainsii
AGAGAGGCCACACTATTGACCGTTAAATGTCAGGAGGGCTAATAATTTTGGCCTTGTCATTTTTCAGTTTTCTTGTTCAAATTCAGCACAACAATAAAATATACTGATCAATCTTTGTGGAGATTTTGTCTTTGTTCTTTTGGAAGCAATACAAGTATGAACAGTTTTTGTTATGGACATTTCCATGGAAATATCAAGGGTTTTGTGTGATTTCATCAGGGGGGCTAATAATTCTGACCTCAACTGTAGGTAGACTGCCCTGCAATATAAAGTCACATCAGCCCGAGATGGGAAAACCTGTGAAGATGATTCACAGGGAGAAATTAAACATGACAAGGTTAGTGGACAATAAGTGTGAAAAATCTGTGTTGAATTTAGCATGTTTTGAAATTAGAAAATTGGTGTTACTCATATGCAATTCTAGCATATGAGTAACAACGACTTGAGGTAGTAAACCATATAGTATACGTTAGCCAAATGTCTAAAGAAGATTCTCAGTCGTCCAGGTCATGGTTATCCCAAAAGAAGGCTGCAGTTCAAAGCTGATGCAGCCTTCTGGATGGAAAGTGAGACGTCTCCAAGAACTTAAAACAAGTCAGCATTTTTGGCAGGCAAAGTTCTTCTAAAGCTACAATGAGACAGATTTTTGCCTGTATACCAGTATTACAAAGTTAAATTGGAGCTGCAGCCGCTCATCACAATTAGAGTGAACTTAGCAACATAAGCAACACTCCTTTCACCTGACATTTTAAAAACCAATTCTGGCTGCCCAATACAAAACAGGAAGTGCCTCAAAGTGCTGACAGTCAGCAGATATTATTACAACCACAGCACTTTATGGTTGTGATTATCTTCAACAAGAGAAGTTACCAGGCGTAGTGTTACACTACATCTCTGTTCTGGAGTAGGATGTATTCCTCCCAGCTGTGATCCATATCGCATTTGATTAACCGAGTGATGCCATTGGATAATTGCCCACTTACATGGTGTCAGATATCTGACATACAGCATCTGTGTGACCATACTCACACATTAGCGTGCTGAAAGCCATCACGGCAAGAAGTCCTTGCAGGAAAATCCCAAACGAGTCCATTAAGGCGCCGTTCTCGCAGCCCCGGTTATCAGTACCTGACGCCGGGGTGGAAGACGCCGACGTGTTGGAAACGACGGGCAGTCCTGCTCCTCCTGGACCTGAAAGTGCCGGGTCTCCGAGCTGGGACAACATGCTGACCCCACTAACAGCAGCCATGGGACAGAAGAGCTGGATGAGACTAAGTAGAAAAGTCACTGCAGTAGCTTCCCACAGAGAGACTCAGTGGGCTTCCCGGTGCTCTCCGACGAGTGTGGGTCAGCTAATCGATATATTAAGCAGGACAGCCTTCGGTGAAAGATGATGGCATCCTCCTGTCTGCTTGCGCGCACTCATTCTCCTGCTTTAGACGTCCATGAAGCCATAGCTGCTTTGACATTAAAATAAAACCATCGCTCAGAAGGGTTACTGGAAGTTACAATAATGCAGCACTTAGCTTTAACCGACTCCTCTGACTTTGTACAGTTTGACTGCTTTGTAACATTAAAAATGAATATCAGGTTTTTTTTATGTTCGTGCAGCAGATGAAAACATTTCCTGGCTCGACCTGGAATCTTCTAATCCGCAAGCTAACATTAATAACAGACAGTACAACTAAACCTATGCCATGCAGGTTAGCTACTCAAATGGGCAAACCGGTGTAATAACACGCCTTAAACACGTCGTGCAGTGCGAAGAGAGTTTTTACCGACAGACAACGTCCATAGTTTGGGGGGGGGGGGAAGCTACATAAACTGAGATGCTATCCTCACCTACCTAATGTTAGCTAGCCCTCAAGCTAACTAGTCAGTTCCATTAAGCTAATGCTGAGCTAGCGAACAAGAAAACTTTCCTCACGTATTAAACACGTTTGCAGTGGTTGCTAGTGTTTTTAACTCCTGTAAAACAGCTAGTCTGTCCCAAATAAAAATAATATGAATAATTACAGGTCACGGCTCGCGTACATCCAGCTGCTCCCTGCCCAACATTGCCCACTCATGTTGACAGACGTGATGTCATGTGACCTGCGTAGCTGTGACCTGCGTAGCAGCAAACTGCATGCTGGGATATGTAGGACAAACACCAAGTGCCATATGTAATTCGTTGTTCGCTGTTTTTATTGCAGTGTTTTCTTTAAATAGCCTTCTTAATTTTTCTAACATGGAATAAAAGTCTATTCCATTGCTTTGAGTACAGCTGTAACTACAAGCAAATGAGTAAACAAATAACACACAGAGGTTTGTTTCAAATGAAGCACATCACAGTAAACCACACTGAAGGGACAGGTACAAATAGGAAAAAACTGATTTACGAATGCAGTTTTAGCAAATCTTTCGTTAAAACTGTCCAATTAAGTTAATAGCTAAAATTCACTAAGCAATGATACAAAATGGCTCAAATAATCAACTGTAGCTGAAATTTGTTTTAAACATACTCCCCATGGGAAAAAACATTTTCTGTGCAAATATACTGTTTATTAAGAGCATTTGCTCCTTGCTTATGCAGAATAGCTCAATATATTTTCTAATGACCCTGTTACACTAGAAGATATCTGAATATATACACTATATACAAACATGCACTGTCATAATTGCATACCACTATACAGTACATTGTTTTGCTTGTGCTTGAATTACAGAATCCTTGCACTGTAAACTGTTCTTAAATACTGTAGAAGCTTAAACAAAAAAGGGAATTTATCTCTTGAGATGAAGGCTCCTTGTACATTTGTTAAACTTAATTCAGCTGGTTAACATTAGCAAATGGTGTGTATGAAGTATACATGTGTTGTGTTCTCACTGAAGTCAGATTTCTTATCTTGCAATAATTCACTTATTTTCTAAAATCTACTACTGTCTATTTTCATATTACCCCTGTCTTTCGGGAAACTTGCTAACTGTATTAACACTATGCAACTTGCAGTTTTATCTGTGCACATTCTTTTCTTTGCTTAATGCACAAAATCTCTAGACAACATAAAACAAATGCTACCAATTCAAAATACTTGTGTGTGTACCCTTATCTGCACTAAAAATGTTTAAGAATGTATCTTTTAAATGAAATGAGACTTCAGTATGAAATCACCAGATTGAAAGGCCTGTGCACCTAATTTCTGAATCCAACAGACAGCCAAACAGCAAATGTTGACCAGCAGATACAAAATATTCAAGGGCTTAGTATGATTAGTAAAAGCTGTGAATCAGCAGTATTCCTTTTTGAAAAAATCATGGATGGACAACAGACCATTGGAGCTGTAGCACTCACGCTCAATCTTCCTCATAAATAAAGAAGAAATAAAAGAGGAGAATCTGAGGCAATCAGAATACCCAAGTAAGTTAAAATGTCTTATTAGACCATGGCTCCTTCCCTGTGCCTTTCTTAAAGAGCACCTGAACTGTTCTTGAGCCAATGTAGCTGCTCTTCTTTGCAAAAATTTTCACCAAGGATCAGGAAATGCTTTGTCCATCGTATGCTTGACAGATACAATGTGGTATATGCAGGATTCTAAAGTATATCCAGTGTTAGAAAAGTCAAAATGCGAAAATACAGTGTTTTTTTTTTCACAGGATTAATACACAAAACAGTATGTAGTCATGTCCCAGTTCCTTCTCCATCAGCTATGTAGCAAACTGTTGATAAAATGCCAGCTTGACCCTCTCGATGTGGTGGCACAGCTTGATGGCTGGGCCCAGTTTCAGGTCCATGCACTCCTGCACTGTCGGGAGGTTGAGCAAGAGCAGCGCCTGTCCGTCAATTTCCTGCAAACACACACGTTTTTATCAAATGCCGTTTCTATATATAAAATTGTTTTGTTTTTTTAGGTTCACCTGTCTATAGCTGTTAAAATGTTTTCATGTGTGAGCATCACTACAATGCAGGTATTGACGATGCACTTAATGCAGCAGAGTGGAGTGAGCGCTCTTCCTGAGAAGCCATTATGATTTTAAGTATTTTTTACCTGATCCAAGAAAATCCTCGCAAGGGGTGCACAGTCAGTGGTCCTGATAAAGCGAACCACATCGGTAACGCTCCACTCCAGGGGGCTAGTGTCCAAGCACAACTTCTGAGTAGGCTCAGTCTTTGCGGTCTATAAACAGACAGATGGGGTAAATCAGACAAAGACTGAGATATCTCTCAGCTAAAGTGAAAAGTGCACAGCTCATTTTACCCTTTTTAGAATTGATGCTGGGATACTGTATCAGACCTTAGCATTTCATAAAAGAAGTGTAGTCTTGTTTATTTCCTCATAACTTGTTTAGAGCAACACAAGGTCACAGTGAAATATATAATATAAATATATATATATAAAAATAAAAATGCTAATGCTAAGATAAATATTTTGAAATGTTACTGAATTTATTGCTAGATCATGTAACTTTTTGTTTATTGTAAATTTCATAACCTTAGGTGAAGGGGGGTGGTTCTCATCATCAGAGAAAGAGGGTGAGCAGGGTTTCCGGCGTCGGCGTGTGGGCCTGGGTGTTGCTGGTGGGGACGGAGACGGCGTGGTGGGCTGAGACTTCCCGACTGATTGTTCAGAATCATCCTGGAGATCGTCTTGGAGCTCAGAACCGGAGTCTTCACTCAAAGAGTCATCTTCATCTAGATCTTCTTCCTCTCCACTTCCCTGTGTGACAAGGACAACACACATACAGATTCACATCAGGTGTGAGGAAGATTTTAACAGTGATCGTTTGACAATAATGCAAGTTATCCACCATTTAATATAGTGCTTAAAGAAGAACGTGTGTGTGTCTGTGTGCTACCTGTGGAGACCCAGCAGGTGTGTTGTCTACTGATGCTGAAGAGCGTCTTTTCTTATGGACAAATAGCTGCTTCCTCCTCTTCCTCCTCCTCCCTCTTCTCTTCACTCCTCCCTCCAGGTTGGAGTGGCCTCCAGGTGGACGGCCAACACGTTTACTCTTCTTCTTTCCATAGTAATATGCTGGTAACAAGACAACAGGTTTACTGTGTAATGTAGCATCTGAGATTTCTATCTGTCATTGAGACAGATAGAAAATGTTTGCAGTGGGGTCTAATTAACTATGCATATATCATCTACAGGGAGATTTTACATAAGAATATGGTGTTAAAGAAGGTTTGTAGAAAGTTCGTACTGTATGAATTCATATGAAGATTTATGAGATAAAAGAGAAGTTGTAATAATTTGTTGCAATCAAATTGCATCGATTTATTAACCCCAACAATGTGGTAAGGTTGTAGTAAACACATCAAAAAACCTATGACTTTGTGGCGACTAAATCGTTCAGCAGAAGCTGAAAGAAGCCGATTCTAACACATTTTCTGCAAAACACACCTGATTGCTTATAGAAGGTTATTGAAAATTTTAAATTACAAGTTCTATCCCTCTGTTTCACAGATTTTCTGTATTCATTAAGGAAGCATTTATGTACACTGATGATTTCTATTCATGTCCTACAAAAAAGAACTGAAGACCTTTGAAAATGGAGAATTAATGAGCTTTGTACCAAATGGGAGCAAGTTTGAATAATGTTTAGAATTAAGATTTTTAGTGACAAGCAAGTATAAAGATTTCTAAAGTACTAATAATCATCATTATTAGCTATTATTAGCCGTCTGCAGTTCTGTGAACCACCTACTGTATTTGGTCTTGGTGAGGACGGAGCAGTTCTCCGAGCAGCGTTCCAGAACCATGCGAGGTCCAAACAGGTTCGGGCAGCACTCTAACTTGATACAGGTTTTCCTGCAGAAGTCTGCTACACGGTCTGCAGTGCGCACAATTTCCACAGTGGCCCGGTAACTCTTTCCTTTGTACCTGATAAGAGGCAAAGTGATGTTGAAAAGAAAACAACTGTATCCGACTGTTCCCACTCACTCAAACTCCTATTATATTCATGTAGGATCTAAAAAGTCTGAACAACCACTTAGGCCTTTCTTTAAAGTAACCCATTTGGGTAAAGCATTGCTTCAATGTAATATCAGCCTGTGGCACAAGTGGAAATAAATATCTGTATAGTGGGTTCTGGTATGCAGATATTTATTTCCACTTGTGGATTCAAGTACATTTTTAATCCTTTAAACGTGTTCTAAAATAGGCCAGCTGTGAACACTTGTACTTTTCCTGCAGGTTTCTAAAGAGCAGAGAATTCTGAGCTCAGGATTAAATGGTGATTCCCCTCACTTGGCTTTGAGTGTCTCTCCATGGCCTTGCCAGCGACTCTCCTGGTCCAGCTGCAGCTCTCTCAGAACACGGCTGGGCTTGTATGCAGAATTTATCAGCAGAGTCAATACCTGGATACAAGATATGCATAGTAATGTAGCAGTTATAGGTCATCTGCATTTTGGATTAGGCCTTATATTCTTTAACGGCAGCCTTTTAATATTACAAAGTCAACTTATTCACTTCATCACAGTGATGACACTAGATTAGCAGATTGCTTGAAGGTAGAAATTCTTTAACTGGAAATTGAACTAAATCTGTCTGTGTTTCTTGTAATAGCACATGGTAGAATGAGAGAAGGTTAAATGATGGAAGGGGAAGGGATTTTTCATGTCAAGCGAACAGCTGCAAAAGCTTCCTCACCTCTTTAAGCACGAGGACACAGTTTCCAGGACCGATAAACTGGGGCAGCTCTGCGATGCGTCCCTTGTTAAGGTAAGGCCCTGAAAAACAGCGGTGGTTGAAGTAGATCTTAGGACAGCAGTATTTCCCGTTCCCCTGTCCTGCAAAATGAGATACAAATGATGGAACAACCACACACTACACAGATCATCAGATCATCACATTTTGGGACTCTACAATAAGATCTGAGACATCCCACTCACCTGTCTCTGACTGGTTGGCCAACTGCTGCTTGACAGTGTCAGGAGATGAAGATTTAGGTGAACTTCTGCTGTAAAAGGAAGGACATTGGGTGTTTAAAAACTGTTTTTGCGTTTGATGCATTTTAATGAATAAACCACTGAACTACTCCCTCCCATACTCACTGTTTCTCTGGCTGCACCACAGCAATTTTCCTCTCTTTCTCAACTGAAAAAACAAGGAAAGACTAATGTGTGCCCAGTCACATGATTACATTATGTCACCAATTTAGAAGTCAGGGTAAAAAAATCTATTATGTTTATCAGAGCATTTGTAATGGACTCATTAAAGCAGAGGTCTAAAAACCACGAGTTTTGAGAAGTGTTGTATACCTGAGGGCTTGATGGGGTAGACAAGTGGATAGCCATTTGTCTCACACCAGCTGACAGGGAAGATGTCGAGGGAGTCCACGTGAACTATCAGCTCTGGCATGGGCTGCTTCAGTCCTGGAGAAAGACACAAACACAGCTATTAGGAAATGATATCCAGCACACAGCCTGCAGCAGCGAAGATGCCATTACATTCTTACAGTGGCGTAAATGAAACATTCAGCTAGAGCAACTAGAAAGGATCATTACTCCTTATATCTCCATCATTTTGTGTTTTTCTATAATATACATCCAGATATCACAATTGTGAAAAGACAACATACACTTTTACATTTTATACAAATAACAAAATTGCATCTTAATAAGGAAAAACAAATGTCACATCTGTGAAAAACACCAAATAATACATGCAAATTTTAATTTAAAAATCAGGTTTGCAGGTATATTTCAAAAGTTTTTTCAATGCTCATGGCCATTTCTATTGTTTAATCATATTTACACACCCTGAAGGTCTCCCAAAAATATGTTTGTAGTCAGGTTCTTACTCTACGAGATGTATGTTGCCAATGAGATACTGCTGTCAATCAAATCTGATCAGGTTTTTACTGCCACTCTTACTAATCCTTTTTAAGTTGTGCCAGCCCCTTTTAAAGATTTTTCAGCTGCTTGAAATATAGCAAAGTATGAAGATCTAGTGTCTGATGGTTTGCAGAACTAATTTCTGCCGGTCTAGGAGACTATATCATCTCCAAAGCAGTGATCTTGTGTATAAACGTGTGATATACAGTAATCTACAGTATGTCTCTCACATTCCTGCATTCCACAGAAAACTGCATGAACCAAATATTCATTTAGTGTACATAGTTGCTCCTTGTGAATGTCATCACTGTGCTTAATTCATGAAATGACAGACATGACACTTAAACGATAATTTATTAACTTGCTATTTTACTTTACTAAAATCAACACACTTTCAGTATTCCATCTCACCTTCCAGGCTGAGCCAAATGTATTGCCCTTTGACCCTGGTGACTGTTGCCACGTGAATGTTCTCAGGTGACAGTGGGTTGACAGCCTCCAATTTCATGCCCTCTTTGAAGCTGTGGTCACACTGCTCCTGGCAGGTAAAGAAAGAGAGAAACTGTTGTGAGAGCTATTTCACATCAGAGAATGTTTATAGGCTGGCTGTTTAAAGTCCATCGCACTGTCGAGAAACCTGGTCTCATAAACCGCATTTGATTAATTTGTCAGTCAAATAGGTAAAGCTTTATGTCCCATATTTGTCTTGTATGACAGGCAGATACTACTGTAAAAATATTTCTTGCAGCCTAGGATAGTAGTTCCTAACATATTTCCTTCAAAGCATACAGCTGCATGATTGCTGTAAGTCTTGCACCACCATAAATATAAGTATGACTATTGCATTATAGCTCTTCACCCAACAGCAACATGATAATGTATGTGCATGCATGGCTGGGACAAGACAACTCTTCACACTAAAACCTAAAACAGACTTACAGTTGGGAAGCAATGCTGAGGAGCAGCCTCTGCCTCACACTGTTTCAGGTAATCTGCCCAGTCAAAGTCTGGGCCCTGGTATCCTGAACATGATAAAATAAAGATAGAGGGAAGGAAGAATGGACAGATAGGAAAACAGTGAAAAATAAAGCCAAGGAGAGAAAGCATTTTATTTCTTACTCTGTGATATTATGGATAACTGAAAATGTAAGCAGTTAGACAATTATAAAGGAACAGCATTTAACAGAGCAGACCTGGTGGGGGGCTGAGAGGGAGCCCATTTTTGAGGCTCCACTGTGCAGGGAAGATCCCTGGACTGTCTCTATGGCACAGGAAGGACCGCCCAGCACCCTCTGACTCCTCAATACCACAAAGGTCATCCATTGTCACCAGGAAGTACTGCTCATTGTACACCTGAAAAGGACAGGTTGCCATTTTGGGACACATAAGACTGTGTCAAGCTAATTGTAAAGTCACAAAGACCTGAGATGTCAAATTTTGAATTCAAACGCATGGTTTGAGTCATGTTAAAGAATGTGGGGTGACAATATCCTAGCTACAAAACAACTAAATAAAGACCATTTTGTAATGAAGACAGAAAACATAAACAGTTAAGGCCACTAAACAGCAAACAGGAGAAAAACATTGCAGCATAGCACAGACACATTTGATAGGAAAGTCTGTTACCTTGGTGACAGTGGCAGGCCTGATAGAAATAGGAGCAGCGGGGTCAACAGCCTCCAGTTTCATCCCTTCTTTGAAACAATGAGCAGCAATGGTGGGCTGATCCTAAAAAAAATAACACAGACATACATGGGGCCATTTTCAAAAGCTCAGCTCTAAAAATGTTTCGGCCCCCACTTTGGAGGAGAATGTTGCAACTCTTTGCTTAATGAGTAATTATCAAATCTGAACTTGTATGTAAACAGAGGAATGTCTGTGTCAGGAAGGACAAACAAGAGCACAGCTGGCACTACCTTACTGAACTCTGCAGTCAGAGCTTCATCCTGAGGCAGGTCACTGATCCTCTGTCTCACCTCCTCCCACTCTGTCTCACTCCGCAGTGCCAAGAGATCTGAAACAAGCAAATCCACACAAATGAACGGCTGAAGAACAGAACCTGACCTTGTGATGAATGGAGTATCATTTAGTTATCACAGAAAGGTTTTTAAAAATGAGAAAACATACATCTGACTGAATTCCACTCTGCACACATTGTTATGCACATGTAAACCCTGGCATACAGGTTTAATTCATTGACATTAGCTTATGTTTTGTCATTTGTCACCCTTCAAAAAGACCCCCACTGATAAGTTTAACACTGAAAAAAAAAAAATCAATGCTGTCCTCCACAATTTCGCAACCACAAAACTTCTTATCACAGGGCATTAGGCTACAGACGGGCTTATAAACAAACTAATGTGCAGAATTAATAAAGCTGAGGTTTGGCCGTTACCTTTCACAAAACACATACATGCAAAAGCATTATATATTCCCCATAATTTTATTAAACAATAAAATAGAAGTAACAAGTAAAAAGGCTTATTTCAAACCAGTCTTACTGCTCACTACATTTTGTTACTAACTTGCAAAATCACACATATAGAAAAAACACACACAAAATTTTAGCAATAAACTAAATCTAAATCTAAATCTAAATAAGGCTTCAGCTGTAGTGGCACCAGAAGGTAGATCAGTGTGATTCACTTGAAAAGTATGAGAGTAACAGATTGAGTAACACTCTGAAAACTATCTAATCCTGCATGGAAAAATCAATTTCAAGGTCTAGTGGGATACTATCACATTTTAAATATTAGTCTGTTGAATTTCATCATTACACACTTGTCAAAGTATTGGAAAATGCTCACATAACTCAGATGAACAAATGAAAAACATGGCAGAATTGATTGAGCAAGTAGAAATAAACATGATAATGACTTTTTTCCTAATGATAATGTGTTCAGATCTTATGATGTGATTCTATATAAATGACGAAGTGTAATAATGGTTTTATACTAAGATGACATGATTGCTATGGGAAGGTTTCTTGTATCTTTCTATTACAAACTATTTCTTATGCTTGCTTTGCCAGTAAACCTAGAGAGTCTTTCTTTTGTTTCTAAATATAAAGGTCAGTGCCACTGACCTGAGGGAGGCTTGAGGGTGCAGCCATGCTCTTTTGCCCAGCCAGGTGGGTGGAGGCGTGGGTGGAGGTAAAATAGCCAGAGAGTTGTGGGTGTGTCTGGGAGGCCCTCGGTGCCTATCAGGCGCAGCTTCAGCCTCCCTCCAACGTTCTCCTCCACCTCAGCAGCCCAGGCCAGCCCTGGGTCAACACTGTCCTGGAGCTCCACATAGCAGCCTGCGCACAGGAGCTCCACCGGGTCTCTACCACGCTGGGGCTGACGGGAGAGTGGTGAAGGGTAGTGAATGAGAAGCTGATAGCACACACATTTACACAAACACAAACGAACACACGCCTAGGCAAGGCGAGGAATTTGTACTGGGAGAGAATGTGCTGCATGACTAAGTGGCAGAACTGAAGCAGAGTCACTGAAAGCTAACTAATGGCTCTAAAGAATTTCACAGGCTGTTCCTACAGTGAATTTGCTTTCAGCAGCACAGCTTTGGTGTTGTAAACAAAACCTCAAAGCCTTGTTTTCTGTTGGGATCTTCATACTGGCTATATATGCAAGACTTCAAAATAGGTCTTATAAATCTTCATTAAGTTCACATTTATTCCAATGTACAATTTAAATGTGTTGTTTTTGCTCTGTCTTTTTGCCATTTCAAAATGGCCATTACAGACACTAAATGCTTATAAACAGTAGCAAACAACAGTAAAACAGTACAGTTGTACAGTGCAACTATTCACTAGTCTCATCTATTGAGGGTAAAAACTCTCAGCTTGATGTATTTTTATGTCAGTTGAGTTTATTTACTGAATTTGCTTTATTACTTACTAATGGAGAAAGTCTAACTCGCCTTCACTGCCTCATCAAGTCAGCACTGACAGAGGAAACTGTTCTTGGCACAGACAAAGACTTGAGAGAAAAGCGAAAGCTAGTGCCCCACCCTGGGCGTGAGCAGGACATCTGCTGTGTCTCCCCGCCTTACCAATTCCAGCAGGTTGGCAGGCGCGCTGCACTCCTCAGCCAGGGCCTTTTCCAGCAGGGCCTCCCAATCCTGGTGCTTCTCACGCACACCTGAGTTGGACCATACACATGAAGTGTTTAGCTTATTAACCTAATAAACAGGTGGGCTCAGGATCCCACACATCCCACTCTGAGTTCTCACACACAGTCAGCTTGAACAAGGGCGTCAGCTATAAGATGAGAAAAATCACAGGGATTCATCCTACAGTGCTGTAAAAAAAGTATTTGGCCCTTTGCTGATTTTTTTTTCCATATTTGTCACACTTAAATGATTCAGATCAAACAAGTGAGGCCTGCAGTTCTTTAGATATTGTTCGGGGTTCTTTTATGACCTCCTGGATAAGTTGTCCTTGTGCTCTTGTAACTGCCCACTGTTCCAAGTTCTCTCCATTATCGTGCAAACATGCAACAAAAAATCAAAAAAATCAGGAAGGAGGCAAATACATTTTCACAGCACTGTATGTAACAAATGATCATAGCATAGGGCTTTCATACTTCAACAGGCAAACACCACGTTCAGCTACTCAGGTATTTCATAACAATTCTTTGTTTCAACAAGTTAACATACTGTATCTGGTTGTCAAGTGCTCATTTGGGCAGAAAAAATAACAACTATACACAAGAAAAACAATGAAATTGCTTCAGCACTTAGCATCAAAAGCAGTGAAGCACTAGCTCACCTTCTAGACAAAACTACTTTTGATGAAATTAGGACATCAGAAGAACAGAAATATTCTTTACTCCCTGTTATTCTTAATAACAAGAAGTAATATGATGAGTTCCATCATTACATAGCCTTCAGACAACACGTGCATGGTACAAAAACATTGTGTGACCTCTCCACTGCAGAACCTGTTCATCCACAGCTCAACTACAATATCACTGAAGCTCTCAGAAAACGACAAAACACTGAAGTGGAGAAACTAAATTCATGGTAATTATAGTATATGAGCTCTACAGGAAAGACACCATGCAACATTTCTAGTGTTTGTAAGTAAATTACAACTTAAACAATAGCTCTCAAAACTAAAAACTAAAGACCATCCCAAACCCTGCCATGCCTCACCCTCAGGGGCTCTCATGGTCTTGCCATGCTGCCGACTCCAGCCTAGCGGGTGGAGGTCTGCCGTCATGATGTCACACCAGAAGTCAGCTCGCCGGTCATCCTGGTATCCTTCATAGCGCAGCAGCAGCAGCTGGCCACATGTGGTGATTATATTAGCCACCCAGTAAGGATTGTCGGCTTCAGAGCGGACACACACCTCCAGCTTCATGCCTGGAGTCAGTCCCGTCTGCAGGCCCTGGTCCACCTGAGAGAGGGAGAGAGAGAGAGAGACATATTGCAGTTAATCCAAATTGTGTGTTCTGCGGCTTGTTACACAACAAAGTGTTCAACAGAAAAGGAATGAAAGACGATTATTTTTCTAATTGAGCCTGTCTATCAGTGTGCAGGTAGGTATTGTATGTTAAAACTGTTATTTACAGCTGAAGATGATACAGTGGCTTCTTTGTGTACGCTATGAATGCTTTATGACATGCCAGTTCTACATCCTGCTATACCTGTAGCAGTTTCTAAGAAAACAATTTAATCATTACTGTAGGCTTTACTTGTGGTCACATTACTCACATTTGAGTCATGCTTTCAGTTTTAATAAACAATCTGAAACTAATCTGCAGTCACTTTAAACCAATAAGCACTTTACACAGATGCTCAGTTATTGATTATGAATAGCTGATACAAGCCCATCCAGAGACGTGTGCTAGCTGTGAGAGTTGTCATCAGCACCCACATGTTTGAAGGCGTGATGGGGCACAGACACGGTTCCAGTCTCCTCCAGGTAGTCATCCCAGCTGAAGTCACACTGATCCTGAGCCGAGTCTCCATCTGCAACATGCGCATAAACACACAAGTCATTTCTCTTTTCCCCACATACTTTCCAACATTTTATCTTACTCACTTCACCCAGCTGTTCAGAGTACTTCTTACCAGACACCAGTGACTCCTGACTCATGTTGATGCCCCCACAAGGCCAAGACGAGGAGCTATGAGGAGGAACAGAGGAGGACTATTATAGTAAATGAATAAGCACTGGTTTAAACTCTGGCAACAGAGGAAAGGAAACATGGAAATGAAACTGTTTCAACGAACCGCCTTCCTCACAGTCATATTTGTAGAGCTCAACGTTGCTCAGTGATCCAAACTCATTTCTGTTTTCACCGATTGTATAGGCAAAAAGTGACACAAAAAGCTGTACACCATACCTACAGCAAGACATGTGACATCTATCAGCAAATATAAAGGTAAGTTAATGCACAAACAAATCAATATACAAGCTACTATGACACTAAGCAGACAATAACTTTAGACTATAATCAAAAGCTTTAATTTGAACACACTGCTTCAAGGCCAAAAATGACATAGCATTTGTTTGAATTCCTCAGCCATTCTGAAATCAAGCGCCTATCTGTTGCTGGACTCAATCAATACAAAAAGGAGAAACAGTCAATAAAAAAATCACAAATTGCATGCTTCATATTTGCCATTCAGTAGGGCAGCACAGGCTATCACATAAGTAACACACCAGATGGTATGTGATCGCCAAGAAATATTCAACTATGCTAATCTCATCCAGTCTCACCTCTACTTGTGAAACTCATTTGAGCCCATCTTTTTAAAAAGACAGTCTTATACATCTTCCTGCCCCGATTTCAAACTGTGCCTTGACGTGAATACAGACACACACACATAAGGCTTTGACACATCAAACTGACCCATAGCACTGTGAAAAGCAGAAATAATAAGTTAATACAACAAGAGAGAGAACGTGAATGAGAAAGAAGGGAGCGCTGGGCGTGACAACAGCAGAGAAAGCAGTGTATGGGATGTTGAAGATAGCTGCTCTGTCCGTGGAGATTCATTCAGTTGGCCTGTCAAGCTCGTCTTTGTCATGTCTGACGTCTCTATTAAAACCAGGCCCGCCATCAGAAACCACCCCCCCCTGGCCACCGTACTGCGACAGCGACCCCAGTGCTCAATCGGGATCACTGTCACCTTTCACCCCACGACCCTGCACCAGACTCTCTCTGTCTTTCTCCCCCTCCCTCCCTTCAACACACACACACACAGACACACACACCAGAGGGCCTCATTGTCCCTAGAGGTCATGCTCCTCACATAAGAGTGGAAAAGAGCAGCGGACACAGAGATACAGAGGTAAAGTTTAGAGACTGTGTTCTAACACATGATGCTGACATTTTTACATATTAAATCACTGATGAACTCCCAATAAAATTACTACTGATATTTTAATTTCTATAAGTTCCTGGCACTTTCTCTCTACAGTAAGTTCTGTTGTTTTCTATTTGTGAACATTTTTGATGCATTTTAAACTAGATTAAACTGAAACTACTTCTCAAAAGCATAAAACAGAGTCTCTGTTTGAGTAATATCTCTTAAGCGCTGACTGCACAATTCCTGAAAAGTATCTTTACAAACGTCTAAAAGAAAGCTGTTAATATGTGCTGTAACTTATCTGACTGCCTAACCTGTAGGTTTGTGCAGGACTTGACTTCGCAGAACAGCACAGGAAGAAAATCAACTTCCCCTATTTCACATAGTAAGAGGCCTGTGTGGTCCACAGCTAGCGGCAGTCTGTCTGAATCTTTCTGCAACACCCAACACTCTGACTGAACCTGAAAGAGAAAGGGCCAAATGTGTGCACACCCACGCAAACACACACACACATGAGAAGCGCTCACACAACAACTGAGATCCACACTACAGCCTCTTTACAAGCACTTACTGAACCATATTCTCATCTGCACTTAGCATGCAGTTGAGCGTTTCTAAACAAGCCTTCCTGAACCTCTGGGGTCCCTGGGCAGGAAACACAATCTGACAAAATACTCATTCACACACAGTGTAGGGATGATTCAATAAAAAGAAATTAACTGGTGCAACTTTTCCCCTAGCATTATTTAAAGTCATCTGCTCATCACCAGTAGATGATTTTACAATATAAGCTGTAATGTAGCGTAAAATGAGTTTATCGTACTGTCAGTGGCCACACTCTTATTTGTTTTTCTCTATATTATTTCAACTATTTTAACACCATGAGGTTTGATATGCATAAAAGCGTCACAGAGTTGGTTCATCCAAATTATAAAAACATATATTCTCACTTACGTGTGGTGCTACTGAGCCGTGCAGTGCACTCCACCAAACTCTGAACAATCAAGATCATCACTGTGAACAGGTTTTATACAAACTGTTTGTTCTTTCACCTTTCATTCAGATTAATAGCAACATTGTAGAAAGAGACGCTGCTGTTCAATTGTTCAGATATATCCTAATGACCACAAATGAAACTTCACTGAACTCCATTGTTTTTGGATGGAGGCAGAAATCACAGCATAACAACTCCAACCATCTTGCTGGATTGGGTGAGCACCACAATGGATAAGTGAGTTGCGGTTGTTTCTTTGTATAGTTGGGTAAATGATCCTTAAAAAGTTGGAAAATAAAGCTCACACATATGTAAACTCAGTGACACAAATTAGATGATAAAATTGAGATACAAGTTACAGTGCAGTGCAGTGAAGGGTGCCATCAGGTTTCTATTATGCCCTACACACGCCAAGGTGATTTAAATAACTTTAAATACCACAAATACATTTAATGTGTACATTTTTGCCAACAAAGGGTTGCACACAAGCCCAACAAATGAGGGTTAGTCTGCTCAGTAATATTAATGGTGACCCACCAGCTCTGCTCAACCTGCTATAACTTGAGACCACGCAGCACTGTGAAACGAAAAGTCCACAAATCCTTCACACAGCACTCTTAAATAATAATGATATTCCCATTCAGCTGCTCCATGCACTCGCAATAATGCTGCTCGTTGCCATTTGCATAGCGGCACGTCAACGGGAGCAGCGCTGCCAGCGGATCACCCAAGTTGCACAATAGGGAAGTTAGGAGGCAGAAGAAAAATAGGCTGCTATAAGTCAACGTGGAAGGTGACAACAACAAAAAATGAAAAAGCTTCTGAGCATCAGATCTATCATATCAGATTAATAGCTTTTACTGAAACAAATGAGTTTCTGCAGCCTGCGAGCTACCTACAAACACACATCGACTGAGCTCGTGCAACCTTCATTATGTAAGGCTACGACATTATAAATATACTGAGTTATTCAAGGGCAAGTCGACGGAAATTTCCACACAATCCTTGAACTGCAACGATCTTAAGATTGCACTGCTTGTGCAGACTAAACCGCAGCAGAGAGATGGGCCATTAACGCAATGGCTTCGCAGAGGTGGAGAGAGACTACAGCGCCGATGGTCTTAACTTTCACACTGAGGAGAACAGGACTAATACCGATTAAGAAAATGATCAAATTGCTGCCTCATAAATAAACATGGGGCCCTATGTGTGTAACGGCCGTGTGGGACTCACAGGACACATGGTAAAATCGCCTGTGTCCGAGTCAAGTTACTGAACGTCACGGCTTGAGCAGTGAGAGCAGGCTGACGAGCAATAGGGCGCTTACACTCGACCGAACCCGACTCATCTTTTTGAGAGACGGGAAAAAAGACGAACGCGCCACCACAATATAAAACACCGTTAGGAATTAGTGACAAACAACACAGAGTACGTGAATATTTAGTCGCAAAATTCGCCTCTTACCGCTAAGTAGTTTTTCCAAGTCGGTTTTTAGATGCCGTTCCTCTCCGCCTGCTCGTTCGCAGCAGTGTTAAACTAACGGGAACAAAACCGGCGAGTCCCGGTTGAGCGTTTCAAAATAAAACGATGACAGGAGCTGACGTTGCAACGGTCGTCCCAGCAACAGCGGGGCTTTTCGCGTTGATGAGAACATCGCGATACTTCCGGTGTCGCTCTGACGGCGTCCCGCTAGCTTGACGCAGTTCTCGTTCACGACCTCATTCCAATATGGCACAAACGGCCACTGCGCATGTTCTGCCGCCTATATGCCTCTGAGCACAGCTACATCACACTGACTTCCATCTTCACACACACACACACACACACACACACACACAATAAAATATCACACAATCAGAATCAAGACTAATAGCTGTAACACGCGAAAAGAGAAAATCAAAAACAGAATGGTTCGTGTTTGAATTAATTCTTATCAGCAGGGAAGGCGATCCTGATCAGTCGTTAAAGGCTTTATCCCCAGCGGAATCAACACTTAGTTCATGGTTGAGCTGGTATTAATGCACATATAATCGACCCACTTTCGATAAGTGGAGTGTTTTTTTTATTGCCACGAAAAAGCAATTCGTTATATAATGAAGTTGCATATACACTGTGTTATTGAAGATGACCTCGAGTTGTTTTATTCCCTTTCAGTGTAATATTTGTTAAGTAAATTAAATATCACACGATGGGCTACAAAAGGCGGAATTGGTCAATACTTTTAAATAAACCACATTAACCGTCTGTCATACTGGCTGGATCACTGCTGGTTCGGTACTTCTGCTGCACAAGGATTTCAAGTCGGGTTTTTGGAGAAGAGGGCGGGAGAAACTGCTAGAAATATGCGTTGACACAGTGAGCGCAATGATCAAAGTCCATCCAGTGTATTATCAATGTGCTTTATTTAGAAAACAAGTGTATTTCTCGTTTTGGGAAGCGTTTTCTAAGACTCAAGCCTAATCCGCTGTCAGAAAGAGGTTGTGCCGCTCACTTGGACCATATATAGGCTACTGCCTCAGATAATCCTCCACAATAGACCAACCCTTCGGATGCCTATTATAACAAAAGGGGGGGGAAAATCCCGTTTTGCATTCCTTAATGTGGAGCAGTACAATAAATGTGGAAAATAGAAAAGCGACCGGATGTTGTATGAACAGTCGAAACAATCAGAGAGCCATGAATAAATCAAAAAGGGGGACAGGCATTCACTTCCAGTTTCATTCAGTCATTTTATTAAAGTGCACAGGTTTTGTCTCTACGAGGCGTTCATACTGACTACAAAACTAACACTAGATAATGGGGTTGATAGGCTAAAGAAACACACCCTACCATTAGAAAACAAGTCTTTTTTTTTATTGAACTCTGCTTTCTGTATCATGTTATTTAATCTGACAATTATTGATAGTCATTTTATTTTAAACGGGTTTACAACTTTATTGCTGCAATGGTCTTATCTCTGAGTGCAGGTTGCTGTTTTTTGCCTCATGTTTAGTATCTGGTGAGTGTCCACATCCTGCAGCAGACGGTAGATTAGTGCTGGGGACAGAGGACGAGGACAGGTCATCAGCCGTGCGCTGCGCACTGCAGGAATGCCTCTTTGCCTTTCGCTCACTTCAAACGTACATGTGCAATTGTAACACCTGACCGCTAGATGACAGTAAAGCCCGACAGGTTTTTGTGTCATACTCTCAAAATCCCTGTGGTGCTTGGTAGCTTTTTGATGGATTCACACAGGACTTCTTACTTCCTCTGATGAGGAACAACGGAAGCTATGACAGTGTCCAATATGGAAACCATAGAATATAATATCCAGTCACAAGAGAGCCACTCCAGAATGGCAGGAATGCAGTGATTAACACTGAAATTTCTACGGTGTCTGTGCTTTTACAATGACATTTATTGCTTACACGTGACACACAAGAACCCATCTATAAGACAAGACAGCAAATGTCAATGAAATACAAACAATTCAAGCGGACACCAGCTTACATGACTTTTGAGTTTGTGGTATATTTATTTATAATCAGATGTAAAAGATGAGGACAGTAAAAAAAGAACACCCATAATTCACACACAGTTCATGCTTACATACATATTAATGTTTATATACACATTCATATTTTTTTTCCTTGTTAAAAATTCCTACATTCAAGTAATATAGCTCATTTCAGAGACCTATGCTTACAGTAAAATGCCCCTCCCTCCCACTGAAGATAACTTCCTTCAACACATAGAGATGCACAGGTAGAGTACCACAACACTGCTGTGATTCTTTCCAGTAATAACAGCCCAGTAAATTAATTTGGTGTAATGAACTGAATACATTATACTTTAGTTTAATGTATAGCATGATGTTTGACACCAGAGGCAGATAAGAGACAAGAGGACTACCTTGTAGAAATTTGTGCTTAAAAAACAACAACAAAACAGATTATGTCTTTGAGAGTATGTAAGACTCAAGACTTTCTCATGACAGTGCGTTCAGCAAAGGAGGAAACTATTCAGTTTCTACAATAACCTTACTTCAGTTATTTTAAATTCCTCACAACGTGGTATTATTCTATCATGCCTTGATCAACTGAGGATTCATTAAAAAACAACGTTAGAGTAAATTAGCACCATGAGGAAATACCTGTAGACACCCTCACACTTATATGCATGTGGTAACACACAGATCGGATGTACTAGGTGCCATACAGTGGGGAAAAAGGTGAGAGTGAAAACTGTACATACTACTGAACTCTCCTGACTTGCACGTGTGATTTTGGGTATACATACTTGTATAACTAAATAAGGGTGTCTTGCTTGAGCCCACAAATTAAAATTTTAAAAATACAGTACTTTAAATGATTCGTACAGATTCCAAATATGAAAGAAGTCAGATGAAAAAGAAACACAATGGATCACTGACGCTGATTACAGTAATACTGGTTTCTTAAGAATCTCCCTTAATTTCATGCTTTATGCTCTTTTATACACCTTATACAGTTTGAGCGCTGATATAGCATTATTGTTTTAGATGCCAGCAAACATCCAGGCATCATTTTATCTCATCCTCTGACAGAGGAACAAAAGAAGTCATAGTCAGGTCCAAGTCTTTTTATGTTATTGTTATTCATCCAGTTGAACTTAGACCACAAGGTGAAGGAAGTAGGATAAGAGTGGAGTGCTGTGCTAAGACCATGCTCCCAGGGCAGACATTTTGTCTTTTCATTTGCCTATCATATGTTCCAGTGTTGGGTTGATGAAGGAAAACCCATCAAACGCTGACTGGTCCATGGAGTCAATGAGATTTTTGTCAGCATGGGAGAGCCGCGGTTTCTCGTTCAGGAACTCTCGGTCAAAGTTGCTGCAGTCATTAGGTGATTTCTGTGTGGTGCAGGTCAGGGATTTCATTAAGGTTAAGGTCACGAACATGCTGTATACAATTACATTTACATTAATGATCTACTGGTACAACACAGTTTGCTCGGGAAAAAAGGCTCTTACCACTTTTGGTTTGAAAGGAGGCTCCACTTCCCTCCTCTCCAGCGCTGGCCAGTTGATGGTTCTGAAGAATGGGTGTGTGCGGATGTCTCCCACTACGCCCAACCTGCGAGTGGGATCTCGCTCAAACAGCTGAAATAACGACAAGGGACAACCAATTTCAGTTCAGAAACACAAAACAACATGTTATGATGTCCATTTGTGTGTATACTGCATTTTTGGATATATCACATGGATTTAAAAATTAAAGTTTAAAGTTTTTAAAAAATAAAAGTTTGCTTAATAATGTTAATTATTCACCAGGTCCAGTAGGCTCTTGGACTCCTTGGTGATCCACCGAGGGTAGTGAGGGACGTCCGTCCTGATGGATTCAAACAGTTCGTCCTCATCATCACCTTGGAAAGGCGACTGTCCAATCAGCATCTCATACACCAGCACACCAAAAGACCACCAGTCCACTGAGAAGGTGTACTTCTGTCCTAGAAGGATCTGAGATGACAGATTTAACAAGATACATCAGAATTAAGGGAAAAAAAGACATATGGGCATGTCCATAGACTAGCAGTTTAGTGTTATCTCTCGCCACTAGGGGGGGATATGCAGGATACTGTGAAACAAAGGATAACATGTCAAGTCATATTTATTTAAAATGATCATTATTCTAAACAAAATATGTTCTAAAGCTTTTGAGGCCCTGAAACAAACCTCTGGTGCAATATAGTCTGGTGTCCCACAAAACGTAGAGGCTCTGACTTCTCCAAACACCTTCTCTTTACACATGCCAAAGTCAGCGATCTTTATGTGTCCATCCTTGTCCAGCATGACATTGTCCAGCTTCAGATCTCTGCAGATAGACACAGAAAGAAACTCTGTAACTCTTGTACAGTACATTCTGTTTGATGTGCAGTACACTAGGGATATATAAGGATAGCAGATACACAGGTACACAGTGGCTGCTGGGTCTTACCTGTAGATAATTCCTTTTGAGTGGAGGAACTGCAGTCCCACTATTATCTCAGCTGCATAGAATCTGAAACATGCAAAACAACCATTAAACATGGCTTTACTGTGATTAAGAACTAAAGTTACAAATCACAATCACGGCATCTCTCACAGTTGTTTACACGGTATTCCAGTGTACTCACACAGCTCTGTTAAGATCGAATCGGCCTTTGTCTTGAATGTGGAACATCAAGTCGCCTCCATTCAAGTACTCCATTACAAAGAAGAGGTGCTCCTGTACAAAACAATTGCGACATGATGAGTGTGTGTGAGTGAAAGAATAGATTGAGATAAGGGGGGCCGGAAGTGTGGGTCTTAACCAACCACTGAATTGTTGCTCCTACGTCTGCAGCCCAGGTTGATTGTTTGACTCTGCTTTTACAGGTAGACACATTCAGTACATGTGTGCTTACTTTTGACTGGAAAGTGGAGTACAGGTGTGTGAGGAAGGGGTTCTCCCATGCAAGGGCCAGCACTCTCTTCTCCACCATGGTACACTCCACATCATCATCCATGAGAACTACGTCTTTCTTCAGAACCTTCACAGCAAAGTACTGACCCTGGCCCTTCAGCTCTGCCAACAGCACCTGGGGTATCAGAGAGTCAGAGAGTGAGCACATCTCAGGTGTGACCCCAGCAGTTTCATGGAGTATAATAACATCAGAACTAAGTCAAAATGATGAGACAGGAAGTTACAGTATTTATAAAATATTTCCTTATTTTGGTACATGCTCAGTCTTAATTTATCTCATTGAGAACACCGTGTTAAATGTTGCCTGGCATTGACGGTGATGGATAAATAACACAACTTTCTTGATGTATTGATTTAGTAAGGTACCTCTAGCCTACTTTATTATGATGCCAAGGCTGATGTAGTAATGGAAAATGACAGACTTGGATGTACACTACTAAATGATTATATACGTTCAGACGCGGATAAAGATTTAGATTCTGGATGAATGTGACAGTGTGCAGTGTCATTTATTTCTTTGTCTACACAATCATGTTATGTTAAATGTAGGAAAGGATCTCACTACATGGTGACCATGAGACATACCTTGCCAAAGCTGCCTTTGCCCAGCACTTTGTGGAACACCAGGTGGTTCATGGTGAGACGTATCCGGGGAACTGTAGGTGTGACTGGGACTGGGCTCAAACCTTTGCCAGTGTCATCTGCTTTAAAAACACATTTGCAGACACAGAGTAAATAAATATGCAAACCTGAATGAAAAGATACACAAAAACCCATACAACAAAGAAATAATTTTAAAGAATTTAAATTAAGTTAAAGAATGTCAGTGACAACAATAAACTAATTATGTTCTCAAAGATAAAACTTGATCAAACAATTTTATAAAAGAGCAGGTGCTGTGAACACATCTTACCACTAGGGTCTACTGTTGCACTTTGGATGTCTTGATAAACACCAATATCTGCTGAATTGGAGTTATCAAACTTCTTCGAAGGTTTCTATGGAGGAAAAAAGTTTGTGAAACCATTCTTGAAATTGTACATTCATATAAGAAGTCCACAGAAATTAACACAAACACTTTGTTAATGTACAAACCTGGCTGACTTGGGACAAAGCCTCTGCCAGTAGTTTCTGGTTGATTCCACATAGATTGGCCACTTTTTTCTGACAGTAACTATGCACGTTCATGCCACACTCTGGGCAGGGAATAAAAAAATGGATTAGTCAATTAGAAAAAATGAATACAATAAAAGAGTCAGAGAAATGCAAAAAAGCAGTTGAAAAGCAGATCTAACATTTGAGAAAATCCAAGTACAAAAGAACAAATGAACTCATTGTACTCACCGTCACACTTAAGGCCCTGTCTGTAGAGACCCCATAGTAGACTGCCACAGTGCTCACAGAATGTGGGGCTCTTGTAGTTATAGTACTTGAAGCGATGCGGCATATCAATCTTGAAGCGCTCTTTCTGGAACTACAAACATACAGAGCACAGCTTAGTGGTGGATCATGCAGTAGGTTTTGAAAAATGTGGTTTCTTTTGAGGGGCAGATAGAAGTCTGACTGAAATCCCACAGCCAATACCTGAGCACATACAGTATCTCAATTGCTTTTAATATTGTAGTTAATAACAAACAGTTTGGTTGGATCTGTATTCAGCTGTGCTGTGCTAACAATTTGTACTGTTTTGTGTGAGGAAAAACACAAAAAAAGCAGTAAAACAAAATGCAGTTCATTGTCAGTGTCATATCTGAAGTCAAGTTTTGCATGAATGTAGGCAAACATTAACCTTGCTTACCATAGTCTCACGACTGTTGGTTGCTGTTCCAGTGCACCTGCCAATGATTTTTTCGATACATTTCTTGTGGATTGCTGCATTGCATTCTAGATGAAGTAAATGATCAGATATTGTGTAAGTTGTGAAGACTACAAAAGGATAAAATGTAACAAACACAGATTGAGGCAAACAGCAAACACTCACGTCTGCACTTGTAACCTTGCTTGTTGAGTCCCCTACAAGTGGAAAAACAAAATGGAATTAAATGCTTGTACTGTATGACATACAAAAACAGTTTTTTCTTTTCTATAACTAATCCATTGTGACTCCTGACATATATATATATATATATATATAGTCATATAGTCATATATGTGACTATACTCAGGATGGCTTCCTTTAATTGTACTTATGACAGTGATGTGCTATGAATAGTATGCAGATAATTAGTGGCATAAAACTAAAGGTTTGTCGACTGCTTTAACCAGGAGGTACCAAACTACATTTGTACAGTTGCAAACTTTTCTCTCGAGTATTACGCAAGTTTAAAAAAAAAAAAAACTACATTACATGTTACTACATTTGGCAAAGCAGTGACTCAGGGGTTTTATATTTGTTATCAGCATAATTGGAAGACATTTTTTCCATCTTAGATAATGAGATACTTGTTTGTATGAAAATGCTCAGATGGTAAATGGCCACGGCATCACAGACACGTGCGCTGCCTATCTTCACAGGAGACAGATAATACTGTAGTTCTGAAGGTTAGACCTGCTGACATAGCTGGAACACAACACGACATCCTTGTGGGATTTCCATAGACAGTGAGTCATTCTCGCAGCTCTGCTGTTGCTTTTACAATTACTAACCCCCCCCCCCCAGACTGCTCCATTTAGAAAACTAGAAACGCTGCTAATTGGTCTTTTGAGAAACACACTTGAAGGGCTGGACTGTTGTTTTCGTCCCATTTGGTACCCAGAGAATATACGGTTGGTGACAGCACAACTGGTCTGGAATTTTAAAACCTGTACCAGTGGCATCCTAATAAAAACAAAATGCTGGCTGCAGTAACAATGTAGAAAAACAAAAACAACAGCAATGTAGCTGCTTCTGAATAGTTGCATTGGAATAGTTTCTCTCAGAAATACAGACATACTGAAGATCACAGCTAAAGAAGTATTTGAAATGTTAACCAGCTGCAGTACACAAACATAGCACTAACCGCCGTCATGCAACAAATTCAGAACTTGCGATCTCACCAGAGGAAGTCTCTGCAGACAGAGCAGAAGGTGGGCTGGCCAAAAAAGGTGGCAGTGAATTCGTGATTCTTGATTAAGTGAACCCTGGGCTGCTTGAAGGCGCCTCTCCTCTTGTTGAGGGTCATGGCTCCATCCTCTGGAGAAACCTTCACTGATGCCTGACATGTCGCTGAGGGAACAGATCAATTTACAGATCAGACTACTGCATTTCTACTGAGATTTACAGAAGAAGGGTGCAGGGCAAACTTGTTTGTCAAAGAGGTGGCCAAATCCACTTTGTCAGTCAGTCACCAGCTATAATAGTTAAGTTTGTTCAAAAGGTCTTATTAGTTACAAAAAGCTACAAGCGCTGAGGGTAAATGGAAAGTAAACACATAAAAATGCTCTCTTGGAAAAGTGTCTCAGGCTGACGCAAATCAGGGTGAGGTCAAAACTCACCCAAAGAAGAGGCGTGACAGAGAGCAGAGAAAGAGAGCAGAAACTTTGGAGGAGATAGGGAGAGTAGAATAGGAGGGATGGAGGGAGGAAAAGAATTTCAAAAAGAGAGCTGCCTTAAAGAGACAATTGATAGACAGGGAAACTTGCAAAGAGTAATGAGGTGAGGGAGATCAACCAATTTCCTCTCTTCCATTCTACTGACAAATGTTTATGTTTGGGAAGCACTTCAGTGTGCCGAGTCAAGAAAGAGGGAGAGAGGGAGTGAGGGACAGACAGCACTGGCGACTGTTCACACATGCCTAAAAATACTCCGTGCTGCTTTTCAGGAAACCTGTGGAGTGTGTAGGAGGGAGCTGATGGAGAGGGGGGCTCTTTCATAACAGTAGGTGCACCTCCCTCTCATGACCCTCTCTGACCCTGAACAGTGAACCCCGACTAAGTTAGTCCCACGCGTAATCCTCTACACAGAATCCATTTGGAACTCTCCCCTAGTCCCCTCCACGCTGGCAGTGACTGATAGGTAGCCGAATGCAGCATTTTCCAGTCACTACGGCTCTGCTTCACTTCTGCTTGTAACTGCTAAAGTGAAACTAGAATATGTTTTTGGAGGCTAATAGTCATAGCAATATCATTTTGTACTCAGGCTGTTTCACCATTTTACAAGAAAAACATTTATACATTCTTGGTAAAAACGTATATTTATTTCTGATTAATTTTCCAACGTTCAGCCAGTCCAAAGGTTAAATTCCTACGTGACCTTGAGGAATTGTTAGAGCAAACTGGTTTCACTGCCACACCTCTAGTCACCTGACAAGCTGAATGAAAGATATGCGACATGCATCCAGATTAACCCTCGACAACTTGAGCTTTTTGCAAGGCAGTTGATCCAGAGGATGATAATGCTACACTCCTCAGAGAGGTTTACGCTGACAAAAGTGCTGTGACAGAAAGCTGTGGTTGTGTGTAGACAGAAAAATAGAAACAACGTGCAAAACGTCTGTAGGGAGATTTTTATCAGATGAGGAATTTATTCCACCAGTAGAGGGCACTACACATCAGCACTGCAGTTAAGTGATTTTCTGCAGACCTACATGAAAAAGAAAGAAGGGAGGGGGAGGGGGTTCATTCACACTGGCTTGCAAACTGTCTTCTGCAAATCAAAGCACCACTCCCTAGTGGTCTAGTGGTTAGGATTCGGCGCTCTCACTGCCGCGGCCCGGGTTCGATTCCCGGTCAGGGAATGTGAGTTTTATTAGCATATTTACTTAATAATACTTTTTTAAAGTGATGAGATCCAACAAAAACACAGACATTTCGGAAGTTTTACTGTTTTCTCAGTTTTACGACAGTTGTGGGATTGCTTGCGTCAAAATGCAGACACACAAAAAATTTCTTTTCATGTGTATGTGAAACTGGGTTACACACATCTACTTTCTGTCACAAATTGACCTGCCTGCTTTTCTTTGCTCCACACTAAAATCTGATTGAAGTTCCACAATACTGTGAGATCTTCTAATGTCCAGCACATTTGAGAGTGGGAGTGGGATTGACCTCTCATAAGGAAATACTGTTTACATTCGGTTTATGCCTGCATGCAAAATAATACAAACAATAGTGAAGAAGGGATCATGTCTGGGTATCGTGGCTCTGAGGACAGACACAGAGGAAAATGACAGAGGTGATATGTTTAATAAAATGCTGTTTAACAATTCTGTTAACTATTGTTGTTAATCTGCTAGCCCTGCTACCTCCTACCAGGTTATAGTTGTAACCATGTTATTTTCTGTCCCCTCCTGATTTTGGTCATACCATGCATGTAAATTCTTTTGGTTTGACTGTACCCTAAGGGCACTGTCACACTAATGTGCACACAGCTGTCTGATGAAGCAAATAATCCTTATGTATGTTTCTTCTGAACTTCACCTTTGACTTCAGCTTATTTAGTCATGCATATTGGATGTTACAGAAAAATAGTAAAGGTTTGAAACTAAACTTTCAGAGTCTTTAAAAGCTGTGTTACCTGTATCACTGTCCTCAAGGAAGAACTGTACAGCCATCTGGATCTTTCCTGTAGGTTGCAGGTCCATCCAGAACTCAGCACGTCCATTGTTCTTGGACTTCTTACAGCGTTCTGCCAGTACGGACACACCTACTGTGGCCTTGGCCAATGGCTCCTCAGTGCTCTGCATGAGGACCACTTCTATGACACGCCCCTCATAAATGTGGGCATCAAAAGTGGACTTCCAGGATGGATAAATGGTGGGCTTCCTCTGGACCAAGGTCTTGCCTCGCTCTGTGAAAGAACATTAAGAACATCGTTTGGAAGATACCGTTCCTTTCTCAGGAATAATCACAGCACAAAAATGGCTACAGCAAAGATGGTATTTTGGACTTTTGGAGATGACTACTGAGGTAATTCAACTCAAGAGATCTGGTCTGCTACCTCACAGTGACACTCCCATTTAAATAAATTATGTTTACATACATATATGTGTGTGGAAATCTGTACATACCTGTGTTCACTGACTCCTTCATCTTGATGGCACAGATGGGAGGTTCAGACAGAGGAGCCAGAGCACCCATGTCATATGCATTGAAGGCAATACGGAGGAAGGGTGCCATGGTGACCACTCACCTAAGCCTCCTACAAACAAACAAACAATAAAAAAATAAAATAAAGACAGACTATCACACACACCCCATGTGTACTTACATGGCGCACATTGCTTAAGTTCTGTACTTAAAACAAGAAGGAAGAGAGTTCGTGGTTAACAGTGCTCTCAGATGCAAACTACAGAGGAAGTAGAAGTTTCCAACTCTAGATATAACATTGGAAACTACCTGTCAGTAATGAGGGAAGATGGAACAGAGCGGTAATCCTTAACTGTGCACATGAGAGCAAGATGAGGCAATGAGACAGCAAGAAACAGAAGATCTTTAAGATCATATGTCCAAGATGAACAGAAAGTCCCAGGATTAGGGTAAAAGGCAAACAAAAAGGAAAAGGAAACACAATACAAACAAGCACATTAAGTCGTTTTTAAAAATATACAGACTCTTTTTATAAATTTGTTGGGCCAAATGCATTAATGCTATGGGTGAAGTGAAAATTGACTTCTACACTTAATAAACAAAAAGCATCTGCACACTTGCTTCATTAAAGCTGAATTGCTCCACTGACAGATTTGTTCAGCACTGCTTTCCATATGTTTCACATACTTCCTCTTGAGGTGGCTCTCTTGGGGTTTGAACAATAGTCTCCTTAGTCATTTACATATATCTTAATACAATTGTTATATAATTACTAAATAGTGTGGCAGAGCCAACCTTAAGGCATCAGGAGGACAACCTCTTGTTCTGTGTTTTCACCTGACACAACACAATGTTCAGTAAATCAGTGGATTTTAAAAGTAAACTGTGCTACTGTGAAAACAAAAGCTGAAAATAGTGACATTTCCCTCCATGGGGCCTTGTAATAACAGAGATTACGCAGGGTGAAAACATAGGGGGGCGCCAGTCAAGCATCATATTGTGTAAAGGAACTGCGCTAACCAGCCCTCACTGAACCCTTCATGTTATCAACACTTTTTTACACCAAAGAGTCACACAGATGCTACGTCATTGACTAGCAGGACCCAGAGGGCATTTTAACCTACATCTTAATTCCCAAAGCAGCAATACAATCCCGCAGAATTCCTCCTTCTGTGATTTCAGGCATCCAGCACCTCATTTTAACTACACAGTGATGTTCAGCTGCTCTGTGAAATGACTTTCTGGGCAGTAATCTCTAACTGCAAAATGCACACATGGAGACATGTCCGTCTCTTAATCTTGTATATGAAGATTATGAATATTATCTCTATATTATCTTTTTCTGTTTAAAAATGTATTTGTCTTGTTTTTCATGTTGCTGAATGTCATGTCCTGAGTGAGGGAACTAGTATGTGCTGTCATGAATTTGGTTGGCAATTTATTTGGTACACTAAGCTAAAACTAGTCAGTGTAGTCATAACATACAGTATTATGTTAATTCAATACCAGTCTTGCAATACCCTATAGTGCACTACAGCCTAATAGCAGCACAAACTGCCTCTCTAGAGCCAAGAAGTCAATATATATACATACAACTTATAAAGTCTCTAAACACGTACATGTGGCGTGCACTGTGTAGCTACAGTTTCAATGTTATCTTTATCCCTCCTAGTTGGGTATATTTTGAATACTACGCACTTCCAGCTGTCCTCCTCAACAGTGTTGCCACTGGGCTTCTGGAGGCTTTGGGTGATCCTGTGAGCCTGTTTGGGATCTTAAAACTTCTAAATGTGCAGCTATTTCTGAGTGAGGGCACAAGGATCGACAAACTATTACAGCTACTGCCCACGCATGCACACAAACACACAAAAACAATACTAATGACATATAGAAAAGCATATAAAAAAAATCTAATTTTAAGGCCCAATTCCAGTTTTCTCTGTTTTACATACACTCTGGTATGTACACATACTGTACACAGACAGTGCTATGTAGGAAAGAGAGCCTCATTTCCCCAGAGAGAGTGGAAAAATTGAGCACATGCAATTGGGGACAGGGTGGGTAGAGGAAAAGAGAAAGAGAGAGAGAAAGATAGACAACACACTGGAAGTGTGTTCTGGAGGTTCAGTGGTCATACAGAGAAATCACACTCGGTGATAAAACCAGACTTTCCTTCACTACATCCAGTCACAATGAAGTCGACTCTCAGCGAGATGGATGGTGTTCATTTGTTTGTGTGGCCTCAGGCAGCTATTTAGTTACACTCATGGACTTCGAAGTACCAGCAAACGTAAAACTGGACTGACTGCCTGAGGTGTCTGTGTAAAGTTAGCCCAACACAAAGGAATCCATAAATTATATGCTAACTGGAAGAAGTATGCAGAAAACGTGACAACAAGAAGACAGAAGTAACAGGAACATGCAATTAAATGTCACTTGACTTTTGAAAATTCCTGTTGTTCATCATATCAGATCAGAGGTTGTCTATGGCAGTGGTGCCTAACCCTGGTCCTTGAGAGCCACAACCCTGCTTGTTTTCCAACCATCCCTGCACTTAGAGTTTCTGATTGGCTGAACACACCTGATCCAGGTAATGAGGTAAAACAAATCTTCCCCAGCCACACTGCATGCAACACAATAATAGAGCCAGAGACGTGAGACTATCTGCGATAGACAATAATCAAAGAAGGCACTCAGCGGTACATCACAAACACGTCAAAGGTTTGTTATGCACTGAATTAGTGGAGATGTCATTTAGTGGAAGAAGTGATTGAGCAGGTCTAGCAGGCTTCTGTGTGTCTGTCTTTCATTGGTCTAAACAAAGACACTTGGACAAAATGACAACAACGGAGTTTCCCCTCACAAAATAATCTTAGCGAGTCTTAGTGCTAAGTCTTTTGTGATATTAATTTTGTGCCTTATATTATATACTAGGAGCAGAGTCGAAGTTGAAATACACAAATCAACAATAAATACATTAATGCTACATTGTGAAAGTTCGACAACACAGCACTGATTACTGCCCAACCATTATTCAAACTATTAGGCTAACCCTTTGCTACACAGGAACATTTATTTACATCGAAGGAGCATGTACTGAGAGCGTTAACATTTAACACACAGCCTCAGTTAAGTTACTGTAAGTTGTCCAATTATCTGTCTGTCTCTTTAAATTAGGAGTTAATGAATTAAGAGGAATATAGTTGCCACATTGTTCCTTTGAATGTAAACAACCTCAAATTATAAATGAGAGTGCACTTTAGCCCCACAGTAATTAAACCTTTAGTTTTCTGAAGTACAAGGCCGACACAATAAATATGTCCAAATACCCTCTGACAACACTGCTTTTGTAAAATTACTACATGTACTACTGGGTAGTACAATAAAAGCAAAGCATTAAAATCAATAAGCCTGAACATGTGCAACAGACAATTTTCACAGCGGAAAATGGTCTTGTCATAGCAGGAGACACAAAGATGTAAATAACAATAATGACAGCTTAGTTACTATAACTATATACTATATTACTGTCATTCCCGTGAGTTGCACAGGTCAGGAACCTTGAAAGTACAGCATAAAATAATTAAAATAAAAACATAATAAATAACAAAGGCTGAAATAGATTTAACTGCTTCACTTTCTTGACTTTCACATTGTGCATGCTGACTCTGGCACACTTCCATGTTTTACTAAGAAGCCTGAATAGAGCAGAGCCATTGTTAATGCTGTTAGTAACACCTGTGCTTTCTGGCTATGACAAATCAAAATACCTGCTGTGGAAAAGAGAACTCATTAAACACACTTGGATGAGTGACAGGAATTATCAAATGGCTGAGTAATCGTTTGAGTGACTCAATATATTGTCTTTATTACAAGAATGCTAGCTTTTATCTGTCTACTAAGAAATGGCGTTGCAGTATTTGGACATTAAGTCTGCCTCAGTGACAAAAGAACAAGTCATGTGATTAAGAACTGGACCGACAGGATGCTAAATAAAGCATCATGAAAAGCGGGATGCAGGTAACAGATCAACCTGTTCTGACATATACGGACATGCAAAACTTACCCAAATGCATGTCATAACAAGTTCAAAGTTACCTAACATCACTAAAATAGAGTTGTCAGTTGAGATCAACTAACCACTTTGAGAGTATGTGAGGTTTCAAGGTAGGTTTCATAGGTAACAAGTGCTGGACACTCCCACATTGTAGACTCCATTTGGAAAGCAATATCTGGAAATGTGTGAAGGAATAAAATTAATAAAATACAGTATGTGCTTTCTGACAAACTGGTTTTTGCTGTCCTCCCACTGTGTTCCTTCTACAGTTACTTCAGGAGGCTGTGCTGACAACATGCATAGACAAAGACGGAGTGAGAGTACAAGACTGAGTGAAAGACAGGAAGGTCCAGAACAGACCCAGAACAGTCTGACTGGGTGGAACTGGGTCAGTCGGTGGCCTAGCTAATTAGAACTGAACAAACACGCAAAGCGGTTATAATGAAACTGACTCACCACGGCACAAGTCAGCCAGGCCACACTCGGGCCTAAAGCTAATAATCTGGGGTGTGGTTATGTGTGTAAACATGTACTGTATCATGAAACTGCACTTTCTGATAGCTCAAAAACCAGTCCCTCTCCACTGTAATTTAAACAGTGATCATGGAAAATAGCAATTTTAGATGTTTCCTGACATGATCAGGATCCAGATTTACATCTAAATATACCCAGTTAATTTTAATCTTGCAGGTTTTTGGAGAGCTCCTAAATCGTATAACTTCTGCGCAGGTGAATTGTATTTCAAGTGAGTCAGACTCAAGACCACTGAGATTTGGTCATTTAAAATCATGACGCTGCTTCAGTGCTGTCCTGCTTGTTTTCAACCATCTCTGCTCTACCCAATACTTATTACCTGGATCAGGTGTGTTCAGTCAATCAGAAGCAGTAAGTGCAGGGATAGTTGGAACACAAGCAGGATAGTAGCTCTCGAGGACCAGGGTTGGCTACCCCAGGACTAACATGTGCACACTGTCAAAACTACCTGAAACGTGAATTGTGGTTAAAAAGTGCTTTGCAGAGTTTAAAATGGTTTAAAATCTTACTGGGGGAATGACAGTGATGTATAAAAATATGAAGGGACATATAGGAGAAAAATATAACCTTCTTGGTGGAGGTACACACACTGGGGTAATTTTATAGCCCAATTATTAATGATTTTCTTCTTCACTCCCATTCTGACATACAAATAAAGCTATGTAGTGGTCACAAAACTTTCCTTAATGCATTCCTTTCACTGAAGCGTGTTGCACGTATTATTACCGCATTAACACTGTCTCAAAACCACATAATTGTACTTGTGCATGCACACACACACACACACACACACACTAATAACCTTGAACAAAGCAGCCTTTAATGAATTTCAGCGAGAGAGTGGCTTGAAAGAATGAAAGCCTTTCTTTCTTCCACTAACCAAAGTTAGCGTCCAACACCCCTTCCCCAACCACACACACACACGCAAAGGTTATGTCAACAAGCAGCATTTAACCGAAGCTGCAGACAGACACCTACAGTGCAGGCAAAAAAGAAGCATAAAAATATGCACTTACGCGTCTTTCTGTGATGCTAAATGTTTGGTCATTTCTGTCTTTGTCTCTCATGCACACACATACACTCAGTAATCAGGTCAAAGTAGGACAGGAAAGAAAAGTTGAGAGAGACTGAAGAAGTGTGAAGAATAAGATGGGCGCTAATATTGCTGGTTCAAGGTCAGAGTCAGACGAATGGGTGTGACACATTGAATCTGTTATCATTTCATTTTGGCCTTAGTTTGACCTCTGACCAAATCAGCACAAGCTGCCTCTAAATGCCAAGTGGATGCAAAGACTGATGGACATGGATAAAAACTTCTGTCTGGGAGATAACCTTTTCTGATTTTCTCTCCCTTCTTCTTGTGTGTCACTGCGCGATGTGGCATGATGTCAAACCTGCTATACCAGCAGGGACTGAAAACCTGCCACTGTGTGTGTGTGTGAACGAGTTTGTGTGTCTTCTCACCACATGCATTAAGAGCGGTGTCCATTTCTGCACCGCTCACAGTTCACAAAGCCTCGGTTAAGTCAGACAAAATAGCGTCTGAGCAAGGAGAGCCAAGCAGGACAGCATGATGTAGACTGAGTGAGTGTGTGTGTGTGAGAGTGAGAGAGGTAGTGCCAAGAGATCAAAGGCAAGTAACGAGCCAAGCTATCATCACCCAGTGCTGATTTTTACTAATGTGTGTAATTATGCAAAAGAGCAGGTGTCCTCTTTAAATGAAAATCACATCTTGTACATCAACTTGTACAAAATATCACTTTAAAATAGATAAATTAGACTAATTACTGATGTCAGCTTTCAAAATAAATTAGCAATTAGTCACACACATTGTCTAAAATAAAATGTACAGGCATTAATGTGTTTATGAGTATGTGAGATCTGTGCTCACTCAGCAGATGTCTCAGCCATGTCCTCCATGGTGCCATTGCCCAATATTGACACACCAGTAACTGCAGGCAGATGCAGGCAGATTGTGTTACCTATGCTCACAAAGCTGCACAGCCTCCAGGAGATAATAACAGGAACACAGAGTTGTGTTATAGCTTGTGACACAAGACCTCCACATGCAATAGGTGGAATATTTCAAAAGAGGGCAATGTGTTTAGTGTTGCTGCCTTGATTGCAGCCACAAGAATGTGTAGCAATCTACACACAGACACTTCCCTTAAACTAAACACCGCCATCACATAACTCTGACATGGTCCTTCCTCACCTTTTCCAGGAAACGTCAATGACTGAGAAACAGGCCACATGTAGAACACAAGGAGACTAATGTGGTTTTATGGCAACAGAACGAAGCAACATGTTAGTATAGGACAATGACTAATTGCAATTCCAGTTACTAAACCTAAATGCGACGAGGGAAAGATCTTTTCAGGATCGTGGACTCAGCTGAACAATGAAAACCAGCTCCAGTTCAAGTTAGACCACAATGCACCGAATGCTGCTGTTCATCATCTGTGTTGTCTCTCTGATGATAATGACATCGGCAGCTTTCTGTCCAGAGCAGAAACCAAAGGGGAGAACGTGGGATTTAATGGAAGTGAAGTCCATCACAAAGATGACTAATCATCTTATCCAGCTTTGTACCTTCAGAAATGACTGATGTACAATTAATCACTTTGATGTAAACTACATATGACAGTCAGTAAAGGTAAACTGTGACTGCACTCAATAGTTCATGTATCTGAACTATATCAAACTATGAAAACCCTTTGTTTGTTTACCTAAGATGCACTTCAGTAGGACAATCTAAGGAAAAAAATTATTTGAACTACTTGCTTAACAGAGAAAAATGTACCATGCAAATATCTTTCTGTTGTCACCCTTGTTAATATTTACATTATTTATACAGTCTCCCGTTGAAATACAGGAACTGGAGAAATTTAATGATGACAATGACTAATAAAAGGGAGTTTGTTCCCTAATTTGCTGCTATAAATAACCGTTAATGTAATTAAAGATCATAAATAAATTCATTTCTGACTTGGGGTCGTTAGCACGGTTAATTCTTTTCTTTTTTTATTCTACCTACATGACTGAAACTGTTGCGATAAGAAGGAAGGAAACAACATTTGCTGATGATTTGATGAATTTGTGTTTGCCGGTGCAGCCTCAGTACCAATAGAGACAAGTAAACGTTTCGTCACGTTAAGTGGATCTGCCAAACACTGAAACGTGGTTTAAATGAACTGAGGTAACTACAGCTGAAACACGAAGACAGAGCATCGGTAACATCAACTCCTCTCACTGCCAAACTCTTATTATTACTATTATTACTACTACTACTACTACTACTACTACTACTACTACTACTAATAATAATAATAATAATAATGTTGTCAGCTGGGGTTAGCTGTAAGACACCAGCCAAAGCAAAGACAGGCAACTCTTGACTCCGAGCAGGCTGACGTGCAGACCAGTCAGCAAGTGTCCCAACTGTCACACACCGAACTCAAGTTTTTTCCGACCGCGAACAAGTGCTACCTCTTCACATCAAACTGTGACTTACCTCTTCCGCCGAGCTTCGAAGTGTCTCGTTTGCCGCGAGTTTGGCGTTTGAACCGCGTTTTTTTTTTCTCTTTGCTGTAGGTTCGACTTAAAAAACAAATTTGAGGAAGTGTTCAGTCGGCTGCTTTTACGCTCTCTCTCTGCCTGTGTGTCGGTGTGCGTGTGTGCGCCCGGCTCCGCTCTGCCGCTTTACAGCGGCGCGCCGCGCGGGGCACTGGGAGTGTGACGTCAACCAGGTGAATTCCCACACACGCGCATGCACACACAGAAGTGAGACTATACGGTTGTGCAGTGTGTGCAGTAAACACACAAGTCACAGCCTACAAAAGGAACAGAGGATAATTGGTAAATGCATTGTAGCCTGTTTTAAATGGACTGCAGGACTGGACTGACAACACTAGAAACCTGATACTACACAGTGGAAAGGGGCCTCTCTCAGCCACTGCATTAACATATAAGTAATGCTGTGTGTTCCCAGGAGTCAGTTCATCTTGTAACACCTTGATCTGATGTTTTGTCAACAACATATCAGTGGTTGAAAAGCAAAACGAGGAAATTTTGCAGTTACACGAATCTGTGTTAATGTCCTCCAACAACTTTTACCTGCAGTGAAACATGTGAACGTGGCAGTGGAACCAGCAAACCAGGAATCACTGTGTGTATGCTTTAATACATAACTCATCTGGTTTGATCTCTCTTTCCATCTGTCTCTGCTGCACACGCAGACACACATATGTGCTGTAGGCTACACAGGTTTAGAAAGAAACACAGTTTCAAGAGCTGATCCAAACAGTCATGTATTTCCATACAGGCCCTGCCCACAGCACCTCTGCACTCCCGCTCCTCCTCCCCTGCACAAAGCATGTGCACGTGGTGCTGAGTCATCAGCCCCCACCCACCAAAACTGTGTGACAGCAAAAGAGAGGATAGATGTGTAATTTTCAACAATCTCTATCAGCTCCTAAAGGGCTATTTATAGCTCTCAAAAGAATGTAAAAATGACGTATGCAAAGGATTACTGAGTACGACTATGGAGTTACTCATCGCCACTGCAAATGTTTGGGTCACAGGACCAAAGTTTCACTTGAGAAATCTCTCTCTTGACACAAGGTTGCAGCCCAGCGAATATTTCACTTCAGTAATTTCAAGATCACTCTAAACTAGAATTTGTGTTTGTGAAACTCTAGTACTACATCCTCACTACTTCCTAAATTCAACATGTTAACAGTGGGTTCAGTATTGTCACTTAAATATTCTTTAACACAGAGAAACAACCGTAAAAAACTTGAAGTCGTGTGACAGGAAAATACGTCTTTTTTTCCATTACTTTCACTTCCTTCTTGGAAGACTGCCTATCTTCACCGATGACCTCATGTTGTATCAGTAGGAAAAAAAAATCCATGCATCAAAACTATCACATTCTTTTTAGTCACCGCTGCCTGCTCCTCCCATTAAATAAAACCTGCCTCTGGCTTTCCCAGCTGACATCCAGTAGATTTGTGTTTGATGTTAATGCACCCAGCATTCTGGTTCAACAGGAGCCGCGTCAAATTGGGGAACTAAGATTTTCTTCTTGACATGATCACCCTCTGAATGAACAAATGTAGGTCAAAGGGGTGCACAGTTTGCTGATGCTACATGATGGTAATAAAGGTAATTTCTTGCTCACGCCCGGGGCAGCGGGAATACAAAGAAATACCATTTGTAGTGTTAAAGTTTAAATTACAGACAACTTTGTCGATTGGGAGACTTTTAGACTGAGGATCTGGATCTGTGGGTTATGTAAATTCACTGTAAGAACACTAAGAGCATGACACAACATAACATTTGCCATATGAACGTACTGACTTCATACTTGCTCTGTGAATTAGACTTGTATCCGGGCAGGGGACCCAGACGGTTCCTGTTTGGATGGCCATTTCTGCCATCCCAGCAATGCCAGGGCAAACATCAGTGAGTAATGAGAGGAACAGACTGAGGGAGGGAGGGATAAAAAAAACAATCCCTGAAAAGGAAGAGAAATGGTCCTTTCATCAAGAGACATGACTGACTAAATCTGCCTTTCTCTATCTGTCCTCATTTCTGTCTTTACGTCTTTTTCATGTTTCAAGGCTAAGAACGCAGCCTTTGTAGACTAGGAGAAGTTCAGCTCTTGCTTCATTCAGATGGCCTTGAAGTAAACCAGACCAGCTTTTTTTCAGCCTGATCCCACACATGCATGAAGTTGGTAAAACATTGTTTTGGAGTGTTATCTCTAAACACAGCATAAACTTTCTTTCCTGTTTCAGCCACTGTTGAAATGACTTTCCTCTCCTAAAAGCACATCTACAAGTGTTTGTGTTGTGTCTCTGTCTAAAATGTTGTGTGAGCTACTAAAGCAGATAACACACACACACACACACACACACATGGCCTGAATATCAACAGGACGTTTTCTAAAGTTTTTTGTGTGCACTCAGCTGCTTACTAACATATATTCTACATTCATACTGAAGAGAACATCAGGAACACTTCCTCTTCAAAAAATCCTTACTCAAAGTTGTTCAGGTGTGTCTTTTACTGGAGGGGAATTCTGAGATTACAGCATGGAAAAATGCACCTGTAACCTGCACACAGTACATATCAGTGTCCTATTATGAAATGTAAATAAAACAAAGGTAATTTTTCCGGATGAAGCTCACGTCATTCTTTCACTTTGCCTGCTGATTTGGAGTTTCCTCTGTTTGATTCTGAGCCTTTCTGCCTTCACTTTAGTGAATTTCTGGCTGATTATTGGCGTCCTGGGTGTGGATTTGAAACGTTTTGAGTGTGTGGAAGGAGAAACCGTCCTTTGACTATTTTTAGAGGTCCTTTTCTTACATTTTGGAGACGCTGCAGTAATTGAAAGCTATCGATTCAAACATGCAGGAAGTTACCTAATCACTTTCTGCATCTCTGATTCCCTGGCGACTAAGAGAAAGGTTGTTGTTTTTTTTGAGTGTGTTTGTATATGTGTGAGAAACTGTGTGACAGAGTTTATGCTCCCATCAGTACAATGTACATGTAACAAGGTATCTTTAACTTTCGGGAGCTCAAAAGAAGATTCTCTCTCTCTTTTGTTACTTCCACTAAGTATTGGGTCATTAATACTCTTGGGATCGTGTATCTAGAGCAACCCCAATCTGCTGTTCTTCCTACTTTCTGACTGACACACAATATCTTCATCTTTACTCATCTGAGCAGATGCTCTTTTACTCATGAGCTCTGTAGCAACAGTGTCCAGTCTTGGTTCCATTCCTTCCCTATTATCTGTATTGGCGGCCTTTTAAAGCTGTTAATCACCAGATACAATGCCAGTTTTTAATGATCAAAGGACTTTAAAGACAATAAGATAAAATCACATCCTTTTTATTTATTTCAGTAAGCTTTCATAATGGACCTGCTCTGGTTAACTTAAAATCATTAATATTGCAGCCACTGAAAAAGAAATAGGCCAAAATGTTTTGCGCTGTTTCTTTGTCTTTAAATATTTATGGTAGCCACTGCTTGCCACTGCTGTCTGACTTGGTTGTTTTGGCACCGTGGAACAGTTTGGTATAACTAATTAACTTATTGGAGGGGGCTCGTATTACCTGCAGTCTGGCCTGGACTGGGTAGTGAAAAGCCTGGAAAAAAGAAGTGCTGATTATAGACTGTAATGGCAGTGAATGGAAATAAGGGTAATACACTATAGGTAGAGTAAAACAAACGCATCTTCCTTTGGTCAATCAAAGGGAGATGTGTGATCAATGATTTTCACCTTTGATTAGTGAAAATCAATGATCATTTAATCAATGACAGTCTTGCAAACTAATACATTATGCCCAGGATGAACAGAATTTACTGTATGTTAATTAAAATATTACATTCAAATGTAAATGAGATTTTGACATGTAGTGTGCTGTCACTCAGGTATCACTGATGGAGTTTGTTGTCATTATATTGATGAATGTCAGTCTTTTCATGAAGTGTTTTCAAATGTTAAAATAGGATTTTGGTTGGATCAGTGTGAAATGCCTTCGCTAAGGTGATTTATAGGCAAATATAAAGCATATAACATTTTTTATATGCTTTATATTTGTTTATTAATTAGTTTATTCATTAATTATTATTATTTGCTAATAATGACATTACTCTAGACCTGTCTCCCTCTTTCCCCTTTATGCTTTCTATGAAAATTAATAAACATTTTAAATACATGAGTGAATGTATATAAATGATACATTTTCAGGCAAAAATGAGCACAAAACAGGAAAAAAACACTCCCCAGGACATTTAATACATGGCGTTCACAGATAAATTTACTATACCAGTGTAAATTCAACTTTTTAACTTTGAAAATCTCCAATACAAATTATGTACTGGTGAAATAAACAGAAACATGCAAGAGAAACTCTTCAGTTGTCAGTCATCAGCATGTCCTCTATAGTTTAAACGAGGTCTGTATGGCATGATGTACTGCCTCCCCCTGCTGGGTCAAAGGGACGTAAACTAAACTGTGTTTACCACAAATAGAGGAGACACACATGAATGGTATACACTTACTTCAAACCAGTATTTACCACCAACAGGAGATAAAGACATCATACAAAACACCCATACAAAGAAATACAATGCAAACAAACAACCCTCACATACGTACTGCTTTTCTGAGGCTCATAATTATAGTTGTTTAAATGAAGTCCGACAGGAGTTTGTTCAAAGGTGTTATTGTTCATGATTCCATCACATTTTTTTAGGCCTGTTGCTCACCTCATATGCAAGTCGAAATAGTAGAAAAACAACTAGAAATTTATCGTAAAAACAAAACAAGAAACATTTCCCTTTTAAAGGCAGTGTTTACACAGGAGCTACTGTCTTGAAATGGGTGTCATAATGGGGGTGTCCATGTTATTGTGTCCACTTATTCTTCTATTTATAAGGCGTGTAAGAACAGGCCATGAGGACAATGAGTAAACTTTTCAAAGGAGTTTATTTTATATGTATCTATATACATGAGAATGTACAATGCACTATACGCAAGAGGTGCAATCCATGATAACACAACAGGTGTGGCCCATAAGAAATAGGTGGAAAAGCTGAACAGTACTTGATGAACAAATGTGTGTGAAAGATCAAATGTAGGACAGCTGCATTCTGAATGGAGTAGATCATGGCTTTACAGTAAATCGATTATTTTAGATAAACTATGAATGATTATGTTAGAACAGTAGAAGGTATGAAACTACAGTGTCTTCCCTACTGCTCAAAACATGAGAGGCTCAGATGACTAACACTGAATAGTTACTAGTAGTTTGAGATTGGCTTTTTTCATCAGTTTTTAAGTCCAAGTGGTTAAAGTGAAATTATATTCAGCAGTGTATTTACAGCATGTATAAAGGTATTCATAAGATGGCACAATAGTATATTCTTATGTAACTGTACTGTAACTTAACTGTTCAAAATACTAGAATATAAGAGTAGTTAAAAAAACAAATGTTATCAAGGTCTCGTCTGGAGAAATGATAGTTGTACAGTACTGTGATAACATAAAAATAAAGAGTACAATTCCAATTCAGGCACATTCATCATCAGTTGCAAATTGCATTGCATTCAATTGCAAGAAATCAAATGGCACTTCAGACCTGTATAACAAACGCTGAAAATCTACTGATTCAAATAGAAAGTATTTCATCTTTCAAAGTGATCACCATTGTAGAAATACTGCTGAGTGGTTGTCATGCAGAGGGTCATTCCATATATTTGTAGATTCAATACAAGAGTAAGATGCCAGAAGAAATTACATATACACATACTGTGATGACTAAAATGACCTTTTACTTAGAACATCATGGAACATCATTTGTATACAAATAGATCGTAGTATAATTCACTTCACTATCTGCAGTGTATACTTCACAATATATATTGATAATATCAAATACCAAATATTTACCCTATGGACTATGGAGCAGTGGAATCTGTTTTGGAAATTTTTGCAAAGTGATTTAAAATGATGTGATGCGACATTCACCTTCAGAACAAAGAGAGTGGTTTAATAATCCATTGGAAACTTGGAAAGGTTGCGGAACAAAGTTGGAAAAGTTGCAGACTTTTGTGCGGCGGTCTGTGTAAAAAAAGCAAAACAGAGGAAATGAAATGTTCTTTCTCCGGCTTTTAAGTGAAGCAATTAATGTATCAAAGCTGCTCGAGTGATCTCCAACTAGAGGTTTCCACTTCTCCACGTAGCAGCAGCCTTCTGATTTTCACCCCTTACCACTGGGTGGCAGCCTTGTCTAAGAGCCCACTGGTCATTACATTGTCATGTAATATTCCACAACAACCCAGACATGATGAGAGTTTCAATTCTACTCGTAGTCTGAGTTCAGATGCAGCAGGTAGCTTTGTTGTGCTCCACAGAGAAGTCCTCGCAGCCTCAGACAGCAGTTCAGCTGCTCCGTTAACTGAGCAGGTGCTATAAAACAGTAGCCTCCTCCATTGCATTAACCCATCTGAAACACAAGAAAAGGAACATGACACCTTTTAACACAATGGTTTGGTCAGCTTGGGCTTGAGGTCAAGTTTTAAATGGAAAGCTTGTGGTAGGAGTTTGAAAGATGCAGGCTTTTACCTGGCACGAGGAGTCACAAAAGATACTAGCAATTGCATTATGGGAAATGAAGGATGTGTTTTTTGGTGCTTGGGATAAAAGTCAGGATATCTCAGCCTCTGCTGCTTACCTCAGACTTTAGAGAATTGAATTATTAAATTTGAAAATTCTACACAACATTAAAAACCCACTTTGATCATTTTTCTTCAGTGCTTAATTCAGAAAACTACAACTTAAAATTGTATTTAGCAACCAATAGTACAAATCTTTAAACTGTACCTTAAACCCTTAGTTTTTTATTTTAAACTTTATGTTTTGTAGTTTACTCTCTGTTCATAATACACTACTCACAAAAAGTTAGGGATATTCAGCTTTCGAGTGAAATCTCAGGATGAACCTAAAATGCACTATAACCTTTACAGGTGAACTTAGTGTGACCTTCCCTAAACTTTTGAATGCAAATGGGCGGCTGTGGCTCAGGAGGTAGAGCAGTCGTCTGCCAATCGTGAGATCAGTGGTTCGATTCCTGGCTCCTCCA
>JAUMHL010000025.1:6714850-6731049 GCA_032362345.1 Sandelia bainsii
TGTAGTGTGAACTTTTTACATTTTCCATAAATTTCACCTGAAAGCCAAATATCCCTAACTTTTTGTGAGTAGTGTATGTATTTTCTTTCACTTTCATTTCTATCATTTTCTTCTTACCGCAAAGTACATAGTAACTTCTGTTACACACATCTACTGCTGTACAGTGCACATTACATACTGCAAACTATATCCTGACTGATACTGGATTTTTGAAGCTGATATTTCAAAATCTCTATTCAGGTCATACATACAACATCTAGACATTATTAATATTGATGCCTTAATGTTTTTTTGTTTGTTTGTTTTGTTAACCATCAACAACAATCATTTTGAACAGGGCATTTTACAATTGAAAAGTAAAATTCCCCCACTGTAGGTACTATGTAAGAATACACACCCAACATTTTTTTAACTCTTTTTTTAAGGGAAACCCTGAAATAATGAAGCTGTCAGCAAGTATTATGATAATTAGTGCCTTTTGTTCAGATAAACTCAGCTGGAAAACATAATACCCTTTAATAAATATGTTTGGCCAACTTGAATTGGTTACCAGTCGTATAACCACACATTACCATGTATTTCTTAAAATAATGTCAGCAACATCTCAGCATTAAAAAACACACGTATAGATACAATAAACCAGTACCACTAAAAATAAAACCTCCAACCAGATATGAGTCCTATTGGAAGGGAAAACAACAGTATATTAGGTCTAATCTAATTAATTTCCAATAATGCAAAGAAAACTGTGACTACGTTAACATGACATCAGTGCTCACCTGCGTGCAGTATGTTGATCGTCGGCTCTGAAGGTGTAGTACAGGGTCTTCTTGTGGTAGAGATGGAACACGTTGCTGTTTTCCTCTCCCTCTGGTCTCTCGGTCAGTTTGACAGTGAATCCCTGCAGAGGTAGACTCTCTGACGCCACTTTATCCTGGGGTAACCAGAGCAAAGAAATCAAGCACAGGCATACGAGTTAAATGTATCGATCTCGCTGTCAGCTGGAATATGTGTCTATCAAGTATTTCATGCTTCAAGAAGAAGAAAGCGGCGCAACGCTCAGATGTCGACAGAAGAGAGAGCACAGAGAATCCCTTCATTAGCCACTGAAAGTGTTTTGACCAAGAGGAAAGGCTGAAATGTGTAAATATATTAGCCAGAAGTGAAAAAGAAAAATAGACATAGTTTGTGAGGAATTTATTATGCGATGATAATGAGAGTGTGTGAGTGTTTTTGGGGCTGGTGTGGGAGACTCTGTGCCCCCTCACCTCACGGGCTGTGAAGGTGTAGAGCACCTTGTCTTTGAGGAGGAACCACAGCCGTTTCCACTTCCTCTTGCTCTTCTTCTGCCGCTGTAGGCTGCCGCTCATGGTGGAGCCCTCCACGCTAAGCGTTACCTGATGAAATGTATGGTACATTCGACGCAAATAACAAGTCAGAAATACAATATGTGGACAGATACAAGGAGTGGATAATATTGCAGGAATATGTAAACATTAGAATCACAAATCTGTTATTTAGTGCAAGTTAGTTTAGTGCATTACATTCCTATTATTTTCTCTAGTGCCTGAAGATAGGAAGATACTTATACAGATACAGTCAATTGTAAACCCTGCTATTGTGCCTACAGCAGAGCATATGTTGTAAACGCTTGACATTCCAACCACACATGCCACACATGTATACAACTCTCCCTGGTGGTCCAGTAGTTAGGATTTGTGGTGCTCTTACCATGGCAGCCTAGGTTTGATTCCCAGTCATGGAACATTTATTTATATACATCTTTACACATATTTGTTCAGTGAAAGTGAACTGGGCCAGTATGACATGTCTTGAAGCTTGTCAAACGCATGTCGGAACAAAAACAGAGCCACAGATGACAAATGCTAAGGGTGCTCCACCTGATTGAGAGGGGAGCTGCTCTTCCTGCTCTTCCACAAACTCGGGGGCTGTAGACTCTGAAAGACAGCAGAGAGTGGACGACTGGCCCGGTGAGTCCTAGGGCTGGAGTTACCACACGCCCCTGACACACTGCCACCTACAGACACACACACAATTAATACCAAGTCAAAGATGAAGAAGCGCACCAAGCTGATTCCCTCACCAGTGAGGCATTTTTCACACAGAAAGCTAAGATTTACCTCTTTTCCTGAGCTCAGCATAGCAGTGGTCACACACTTTGGCCACCCTGTCTTTGAGGTACTTCAGTGGGTATCTGTTCCTAGAACAAGCACGGCACACCACCTAGTCAGAGACAAGACACAAAGACAATTTACAAACTGCAGATACAGATAGACAATGTACAGTTTCAGTGGGCTTCATTTGACATATATTTACATATAATTAATTGCTTAATTTAGAGTAAAAGTTCTCATCAAAAGTACAACATTAAAGTAAGGTGAAGCACGGTCATCTCCTGAAACTTGTACTTTGTATCTGACCTTGCCACAGGCGTTGCAGTGGTGTCGTCTGAGTGTGAGGCTGAAGTCAGAGGTACAGTTCATACACATCATCACATGAGAAACTGGCACTAGTACTGGAGCAGCTTCACCCAGGGCCATCCACAACTTCTCACGGGCCTGAATGAACAAGATTGAGATGATGTTGAGATGTTACAATCAGAATTTATAATATTTGAATAATATAATCTTTAACACTGTGAACAAATATGTGCTGTACAACTATTACATTTAGTTTTAATAATGTTATTGATTTTTGCAGTAATCAATTACAGTGAATTACTATTTTACAGTTACAGTTATTGCCAGCTATAGTATTTATGGCATTATTAGTTAAGCTATTCAAAAAAAGTTATGATTATCATCTACAGTGTAAATGTCTTGTTTCAGTTGACACAGTGAAGCAAGATAAGTTTTCTTCTTAAACAACATTAAGTGACATTGTTGTCACAGGGTGTAACACTAAAATTGTTTTTCTTACCTCACTGCAGGGTCCACCAAATGTACACAGTCCTGCAGCATGGTCCGCTATGGCTCGACTTAGTGTGTGGAACCAGTCCTCCCTTTCTCCAACCGAGCTGAAGAAATAAACACAAAGAAAATCCCACCTGATGCCTGGGAAAGTCTTTAGACTTAACATCCAGACAGGAGTCTAACAGGGGAAAATGAGTCTTGTGTCTGTGAAGTTGCTCACCTGGCAGAGAGTGTAATTGTGATGTCAGACACTTCAATCCTAAGACAGTTCAGGACATTGTCCAAGACAGGTTTGCTCACCTGTGTGCATGAAGGGAAAAAAAGCATTATGACAGTTCAGTCAAAAAACACTGTGTAGAGAGAAGCTGGACATGAACTGAGATTATCAGAGAAGGGAAAAGAGAACAAACCTTCATCCCAGACAGAGAAAGTGTGTTCTTAAGCCTGTACTTCCCATCCTGCTGAGGGTAGGTGTACAGCATTATATCGTTCATCTAGTGAAGAAGACAGAAAGGGGAAATAAGAGGCAGCATTCAATTCAATTCAACTTCATTAAAAACACAGCTACAAAGGGGGCTCCACACACACCCACCCACACACACACACACACACACGCACGCACGCAACATTAACATATAAACTGGAAAGCCAGTGGTTCCACATAGCAGATGAAAATCAAATTGAGCTACATTGCATTACAGCTTCTTTGGACTTTAATCAATAGCCTCATACTGTCATAAGCCACTGTAAATATCTGCATGCTGCCTAAAGTTATGCAAGCAATATTATGTTAGATTTTACTTGTTTAACATAGTCTTCAAAATAAGAGTAGATAAATGGGAATGTGATATAATCATAATTTTTAGTTACAAAGATACATTAAACTTCAAACACCAGCTTCAGTATTCAAAATGTAATATCCTCTTCACCACAAGGTGGTAGTGCTACCTTAGAAGTGTCTAAACCGCAGCAGACACCTTATTGTTTTCTTATTTTAAGGCAACTTTCTGGGGTTGGCTACTTAGATTGTGTTTCCTTTCACACGACTCATACATGTCTATGCGTCCTGTGAGCACAGAATTCCTATGTATTGTAATTCCCCACAACCAGATCTGGCATTACTGTAAAGAAAGTGTTTATTTGCTTGTCAGACTAAACATATTGTCATCCCGTGAACATACAGAGATTCCATTGTGTTATGAAAAGTATTTCATTTTTTCCCACACAAAAGAAATGACAGAATGTGGTCACACCTAATGTGTGCTCTAAACATCCGCTGGGGCTGTAAAGGCAGCATCCAGGAATTCTCCACCCTGCTCAGGGCTCCAGGCCTCCCCTCACCCTCCCAATCTTGTCAGGCTACTCTGAGAACCAGGACTGGGTGGAACCGGCCACCTTCACCACAACAACAAACACAAACAGCTGCAGCTACGAGTTCATTGGCTGGCTCTCTGGAGACAAAACAGTGCATGACAGCCAAGCCTGGGCCCTGCCTGCGACCTCTGGGTTGCAGCCACTGCAGTTCGTCTGCTCCACCCTGCGCTGCTCATTTGTTCAAAGATTCCTTCCACAGAAACCCAACTGAGTGCCAAGATAACAGACTTCAAAAACAACTTTCTCAGATAAGACGCAACATTCACATACTTGACACCTTGACACGTGGGACATTTACTTTTTCTACAGTGGCATCTCATGTCATTCTGTAGCCCTTCACCCTCACATGTCTTCCTCATTCCCTCTTTCCGATAGCAGCTTTCTGTATCTTCTTCTTTGAGCCCAGGGTTCTGACATGGTTGAATCCTCTCTCTTCTCACTTTTATCTTCATTGTTGTTCTGATTCTCTTTCCTTATTAGCCCATAAGAAACACCTGACCCAGTGAAACCGTCCATCTCACAGCGGTGAATTGCTATATAGCCTTAATCACCTCCAAGCATCAACCTCCAACCCCTCTTCAGCTATCGCTCAGCAGCAGTTATGTTTAATAGGACTGGAAGAATGATGGAATAGAGCAAAATTAAAAAAGTGAAACCACGATATCTTCATCTTATGATCTATTTGGATTAATTACTGTAGGTCTCTATATGTGGTACAGGCATAATTCACACCATGAGACACCACTGTCTGCATAAGGAACAATAGGAGTGGACTTCTCTATTTCATGTTACGTGTTTGTATAACACCACCACCCCTCCTCCTCCACCCCCTCCTCCCTGCATTCTACACAGTGTCTGGCCTTCACTTTGCTGTCAGTCCCCTCCCAATACACAGGAAGCCAGCATCCAGTGACCCACACCAAACATCCTGTAAGGAAGTTGGGCCTTGGAAAACAAGTCCTGAGAGGGGAGGAGAGAAGAGTGGAGAAGGAGGCCCTTGCTGGATGGGTGTGGTGCTTTGTGGAGGTCTAGCAGCCTTGGCCTCATGCCGCCCTCCTCCCCGACCCCACCTACCTCGCTGACCGACCTCCGCCCAACATTCACATATTTTCGCAGGTCATGCTAGATCTGTATTCATTGTTGCCTCACTAATATGGCAGGTGTTTTCTACTGCTGTGCTGGCTGAATCACTGTTGGCTCAAATCACTGATGTAACAATGATTGAGCCACATAAGTAGCAACAGTCTGCCAGAGTCTTAGCCATTAAAAAACACTATCCATATATTGTTCATGCTCCTTTCTAGTCAAGATCCCAGACTTTCCAAAGATGCCAAAAAATGTGCTCCAGTGTTGTAAAGATGCTGTTTCCACCTGCTTCTAGTATTTATGCTAAACTAAGCTAATCGTCTGCTGGCTGTATTTACATACAATAGCAGAAAACAAGACTTTAAAGGCTTAAAAACTAGCTTTACAATCTCATTTTGTGCCTGATGATGATGATGTGATAAAGTTAGGGCCATACAGAAGAAGAAGAAATATTACCAGAAACAGGTGTCGTGGCTGCCTGCTTTTTCTTGAGACCTTCATGAGTGTTCCCTCTTTGACAAACATCTGCCAAATGAAATATAGGAGACACAGAAAAGTTAGACTGTCTGATTGTTGCTTAGATTAACGGTTGTGCTTTTTAAATCTAATAAAAGACTACAAATAGTGAACCATTCAGATGTCATTGTAGAACAATGTGCGATAGTGAAACTGAATTCTTTCAGACAAGACTATGTGGTGCTCACCCTTCCAGGCTTCAGAAGGTCCCTCTTGCCTTTCACGCTGTACTCTATGTGGACAAGGCGCAGCAAGTTCTCCTACGGGAGAGCAAAGAGCACAGAGATGGAGGGAGATTATCCAGTGATAAAAAGAAGAGTAGACAGAGAATTAAACTGTTCCTGTTTGTAAGTGACTGACAGGGAGGTCGGAGGAAAGGGATGTGATACCACAAACTGAATAGGGCAGCACAGAGATAGAGGGGGCCTGTGTTACAGTGTCTGTCAGCCTGCGTGTGTGTGTGTGTGTGTGTGTGTGTGTGTGTGTGTGTGCATAGAAGAGAAAAAAACAGTGTGATAATCAGAGGAAGCAAGCCAAAGTGAGGCGCAGGGAATCCTGAGAGGCTAGAGTAGGGGGATGGTTTGTGAATTATCTCCATGTTTGAGGGGCAGAGTACGTAAGTCATGTACAGCCTTTACATTGCTCTCTTTGTCATGATACACCTGTTTTTTTTTTGATGACATCACCTCTCCTCGCTCCTTGCGTTAACCAACAAGCTGTGAAGGCCGACACCAAAGAGTGATAGAACTCTTCTTCACTCCAGCATATTGTTTAGGAGAGGGATCCACACTAATCCACACATCAGCTAACTTCTTCACGTTTGAGCTCCATTTGAAAATCGTTCTTTCATTGTCGAGCAGAATATAAAAATGTGTCTCGATAACAGTAACACAGAGTTGTGAATATGTCAAACGTGACAGGAGCTTATCAGTCTGAATGTAAACTCATAGGGTGTATCCAGACTAAACTCACCCCCTGCTTCAGATTGTCATTGGCCTGGTCCGCCACCTCAGAGACGATCACCAAGGCAGCTGCAACACAAACAAAGAAGGAAAGAGAGAGATTTATGCACAACCAATTCAGTAAAGACACTCAGTGGCTGTGACTCAACAACTGATACATGCCGAGCAGCTGCAGTGTGTAAGCGAGTATAAGCTCCATGCTGAAGGCTTACCTTGCGTGTCCTCGTATTCTTTAGATTCGGGAGAGAGGTTGTTCAGGTAATCTGGAGGATACACAGAAAAAATTGTCTGAATATATGTTTTTTTAGCTGTCATTTGTGAATTTCAAAGCCAGAGCATGTACCTTTCATATAAAAAACTTACATTTATGGACAATAAAACACACCCCTGTTTAATTCCCTGCTTGCTGTATGAACAATATGCTATATGAACATGAACTAAAAATGGCTAATGTTACCTAACAACAGAATATTTAGATAATGCTGTGTAACTGACCTCACTGAGTCAGATTGCTTACTCTTCTCCTTGCGTGTTGCACTGCATTTTACTACATCAGTCATTTTTAGCCCATAATTGCTACTGTCAACCACAATAGCCACTATTCATCAAAAGTTCACCCTGGCTTCTATTTGAGAGTACATAAGTGTGTGTTTATGTGTTACCTGTAAGTAGCATTCGATACTGAAGTACTCTCACTATGACCTGCAGCAGCTGGTGTTTAAGTGGGATCTCAGCTTCGTCTGGGTCCCGTGTCTGTGCACACAAACAAGCACAGCAGCAATAGTTAGACTTTTACAAGTGGTTTGTATGACAGACATTTTAAAGATGTTTTAAACCTCTTACATTGACATATAACAGTTATAAGCAGCAAATACTTAACAAATATTGTAATATCATGAACCTGAATGTACAGTACACACATCAGAATGAAGGGTCTGTGGAGTTCCAGTATAAAATGGATTTCAGTAATTGAATTATGTGCAACATGGAGATTGATCATATCTACTGAATATACTGTCATGGTAGCAAAATTAAACTCTGTCTCATTTCTATGTTCAGACATATGTCCCCTCTGTGTCCCTGAACCTACCCACAAAACTACAGCTCTGTGTCTAAATAAGGGTAACCTCTACAATTCAGTGCTGTGGGTCAAGTTCACAAGGGGAACACTGTCGGACAGGCTGACCTTCACACATTTCTCCAGCCATTAACCCCCCCCACCCCGAAAAACTCTCATTCTTCTTCTCAGAGCAGTCATTTGCTGGTGAAAGGGCCCAGAAATTGGCACAATCAAAGGGAGCTTTACAAAATCAATCAAGATGTAATTGCCTCTGACAGGTATTTATGCCCTGAGCGTAGAGGAGCAATGGGGGCATTGGGCACACACACACACACACACACACACACACACACACACACACACACATCTTTTCTAATCCAATGAAGTCTTATCTTTCATTAGAGAGGCACATATAGCACCCTGCGGGAAACAGCATCTTCATCTTATCTGCTTCATCTGCTCATACACACAAACCCATATAGACATACACCCATGTGTGTGTGAATGTATCTGAGATAAGATGATTTATCTTATCTCAGATACATTCACACACACATGTATACAATATATCATTGATGCACCCTCCACACACACACACACACTCACTCACACACACACAGACCAACGACTTGTGATGAGATAAAAGTGATTAGGCCTGGTAAGGGGGGGATGCAAACTAAACACACCAATCTGGAGTGTAAAAAAAAGTAAAACAGAGCGCTGATGTCTTTTGGAATGAGCAGGCCTTCACAAATGCTCATTTTCTTGTTGTTACTGTTTCTTCCTTTTCCTCACTTCTCCTTAAATTGGGTCCTCAGATTCAACCTCTATTTGACTATATGTCTACGTCCATTTTTAAACCTCCTCGGCCTCTGAACATCCGCTCGCGTCAAAGTGTTGCTTGTAAATTGTCATCCAATTGACATTTGTTCAGAGGAAGTGGCTTTCCAGTGACGGTAATTAGCGTGTGGATTGTTTGGATGAGTGAGCCAAACGGAGGAGGAGAGAAGAGGGAAAGTGTCATGCCTCATACTGGGAGATAAACACATACACACACATGCAAACGAACACACCTTTCAGACACGGCCAGCTGATTTGCTGCCTACACACACACAACTGATCTAATTGGGGAGTTGTAAAGGAGTCTGCTTCTCTAATTAGCTTCTGTCTGCCTCATTGCCCAGCTGCCTTTACAAGGAATTCACTCCATTGCTCTCTTCCTCTATCGCTCTCTGTCCACCTGCTATACAGCCTCCTCCCCTCCTGGGATTCTTACACAAGAGAAAACACACAGTCTTTTACACAAACTCAAGCCGCGACATGAATATAAAGCCAAGCTGGAGAGCTCTGGAAAGAGATTTCATAAGGCTAGTTTCTCAAGATCCACACAATTTGTGTATGGACACATCGCTGCAAAACAATCAGACACAAATACACAGAGGTGCAAACACACTCACTCACAGGGGACACACATGCACACACCCAAACAGACAGACGCACCACAGTGTGTTGGTCAATGTTTATAAATGGTGCGGTAAATGGCTGTGGAGAGGAGGCTTTAATCCTGTAAAGGTCTACCTCTGATCTGATCACAGTCTGTGGCTACTTCATCACTGTCATCACCACATCCACAATGAAATTACTACCACTTACAGTGCTAGACTTTGGGTTGTAGCGATAAAGGTGGAGTAACAGGAGGGTGGAAACAGAGGTGTTAAGAGAATTGAGGTTTAAGCTAGAGAAAGGAATTAACATTTGTAAAAACATTAACCCTTGCAGTCATATGAAGTATGATAAATGACAGTTGTCCCTCTCAGTTCTAGGTATAGTGTATCTTGTGACCCATACGTTTGCCTTTGCTCCCCCTCTGCTCTACTACTCCCTCATTATAGAGGGGGTCACACACACTCCCAAGGCTGTTCTCAGATACAGCACAGCATCCATCACATATACACAATACAGTGGAAAGACAAAGACAGACCCCAGGTTACAGGTTTATATACAATATAGGAAGCGTAAATACAATATGCACTGTGTATATTCAGTAACAGGTGATGTGAAACTGCCACTGGACTCTGGAGTATGCCTCTGGGTGTTAATTTCATAGGTTTTTATGTGGACACATATGACGACCAAGAAAAATTAGCTCAATTCTCATTCAAACCAAGATTTTGCAGAAAGAACAATGTTCTATCCGCAGACAAAATAATATCATTTGAATGCATGTAGGAATTAGTGATTTAGGATGTGAGAAAAAGGATAAATATCTACCTAGTGAGCTGATATTATGACCCTTTTGACTCAAACTTTTATAAATATTGAGGATATATTTTAAACATATCTGGGCCAAAGTTGTTCAGATTTCTCTAAATCCATATTTCCAAGCATCCCAGATTCCCCTCTATCCTCCAGCTGACTGTTTCGGAAGCTATTAATGTAAAATTAGCATTATTCATGAGCACTTACTCTGATTGACTGGGGGTGTGGCCAGTTCGTACCAGCCAATGGGAATGCTACCTAATGAATAATCTATGTCTTCTTATGACACACTTTTACCTCAGTAATGGCAGCCGCTGGAGACCTAAATAGAGTTAGTCAGTAGTTATATAGGGGTCGATAAACTGGAGTCTTGAACTTGAATGTGAATTGTTTTAAAAGTTCATTGGACTAGGGTAAAATGAAAAGGCACATTATTGACTTTGATCAAGATTATTAAGGGCTAAATTCCCAGCAGCATCAAACAAGCATTGTGAAAACATACTCTGGGATACTAAAAGTCAGTGTTTACTGAATGTGGAAATGGTTTAGAGTATTCGACTTTCACCTCCACTCCCGTCCATTTGCATTAGTGCGACTAAAGTCTGGCAGAGTCAAAGTTTTTCTTGGAAGGGGCAGCTGCTGCTGAATATTCATGAGTGGAGACAGTTGGTGCCTTGTCCATTCGCTTTTCTTATCAAACCAGAGACGCCTGGAACCATTGTGTCAGCCACTCACAGCGAATCAGAGAACAATGTGGAACTGGTAATGAGTAAATTTAGGGTAGAAAGGCGGTAAGCTGAATGAGTCACTTCGTTAACCCAGACTTCAACATAAACAGAGTAGTGACAATGATTTTAGCCCTTCTGTATTAAAGCACAAAACAAACTGCACACAGTGGACTTAACTATGTAAGCAGTGAATCAATTCTATAAACCTGGAGAGGATTAAATGATTGCTCTGTCTCTGTGGTCTTGTCTATGTCTTGTCTTCTGTCTTGTAGTTAAAAATAATCAGTTTTTTCATTACATTCCTACTCAGTGTGGACATAGCAGTGATTGAGGGAACAAGGAACACAATTTGTGCCCCCGCAACACTTTTAAAAAAGATCCTTCACTGAATTTTGATTCCTTCACCCAAATCCCAGTTCCCTGCTCTCCAGGGAGCATCAAGGATGAAGAGATTCATGCTGGACAAAGAATGAGTAGGTGCTATTTGGTGTAGAGTGGATATAAAATATGCGAGCATGACCATGATTGAAAGGTCAGTCCCGTGGAGAGGAGCGAGATAGAGAGGGTTGAGAAAGGCCTTTATCTCCTTGTGGATGCTAAGTGACAAAAATTTAAGTTGCCAAGAAAATTTGATCTCTGCTTTGTGAAAACACCTAAAAGGTTTTACTTTACTTTGACCCCACAGAAATGAAAACTGAGGCTGAAATTGAAATATGTGACCGCAAAATACTTCCTCATGTTTCCCTTTGGGTACCACACTGCACTACAAATGCACAGTTAGGTGACACAATGTATTTCTAGTATTAAGGAGATAAAAATATTGGTGTGACTATTGGTTAGAAAGAGTTAATTACAGAAACAATTCAACATCCGGTCAGTTCTAGTCTGTCTGTCCAGTGTTTTACCTTAAATTTCTTGACGATGCCTGCAAAAGCTAAGTTGTTCCTGCAGCTCTCCTCCAGTAAGGACATGCTGCGATCATACTCTGAGATGTAGGTGTCAAACACACCAAAGTCCTCTTGACGAGACAGAATCACATCTACCACCGTTGGGTTCTCCTCCCTTCAGAGTGAAGAAAATCAAAGATTACGTACACTCTCTTTATGCACTTAATGTACAATTCAAATATATGACTGCAAAGAAAACTCTTACACTGTTAGATAAGGTAAATCTGTCATGTGCCTTTGGATTGAGCCATGCTAGTGGTTTCCCAATTTCAAGCCATTATGCTAAACTAAGCTAAACAGATTTAATTTCCCCCCATTTAGGATAAAGGCATGAGAGCAGCAATTAGCTCATGCAGCATTTATCCAGGAAATCATGACGTGCATTTTCCAAAATGTTGAACTATTCCTTTAAAAAAAACAATATTGAAAGTACACCACCAGTGATTTAGGGTGCATTTCTATGGCTGTGTGCTGGTGACAACTGTGGTCAGAAGCATTATGTTTTTGGGCTGGTTGTCTTTCCGTCTGTCACATAACATCACAATATCTCTGAAATGGTTAGATTTTGTTGGTCACAGGTCAAGGTCAATGAGACCTATTGCCTGTTTCATTCTCATAAACATGATATCACAGGAGTGCTTTGAAAGAATTTCTTCAACTTTGCCACAAGCATCCACTTAGACTCTAAACAAACTGATTAGAACAAGAGTCTGGACAGACTTGCATTAAAACTGCAGCCTGACTAGTTGTGTGACTAACCATGTGTGTGTAGAATCCAAAAGCTCCAATAAGTAGTTTTTGCAAGATGAACTACAGAGCAGCATCCCTGCACTTAGTCGGTATTCAACCCTGTCTTATAATTTAAATGTGAATTTATTGTGGCCCCGTTTGTCAAAATGCAGCTCTGAGCATCAATTTTACTGTAGTATTGTGAGTTGTATTCTTACCACTGACTAATGCGTTCCTCCAGCTCAGTGAGGATGCTGCTGTGAAGGCTGTAGACCTGTGGGAGCACCCCCAGTATCTCCCCCAGCCTCTGCTCCTCCAGCACCAGCTCCCCTTCACTACCCACTGCCTCAGCCACTGCTGACCTAAAGTCCTGCAGAAGACAGGAAAAACAGGATTTGTGGTGACACCTTTTGCTTTTTTAGAAGAAACAGGTGTAGGGCAGAAAGATGAAGGAAGGGAATTGAAGAAATGGCTGTGAGGGTGAAAGGAGGAAGGCAGGGAGCGTAGGAGAAATGAAAGACAAAGAGGAATGAGGAGTGAAGAGGGGGAGAAAAATGGAAGGAAGGAAGGTCAGATCCTCCTAAACATCCTTCCTGCCACCCTCCCTTCATATCACCTCATTAGTTTGGGCTCTGTTCAGGCTTTCAGGAAAGGTGGCACTGCTTGTACAGGAGTTACACTCCAGGTGTTGTTGCATAACGACCTTGGTACTTAATGACACAATGCTGTGTTGTACATAGTCCCCGCTTTTCATTTCTCTGTATACAAGAACCTGAAAATTCACCCATATATAGTGTTTCTAAGGCCATCGAAGTCCATTCAGCATACATAAAACATGTACAGCAGGCATTAATAGCTGCAGTGTCAGTGACTAAGAGGAGTACTGTAATATGAGGAGTTATTGCACATGAGAGTATAAAACCAGGGAAGAGGTTATTTATTTAGCAATTTAGACAAAAAATATGGTAGTATGTGAATCATTAGGAGGTGTTGACTTGCTTTAAAAAAAGAAACTAGCATAATAAATAAAGCCTCTGTGTGTCTGTGAGGGATAAGTGCCTGGAGCCCATCTATTTCAGTTCTGAGCAAAGCACAGACATAGAACAAATAGAGATGTCCCAGTTGGACCCGAGATAATGTGGTGACACTGGGTGCTTCAGAACATGCCGTTCATCATGCACAATCGATTGTGTATGAGTTAACATTCATCATGTCTACCAGGGAGTAGAACGGCTACTTTAACGGCTTTGCTCGACTCTGTCTCCCAAGTTACACACACACGCACACACACGCACAATCCACACAGACCCATGAATGAGAAGAGCTTTACTTTCCACCTTATCCCTATTTTTCTCACGTAAGGTGGGCCAACAAACAATGTTAAGCAGTTGGTTGAGCAGCCAGTCATGTGCAGTCATAACTCACAGAGTTATGACAGAATCTGTTCAGAGGTCACAGGCTACAAACAAGTAATAAATAATAATTTCAATCCTCATACGTTGAAGATATTATAGGGAAAATCCTTTCGAGGAAGAGCACAGCCTCCCTTCCTATGGGGAGACAGTGTCTGGAAATTCTTTGTGTTCTTGCTATTCCTTATCAAACAAGGGAACAATGGTTCATGTGTACCTCTCACTTAACACTCTCTTGTTTTTTCCCCCAAACTGTGTGCTTGTGCATGCTGTGCCGTGTTTCCCAGCTGAAACACTCATTTTCAGGCCAATTATGACATTGGCCTGCATCAAATAGTAACTAACATCTCTACAGATGACTGCAGAATAATAGGAACCAAACGCTGTACCTGTGCATTATGCATCAGTGTGATGAAAAAACCTTCAGTGTCACCTTTCAAAGGTGGTGAGAAGATTCAATTAGGTGACACCTAGGAGGAGCACAAGCCAAGACTACTCTGTGTTTTTTAGAATTTGCTAACACAGATAATTTACACTGAAACAGTTCAGGCTCAGGCTTCACTTGGAAATGACATTACAAAATGTCACTTTTCAAGCACTGGTGCCCATATTGACATGCAGCACATGTTTCTATCTGTAATCTGACAGCGACTAATTAGTATAATTGAGCATCAAGATGAGATTGCAGATTTATGATCATTATAGAGGTCTATTGTATAATATTTGCATTAGTTTCTGTTTAATGGCATTAAATTACACATTCCACAAAGCAGTTGATTTTGTAGTCACAGCAGGCTTTCATCAATTACGCTGAGGGGGCACACATAAGAAATTCTGGTTATGACCTTATTCAAGGTTACACAATACAGGGTGACTGGTAGGCTTCTCTGGGTTCAATGTCTCTAGCTGTCTGGCAACCATCACCTTAATAGCAATACTTCCACACTATTCTTTCACAGGTATTGCTGATCCCGTTTTTGATCAAAATGAAATAATTGTTTTCTCTCTTCTAAGGTCCAGAGTTTGAAAGTTGTGGTAAATATCTTTGCAGCTATGAAGTTTTGTTTTGAGAGGCACTGAGTAAGATATTATGGAAATCGATGACAATAGTTGGCTGTGATGCACACTTAGCCTCTAAAGGCTCATTTTTATACTCTATGTCCTGCCTTGACTAGACTAGTAACTCTATGTACCATACATCCACTATAACAAATATAAAAGGCCCCAGCAGCATTTCTGTGACATTTAGGTGGCACATTGCCAGCCGTGTTGCTTGCGTATCTACACATACAGTATCAGTTGAGTAAGGATACAAGGACAGCATGAGTAAGAGCGCCTGGTGTGTGTACACTGCGTCATCTTACAACTGACCACACCAGAGTACATGTCAAATATGTCAGGACCAGGAAATAGATCTTGCTGCAACAACATTGATAAACCTGAGCAGAACCTTTCAACAAGGGGGAGGAGGAGAAGATGGAGACAGAGACTGGGGAGCAGACACAAAGGATATGATGCTATCAGCAGGTTTTCAAGAGCGTGTAATAGGTCTCGAAGCAGAAGACATTTAAAGCTAATGTGACACGTTCATAGCATGGCAGCATAGGTTTCCCTACCTCTTGAAGGTACTTGAGAGCACTGACATGTCTGCAAAATAAGAAAAGAGATACATAGGATTTAATTAAACTCTGAAAAAGAATGTACAACCTTATACAGCAATTCTAATCTTTCTAAAACTCATTAAATTATTTAACTTGTGCATGATGAGAAAACTACATCAGAGGAACTGTTAAAGCAGGGAAAGAGCAAAGCTGGTGTATTCAATAAGTATCGAAAGACAATTGGCTGTCAGTTACACTGCATGCAGCTTAATGAATCAGCTTAGGAGTAGGAGAGATACAGTTGAAAAGAATAGGATAAAAAAACAAAACATGAAAACATGAAATTTGGATCCAGCATGCTTGTGTTAAATGTCCGTAAAAACAGGGAAATCCACATGTGCAGACACTCACTGTCTCTCTGAGTCAACAATCTCTTTGGCAACGTAGAACGCTCTGGATCGCCCATCAATCTGTGTGACAGGGAGGGAGAACAGAGAGAGGTGAATGAACACAGCTAATCTCAAAAAAACGGTTTTTTAATGGCAACTGGACTTGTTTTAGTTCCTTGACTACGTTTCACCCTCCATTCCAG
>JAUMHL010000025.1:6731149-6745562 GCA_032362345.1 Sandelia bainsii
TCCAGTTGCCATTAAAAAACCGTTTTTTTGAGATAACCATGACCTGGATGACTGAGAATCTTCACAGATATTTAACACAGCTAATGTTTAAAGGCTTTCAAACATTAATAGGAACATCTACGCAGCAGCCAATTCACATTCTTTTTTTCAGATTTCTGCTGTCAAAATAAGACTGATTAGTTCATTACAGTGCAGCATACAGTAGACATGACGCTCTCTCAAATGTGGGACTTTTAAATTCAGATGCATTATGTATGAGAGTTTTTGTGTGTGATGACAACAATGCTGCCCATTGATTTAGAGGCTAATCACAGGGTTTCAAAACATCCGAGCTAAAACATAACATTGAAGGCATTTAGGGCATTTACAGTAAGACTCCTGTGATTTGTCACTGTTATTTTTCCTATGTGGGGAATTTCACAATTTCTCCATGAAAGGTGCACTTATCCTCATTTCCTTGAAATAAAACCAAAACACACTTCCATCAAATGACACTGTTCTCTTTGGCCATATTCCTTTCTGTTATTTCTTTCATTTATGGCATTTTTTTCTTTGAAGAAGAAAACAAGGTCCTGATATTATTGTGGCAGCAGCAGGACGGGTGGGGTCCATGTCTGAGCTACTGTAAAATGGCTGATTCTTACTGACCAGGTCTGGTGAGTTTGAGTTGATACATTACAACTAGTACAACACTAGATCACAGGTAAATGTCCATATATTAGTGTCTAATCAATGACTTTATCTTAAATTTTCACACAGAACATTTGTTTCTCTCCTATTGTTTGATAGAAGGGCATTTTTGTTCTCTTGACCTAAGGCCTATTAATACAATAAAACATTCAACAGGATCCTTGCAGTGTTTTATCTCATTTTTGTTGATTCGTTGGACAGTTAATATTATAATCCAGATTTCTTTTTTTTTTGCCTCTCATATATTACCTGTCGATCGTAACTCTGCTCCGCCACACCCTCTTCCTCCTCTGATGTGCGGCCGTGGTCCTCGTCCGCTGACAGCTCAGTAGAGACCGGGTTCATTGGGAAAGGCTCAGTGTAGGCACTGCCAAGGCAAGAAAAAAATGTAATCATATTACAGAATCTATACTAAAACAGGTGTTCAATAGTATTGCTTTAAAACATTAAGGAAAACACTGAATATAGAGGCAGCATAGAGGACATGAGTGGCTTTTCGCATTTACAGTGAAAAGCCATTTTATACTATTTTTGCAGCAGCTTATTCTTAAAATACTGAGCAATATTCCAAGTCCCAAGTGTAAATATATGTTTTTTCCTTTTCCTGTGTGTCTCTCTGAACATTTCCACTCCTCACATTGTATCCTCTAGAGGCACACTGTAATCCCTTTCATGATGATTCTTCTCACAGATGGTACAGTTGTGTATGTGCACTGATAATCCTTTTGTGTGCACCTGTACCTGTGGGGGCCCTGCTGTACGTCATTTCACATGTAATCCCTCTAAATGTTACCTGTGGTAATTACTAATGACCTCGGGCCCATTAAGGCCCATTCAGTATGTTAGATAAATTTCACATTGCCAGTATGATAACTGGATGACAGGTCTTGTAAAAGCAGCAGTGCAGTGTAGCAAAATGTTTAGAATTGCGCTGCTTCAGGGACACTTAGATTTCTTATCTAGGTTCTGTTATAGTATTAAATATTGAGAATATTATCAAGTTAAACTATTATTATTATCATATTAAAGATATCTTTCAATTTTTGACAGGCAGCTGCTTTGCATTCTGGTCACTTGACTCCTTTTCAAATGCAAACATTATATCTGTCTTTTCTATGATGAAATTCCACTTAATGTGTGCCAAATGACATAGATTTGACCTTTAGATATGGCTTAAAAATAGATTTCATTAATGTTTAGCTGGATATCAACAAACATTTTAACATTTAATGTGTTGATGTTCTAGGAAACTGTGAGAAAAGCTCAACAACAATAATATACAACAATAATCATCATTTTTAGCCCTATTCCTGTAACCTTATCCTTTGTACAAACCACAAAATAAATAATGTGTGCTATTTTTGTAAATGAATAAAACAGATGCAAGGTTCTATAGACAAACATTACATTTGTTTATACAGATAAAAACACACTATCTAATAATGAATGTTTGTCCTAACAACTCCTGTGTGTGCAGAGAGCAGACTGCTGTTAGAAGCCTAAAGGTTAACAGAGATACCTGCTGGACTTCATGTCCATTCAGATATACTCATACTACATGAGGTGCACACTACACTCACACATACACACATCAGACCTATTAGGTGGGCTAAAGAAAGCACCTAGAGGCCATTACTCATAGTTGACCTCAGAGTAGACAGGTCAACCTGATTCTGGGGGATGTTAGGAAGGTAAAGAAAACTAGAGGGACAGATTTTCTTTGAACTTATTCTTAAGATATGATTTATGGTACTAGTGAGGGGAATTAATTCAGATGTCCAAGAGAACTTCTGTGCAGAGGATTCTAACCTTGACATTTTCACTCTTAATCATCTAAATCAATCTAAAGGCATTGTGGAGATTTGTGACCAATTTATAATAATGTCTTCCAGAAAAACACAACAACTACTGAAACAGTTATTAGTTCATTTACAATCAAAATTTTCTTCTAAGAAAAAAGTATTTCTTTTTAAAGTTGCTTGTTCTTGATGTTCTATTCCATTTTCAATGTAGCCAATTTTTTCAGTAAATTCAGACAGTAAATTCCCAAATGTAGCTTTTTTAAAGCTTCGTCTCAGATAACCTTTAGAGGTCATATTTTCAAAACATATTACAATTACAGTATGTAACTTTTTTCTATTATTTTTTAGTTGACATGTGCTCTAAAACGTTACTTAATGTGGGGAGACGACTCTGTGACCCAGATTCATTGAGCACCCTGGCAGAGATATTCCCTAAAACTCCCAATCAGAGAAGGCCAAACTATGGCTCATGGCTGTCAGACAATACATCTACAACATGTCCCATACTGAGGCTTCAAGCTAGTATCTGCTGGAAGATGTAGTTATGGCTGATTCACAGGTTAACAAGCTCTCAATTGCTGCATTAACTGAGACAGCCTTCATGATGAGGATATACAGTACAGTAGTTTGTGGGTAGTACTACTCTAACATGTTTTTGTTCTGTTTTAATACATGAAGCCCTTTGACAAGACCATTAATGCAATGCTATTATGGCAGGCAAATGCAATGACTTTTATCATGGCAAAGTTAAATCTACTGTGTCAAACACAGGGGAGGACGCTGTAAAAGACCCAAATTCATCCAATCTTCTGTGAATTTGATGATGCTTGTAATATGTTATTCAATTGAGCTACACATTGAGTATTCAAATACATATTATGTGCAATCAGACAGGCGGTTCCCCTCTTGTAATGGCACTAGTGTAGAAAGTAAGAGCAGCTGAACAGGTTCATTAGCCTGCTATCTATAGAAAACTGGGAAACTGATGGGGAGATTAAAAGACTCGGAGCAGTTTCAAATTGTTTGCTCTTTCTAATGATGATTACATGTAGCCTGTAGCTGTAGTGCTGCTGCACTCGTGACAGTGTGTGATGAAGTGATTTGTGAAGATGCTGACTCCCTCTGACTGTTGCTGCCATGTGCTGGGAGACGACATGGATATTAATAATAATCCCAGCCTATGACAGAGCTGTACAGTCTTATAACTTCTACTCATCTCTTTTCAGTTAATTTATCCTCTATGCCACTCTACCAAGAAAATCAGAAATGATTTCTGACAAACTGGAGCAACAAGAACAACAGAACTGGCATTCCTGGCGGGACCACACCTCATCTTGTTGTTCAAGGAAGAGTCTGGGAACCTCCACCCCATCACAGTGCCCCTGTCATCCTATCTGTCCTCCCCTGTCTCCACCTCTCTGCCCTCGTCCTGCATTTCCTGTAAACAGGGTGGTGGGAAGCTCCTAGGCTGGACATTTCCTCCCTGGGGATGACCTGGCAATGGCCTCAGAGTGCCTGGCACTAAGCCTGCCAAGCCAAAGACACACCCTGTCCACCACCTCACCACACAGCCACCACCCAGTTCAACAATGTACTTAACATGGCTCCCTCATCACTACTCAACACCAACATAACAGTGGGTGGAGAAGCTGTTTTAGAGGCCACTGCAGGGCTTTGTCATCATGCTGGGGAGGTTCATGCTGAATAGTTTGAAATGAAAATGTTCCAAGGGTAAGGTAGAGCTGTACATTTTTCTGCAGACATTAGCAGTATCTTCATGAACATGCAGTAACACCATTAAAACCGTTTAGTATGTATACAGGGACAACAACACATCGTCATTACTGTTGTAAGTCTACCTGGAATTACTTAATGTTGACATATAGAACACTTAATGGTCTATGTACTGAGCACAGTCACAAATCCTGAGCTTTCTTTGCTAAAACACATTTTTTCAACACTCTTTTGTTGCTACACAGCTGCCTGGCAGGGACAATTCTGCTGAGACAGCATGCTCAGCAGGAGCTTCATCTTTGGTAAAACAGCACAGAAAAGTGTGCATACACATGTATGCACACACACGTACGAAAAGACACTTTAAGCTTGAGATGAAACATTAGTATTCCTTTTCGTTTTCAATTCTATACTATGTTAACTTGCTAATGAACGTTTCTGTTTGCTTAGCCTAAATGTTTGTGTTAAAGTAGTGTCTGAACGGTGCTATACATTTATCATGCAAGTGAAAACAAGCCAAGCCTGTGGCATAGCAGCTTTTCAAGTTCTCCTTAAAATGCGTGTCTGCTACTGTGGGCATGGTCCTTTTTTGGGCAGTTTTCTGGGGCCATTCAGTCATTGTCCTCACCACAAAAATCCACTTTTTCTCTGTGGCACTACAACCACGTTGACTGTTGAATGTGTTCTTAATAAATCACTGACACCCTCAGTTAGGCAGCCTGGGACAGCAGCAATGTTAAGCTAGTGCAAGATGCACACACAAAGGCAGCAACAAAAACCTGTGCTGACTAGAGAACTAACGTTGTGGGTACAGACTTACACACACACAAATATATACACTCACACTCAAATAAACATAGACTAGTCTTGCACAGTCACACCAAAGTCAGGCCCTGGCAACAGAAGCATCTCTAGGGGGATTGTGGTGAAGGTGAGGTGACAGGACAAATAGGTTCTTCGCATCATTGTGAGCAGTGTGAGACCTCCAGCAGACAATGAGCCACATCAATAACATCACTGGGAGAAAAAAAGCCCTCACTGAGCGACCATTGTCTAGGAAATGGAAGGTTTTCTTATGTAGAGATATGTTTAATGTTTAAAATACACTGGAAGTAAACAGTGGGGAAATCATGGTGTGGTGTGTGGTTAACTAAGAGTTTTATGTGCAAGAAAAGTTGTACCAATAAACTACAAGCTAAACCTGTTACATATGCAAAATGATTCTGAAAGGCAGAATCTGCTAAACTGGTGAAATAAGAAAAACAGTTAGCTGTGTGTGAATTATAAACAACAAACAAACTGAGGCAGAAACATTTTGCCCTAGGATTATCTTAAGTCTTTAAGAGAGCTGTTGGTAATGGCCCATCTCTCTGCCTACACACAGGTCATCAAACACAACAATTTTATTAAGACTGAGAGAAGACTGTGGCCCATAGCGGCTGAAGCTGTGGAACAGACCGGGATAATTTGCTACCCTCTGACCACAATGATTCCTCACTTTATCACACACTGCACTAAATCCTGCAGCCCCTCAAGGGTCCGAAGAAAGAGGACCACATGGGAGAGAGCTACTTTAATAAAAGCCCCCCTAAACTTAACCATAAGTGTCAAGTACAGGAGAGCAATTACAGAAGAAGTGCTCTTGTTCCCTTCTTCCTGTTCTTACTTTCCCCTCCCCCTTACCTTATTTTATCATTATATTCTTTGTTTTCTTACTCTCCTGCTCCTTTATTTAACACATCCCCTCTCCTCGCTCCTTCACCTCCTTCTCCACCTCCTTGTGTGAAAGCAACTCCCCCACAATTTTCACTTTTAATTGCAGCCCATAATATCTTTCTCTAATTTGAATAACCGGTGCTCGGTGAGCTACCCAATTGTCATTACCTATTCTAACACCTCAGACTTGTGAAGGAATCAGCAGAACCAGATGTGACCTCTAAATCTACCAAATGAAAAACAAGAGTAAGCTCTCCCACAAGTATTGTCCATCTTACCAAAGGCAGCGATGCCTGACACAGCAGGCTGCTCATCTCTCATTGAACAATTTTCTACAAGAGGGAGATCTGATTCTACTCATCCAGGTGCTCTCTGCTCGTGAAAGATACAGTGTAAGACTATTTGTCAGCTGGTCAGGAGTCAAGATTGCTCTTGTGAGTGGCTAAGTTATGCCTTACAATTCAACTGATTACAACTGAAGTTATTCTAGTGATAAAAATTCCCAACTAGTTCACAAAGCAGCAAACATACAGAATGTGCTTGGTTTTATACTAGTATAAAGTTTAGCTAAAACATCATATCTGGCAATAAGTAAACACATTTTAGGTTTATTATGTTAAGGACATTGAAAATAAGACTCAGATTGGTTAATTGACTAATTATCTAATTCACTAAGAAGACTAATTGGATTTATGCATGGAAGGTTAGTATAAGGGCAGTTAAACAGACAGATACCCCAAAATCTGCCAAAATAAAACCAAGGTATCGGTGCAAATAGATGGCACTGGAGGTAAGGCCTGTGTTTCTGTAACTATGGGTAAATCAACATTTAAAGATTTGTTTGAGATGATACAAAATAATATTAACTAAAACAAATGTTTACTATACCTTTCAGTGTCTGCTTTCGGTGTCTGGGGTTTAGTGTCAATCCCAGGGAAACTGTTCATGTCCACATAACCATCATTCTCATTGGAGGCTACTGTTGTGCGGTTTGGATCCTCAAAAAACTCTGTAACAGTGTGGGATCTGGTGGGTCTACCTGGGATCTGGATGTTCTCGTAATCTGAGCTCATGGCTGGGATGTTTTCATAGTCTGATGTATCTGCACTGGGAAAGGAGATGGAACGGGGTTTGGTCACAGGCAGTGGCATGACAGAGCGTCGAGAACGCTCCTCAAAGGACTCCACTCTGGAGACACCCCTGCCATAAGCTTTGGGGTCACCTTTCCTTCTATGGTGGTCTTTATAGAGGACAAAGGACGATGGCAAGTCTGACGGACGCTGTTGGGGATTCACCATGTGGGACTGGAGCTGAGGAGAGCTGCTGGTGCTTCTACGATCAAGCTCTATCACTCTTGCTGGGCCATGGTGGCTGGACTCAGAGGAAGAACGTGAAGAGCGGACACTTCCGTCACTAAAGCCTTTTGAATCTGTCTTCCTTTTGAACTTAAGTGCCAGAAAGCGTTTGAAGGAAGATTTCTTCTTTTTAGGAATGTCACTGGTTTCATGCTGGATCAGGAGGGAGGGGGAACTCTTGGTTACTGGTCTTTTAGTGATGTATGCCAGCTCAAAGGGTGGTGGTATATCCACCAGAGAGGTTGGCGTAGACACACCACTGGATGACTGATGGCTACGCTGGGAGAAACTTCCAGAAGAGGTTATGACACATGGGAGTGAAAGGTTATCATCTTTCCTCCTTATCCTGACCTCATCCTTCAGAGATTGGTTAATCTCAGTCTGGGTGGTCAAGGACAGTTCTGGACCTTCTGCAGACCGGGAGTACAACAAGAAACGGCGAGACTTCCCAGACGGGATCAGACAGTTGAAACCAGGCTGCTGTGAATGGATGAGAGGTTCGTTGTTCTTATCCAAGGCCACAGTGCAGTAGTCATGAGTCTGACACTCTGTCCCTGTCTCCTCCGGTACAGTCTCTGGGACATAACCTGGAACTTTCCCAGAATAAGAGCGCGACCGTGTGACAATAGTTTTTCTATCGAGTGTGACAAAGTTCTCCCCTTCTGAGTCAAAGCCCGCCTCTTCGTATATATGCTCTTCACTGTCTGAGTCTGTGTCTTCATAGTAAGGCACAATATGGCAATCTAGTTCCTCTATGTCTTCTTCAAAGGCCTCAGTCGTATGGGCGAACACCACCCTGTTCGTGAGCTCTGGGGTGCGACCCAGGTCTAGGTCTGCTGGCACAGTGATATTGCACAATCTGAGGCGAGGCTGGCAGCTTCTTCTTAGGCTGCAAAAGGCTTGCTCTCGTTTAGCTGTTCTCTCTTTTGCACTTTTGCCTTTGATATGTTTCTTTTCTGTTTCTTCCTCTTCGTCTTCTTCACCTATCTCAACGTAATCTTCTGATGAGACACACTCCAACTGCTTGCCATCATCTTCTTTGGGGCAGATTGATTCGTCTATGTCTGCATATTCATCCGCTGACTCGCTATCCTTTGCTTTGTCTTTCTGCTGATTTGCCTGCTCCACGCACTCCTCAATCTCACCCTGTTCGGAAAGGGCTTGCTTATCCTCTAGCTTGTCCACGTCATCAGATGACACATAGTAAGGTTCTTGATTAGAAGCATCTTGTGTTTGCAAGTCATTTGAAGGTTTCTCGTCAGCATCATCCAGACTCCACTCAGGGTCAGCAGTGCTCGTCATATCTCCTGGAACAGCTCCTATGACTGAATAAGGCCCAAACACATCCTCAGTGCTTGACGTGAATCTAAAGCAGCCAGAGAGGTCCTTGGTGGCCCTTTCTGGTTGCCATACCTCTGTGTCCCCTGTTTCAGCTGCGTCACATGACTCACATGTATCACTAGCATCATCTGTGGGGCCAATCACATCATAAAGATATTCCTCAGCTACAGTTGGAAGCATGCTGAATCCAAATGCAAATTCCCCTCCTTCCAGTTGAGTCTCGTCCGTGGGTAAGTCACAGTGCAAACAGTCTTCACTTTGTTCACTGTCTGCTTCATGAAGTCCAGTATCACTGTCTTTATCACGCTCACTGAATGGATATGTTTGGTCAAGGTTTTGTTCATCTATATGTTCATCTGAGTGTCCTTTCGGATCACAAAGTATTTCAGTCTTTTCATTAAAAGTCTGCTCCTCTCCTTCTTCCTCCACACCTGCTTCATCCTCTGTTTCAGTCAAAAGAGGTGAAGGTGTTGATGTATTCTCATTATCAGTGTGTTTGCCACCTTCAGGCTGGTCAGTGTTTTCATCTTCAGTAGTGTCAACAGCAACATCTGGTTTGATTGTGTCATCAGAGCCAGTGCTGTCTCTATCACCATCTTTATCTAATATGTCTACTTCTTTTTCCTCCTCAGTTTCTCCCTCTACCATATCCTCATTGTCACTGTTTCCTGTGCCATTGTTGCTGACCCCATCTTCTGACTTACTTTTCTTCTCTTTGTCCTGACTCCCCTCAGCCATCTCATGGAGATCTTCAGTCTCCCCATCAGACTGAGACAAGTCTCCGTTACTGAGGGGGCAGGGCTCCCCCTGTGTTTGAGGCTTATGCAAGGGTCTTGGCTTGGGGGCAACAGGAGGTTTCGGACCACGCACTGGGGGACAAGACCTGGACATCAGCTTGGACTGCACTTTGATGGTCAGATGACTGCGGACCTTTGGCTGAGAGACTTGCAGTGGGTTTTGAAAATCTGTAAAAAAACAGGAAAAGGTAATCAAAAGGCTGTTATTTTTATTTTTACTGTTTACTCACTACCCAAGGATAAACATGTTGGCTCTCTTTCTGTGTAGAATGCAAAGAGGAAGACCAGTCCTTTATAGTCAGTAACATAGAGAACACTGCAGAGGATATTATCATCAGGAAAAACAACAGAGCCACAGGCTACAAAACTTAAAAAATGGTTTCATTAATATTCCCCCAAATTCCTTATGTACATTGAAATTGCAAAATGAAAGATGCTTAAGCAGCTTTAATCTGTAATCACAACATCCCAATTTGTGAACGGTGTCATACATTTAAAGCTGGACTTTACATGTAGTATAAAAATTGTGAACAACAAGAGCCCAGCTTATGAAATTTTAGAAATGTCATTAAATGTACCCGTACTTAACAAAGTGTGTACACCCCTTGTCTCTTCCTGTTATTTAGTACCTGCCCTGACGCACATCCTATTAAACCCTGTGTGCACTATGTGTGGCTATCTCTGAGTGTTTTCTCTCTTTCTTTTTCAGCCAGCTTGGTTTGCTTGGCTTACTCTTCTGTCTGAATGTGAGAAAACTGTGATTTATTATTAAATATTATCATTATATTAAATATTGCAGGTTCATTAACCAGTTCAACAGAACCTCCTTGAAAAACTCCACACAGGATGTCCATGGGAGTAGGACACTAACAGCATGGCCCCCATCACTCCTCCATGAACCTCTGCAGGAGTACACATTTTCACAAAACAAATGGACTTCCTTCTCGTCATTCTTCCCCTATTCTCACGAAACATACTCACACAATGCACACACAGACACATTTTTTTGTGAAAAAAAAGTCTTCTGAGTGCCTCAAAGAACAATAAAACTGGGAGAGAAAACAAGGGTCCCGGGCTGACGAAGCACCCCACTGCAAACAACAGGATATGAATTATGCAACAAGAATTCAATTAAAACAAATGTTTGAAAAACAAAGGAAGAGATAGACACTGGAACCTTGGCTGTGCCAAACTCGCAGGATATGATTTCATTTTCACCATAATGAAATGTCACATCTCAAGCTTTACCAACCTGTCTAAAATCCAGAGTAATAAATCTACAATTGTTTTCTACTGTATGGAATAAAGGTTGTTATTGAAATGTTTTACCTCAAAAAATACAAGAGAAAATTTTCACTATTTCATTGGAGAAATTACTCACACACAGGACACTGTCCTGTATAGAACATCAGGTCTTCATCAGCAGTGATTATAATTAGCTTAAAGCAACTTCACTGAGACTCATCCATAAATATGGATTTAAACCACTCCAGATTTCTGTAAATATAATTCACACTCATAGAAAATATAAATATGTAATATATATTCAAAATATGAAAAATAACAGAATCGTTTCCATAAAAGATTTAGTAGTTATACGATCGAGCCACACTTCTGTTGATCGGATTTTTCATTTAACCTACGGAATAAGTCATTAGGTATCAATTTGTATATAGCCTACATTTATGGAAAATAAACACTTGACATATGCTTACTGAATGAACCAATTTAAAAAGTAAAACCGCCCCTACCCTCCCATATAAACACACACATGGACACACTCACTTTTCTCTCTTTAAAACATATAAAGTTTGGAATCTGGACTCTTGACATGAACGTAAAAGATTCACAACCAACCTGTGTTCATTGTGGGACATCATCATCCACGGAAACCGACAGTTATCCTCATGTTTGCCCACGCGGAACCGTCTCCCTCTTAGCTGTCGTAGAAGCTTAATCCAAATACAAACACATTGGTGGGAAATCAAGTTGTACAAGAAGAGTTGCAGAACATTCCGTCTTGTTTTGCTCCAGTCTCAAGTCCACTTTCGAAGAAGACGCCTGTGCGTGTAGAGTGAGCAGCAGACCTTTCAGCCGGCGTACATCTCCAGTGATGATGCTACAGTAAACTGGTGCGCTCCTGTGTGGAAACGGGAGGTGCTGCTTGGTGCTTCCTGAGGCAGGACTAATGTACAGCGCAGACATGGAGCGGGAACCAAAACCACTTTTCTATGCAGAATGCACAGTTTATCTCGGTTACTGCAGACGGATTTTGCACAAAGAGCTTCATCCACAAATGGTTAAGCTTTGTTCCAGGACAGTGCTCCACAGATGTGTATGCTGGTGCAATATTCTACAGGCAGCAGTATAGACTAGAGCCTATTAGACCTAAGCCATTTGGTATGAAAAATCTGAACTAGAAATGTAAGCCACAATGCATTCTAGTGTTTAAATACGCTGGTAGAGAGCTTCAAATCTGCAGCTACTGTTTTTGGACAAAGAATATTATTTCCTCAAATCACAGATGACAACAGTTATAAGCTGCTGAACTGTCTCATGACACACATTTCATGCATTGAATGATGGGAAAATCATACTGTATATAGGAAGGATTATTCAGAGAAATCAAGCACAGATTCTTCTGATTGTTTTCCTCAACATGTTTTCACATGGATTATTTCCTGAACCAGAACAGTGCATAGAAAGGTTCCTAAAAGCAGTTTCCAAAAGCAGTTTCTCTAGGACACCAAAGCTTTTGCTATTGGCTGGGCTTCCTGGCCCAGCATCTGTTGCATGATTGAATGAATGCAACCCTTTAAAAACCTCGCTTCATAACAGGAAACTGCTCTCCCTGTTTCCTGCACAACAGGCAACACTTCCTTAGCAACAAATGGGAAAGGTTGGCAATGTTAACCCTTTAGGTAACTTCTAACAGAGCTGATTGACTGTCTCTGTGCAAAGCCTGATGGTTCGAGGAACAGACAAACTTTGACCAACTCCAATCTGGGACTCGGTGGGCTTTCAAGGACAGAGACACCTTGTGCATCACAGGGGGAGGCTGGAATCGTTGCCCACTTGGAGTCTTTGATTTGACAGTTCCCTGTGCTGGGTAAACGCCCACGCATTGGAATGGGAATATCTCACCTTTTTTCCTTCTGTTGCACACACTTGAAGGTCAAACAAAGAAGCAGACCTCAGGGATTTTTACATGCGAGTTGAAGTAGATAGTGATAAAGTAGACAAAACACAATGTAAGAATCAGCTGTGCTGTATCGCTACGGGACTCTGGTCCTGACTGCTGCGGTGGCATACAGAGCCATACATTATATACACAGCAAAATTCCCATTCCAGATGGTTTGGTGCAGGAAGGATTAGGCTCTGCTGCAGGTGCAAAGCTCTGTCAGTCTAAGAGGTGGTTAGAGAGTGTTCGTGGCGTAATGTTATCTCTGCACTTGCATTAGGGTCATCTCATTCAAGAAATAAATATTTTGGTGTACATAATGACATATTTCTGAATTATTAAGCATATTGCTAAAGAGGTTATTAATTTTGCAACACTTTGTGTTGCAGGTGCAATAATTAAGCTGCTTATTTGTGTAAAGAGGCTGCTGAGTAATGTATTTTGCAAAATGCTACAACACCGCCAAAACAATTATATCAATGTGACTCAGTTGTTTTGCTTACACTTGCTACAATGTGATACAGTAATAGCCATTAGGGAGTGTTAAAGCCAAGACAGTTTTTAATGTGTCAGTAGTAGCACATTTATAGCTGCCATAAAGTAACCTTTTGTTTTTGAATTGGATGACTAAAGATAGCTCCGCTCTGGTCTTTTGGCAGTGTCAATGCGCCTCTCTCAAGAGTATTCTACTCACAATTGCTACATATGACCTTTTTTTTTGTTTCATTTGTGCAAAATATGTTTTGCTATTGCATGGTGTGCAAATAGAACCTGTCAAGAGTATTGTGTCATGTGGCTGCAGAAAAGAATGGCTTTAGGAGTAAATAACCCTCCAGATGTGGCACAGACGATCAAAACATGTTTTTGGACGGAGAAGACAAATTTCCTGGACTGCCTGTAGCTGCGTCCTGCGCTCTGTCACCCCACCTGGAACATGACTTGACTGGAAGAAAAATGGGGAATAGAGATATTAGGAAAAACATGCCACAGTAGCAGGGAACAAACTGACTCTATCTCTCCTCCACTCGACTGCATACACAACGCCAAACAGGAAAGGGATCAGGGAAAGGGGTCAGCAACTCGTTCCCAGAGCTGAGGCAATCCATAACACCTGCTTTGCCAGTGACTGGGCACTGAACTAAATAGATGTGCTCTTTCTTTTGCCCTCTGAGAGTAAAGCTGTGTGACATCACACATTAATGCAGCTCATTACTAGAAAGCACATGTGTTGATTTTTGCCCCTTTGTGGTAAAGTGTGAAAGATTGATCTATCTTAGTAGTTGATTTGGTACAGCGTTAATTTCTGAGAACAAAGGACACTTAATCAGGTTTTAATTAAAACTACATGTAGTGTATTAAGTTCAGATATTGATAAATGTGATAGTCAAGTAAAATCAGGCAGCGGTGACCCAAACACCTCTGTAATTGGATGGCAAAGCATTTGACTTCTGTAATGGATCAAATCATTATTGACAAGTTTTATTGATTCCCATCTGTGCACAGCCAGTAAGGACTGTTTCAGTCCTCTGAGATACATGTTTTCAAATTTAGCTTTGGAGTCTGATTAAAAAACCTCAGAGCAAAGATTATGTACTGTATATAACTGAACAACAGACTTTATTAAAATGTCAGAAAACTGAAGAGTGCAGAGATGAGTTTAGGAGTTTGGTTGTTTTTGACAAATAACTGTGAAAGATACTACATTGAAATATATACAGTTCTGGAAAAATTAAGAGACCACTGCAAAATTATCAGTTTCTCTGATTTTGCTATTTAAAGGTATATGTTTGAGTAAA
>JAUMHL010000025.1:6745662-6765144 GCA_032362345.1 Sandelia bainsii
ACACAACACATTACTAATGTTTTAACTTAGGAAGTGTTCAGAAATCAATATTTGGTGGAATAACCCTGATTTACAATAGCAACTTTCATGCAGTGGTCTCTTAATTTTTTCCAGAGCTGTATAATGCATTATTAAATAGAACCACATCAACTGCTCATACCTATGACAGGCAGGTGTCTTTGTGGATAAAAATATTTTTTTGTTTAACCTGAGAAAAATAAGAAAACCCTGTTGTCAGCAGTATATATCGCACAAGCTCAACAATATAAAACCAGACCCCCTCTCATTGGCACTTCCTCAGTGGCTGCCTTTGCATATACACACACACACAGCAGACTTTTTCAATAAACAGGTGGATCACAGAAGTCAGCAATTCATCAGGAAGCAGCAAATACATCTTTAATTCCCCACAGGACACAATGATATAGTTCAGTGAAAGTAAGATATATCATTGTTGCCATTTGAATAACAAAGACACATATTAAATTCACAAATATTGGCGGTATGTTATTGTTATAGTGCTGCAGTCATCACAAGGTTGATTTCTCCCATGTGTAAGCACTTTTAAAAATGGCACATTCAGTTACTTATCCAGATAATGACTGAGCAGTGTATTGGGTCTCATTAGGTCACATTAACTTGATTGCAGCAGCGCAGTTTGTTTTTAAGTCTAGCCTACTCTAAGATAAAGTGGCAGCACTGCTCCATTACCCAAAAAACAAAAAACAAACACAAAAATAAAGCAGTATTACTCTGTAGTAAAAGGCCATGCACAGCACAATAACCATCAATTTGGTGTTAATTAGCCTGAAGTCCAGAGAGTAGGTCACTCTGCTAATGGATGAATTTGTTATTCTTTTTCTCTATGTAGTCTTCCAAACAGCACTGTAAAGAAACTATTTACTGGTTCAGATTAAAATTATCAAGTAGCCCTATAAAAGAGAATCATTTATCCAAATAAAGTACAATAGTTGGGCGTCACAGATTCATGAGAACTGGTGCGGTCTCCTTTTCTGTAGCTTCTTACTGTATTAAATATTTCCTTAATTTCTGCAGTATGTACAGTGTTTGTTCATCACTTTAATTTGAACACTCACATGTGGCAATATAACATGAATTTTCTGCATGGCATCTGCTCTGTGCATGTAAGATGTGTGCATTATGTGTGTTAATGCAGATATATGCCGTACATGCCTGTATAAGATACTGTATAAGAGAGAAAATAAAGCATGTGCATGTGCTACACACCACCACCATTCTGAATGTGTGCGGCGCTGAGGGAAAACAATAGGGTCATGAAAAAAGAATCCCAAGCCACAATTTACTCTTCCTGTGAGTGTTTTCACATTTCTAAGCCAAAGAAGACTGTGCTAGTGCAACACACGTCTTTGGCAGAGCTTTTCTATAGTCTCACGCAAGTGAAGCTGAAGGTGTGAGCACATTATATGACTTATGTAACAGCATGCAACAGAAGAAATTGTACAATTTAAACCAATATACAATGAATAAATGTGTCTGTTTTTAGTTAAGATGTATTCATTGTGAAGTCAAACCATTTTATTGATATGTCATAGTTGCGCAATGAAATATTGCCCTTGATTATAGAACATATGACATTCTGCACATTCTCAGCAGAAAGCATAAGTCAATTATTTACCTCCTACAAATACAGTATGTACTTTTCATTCAGCATGTGCAAAAATTATACTCATAACACATCACATGAAGGAAACATATCTGGGGGTTTTCCAACTTCTTCTGACAATGCATCTTTCATCATACTGCCCGTGTGCACAGATATGAGAGAGCGATGTGATGTCTGTGTGCATGTGTGTGTTCACTCAGCCCAGCTCTCATTGGTCTAGATAGCTGCACCAGAGTGTGTGGAAAACACAGATGATTGTTGCTTTTGCTTCTTCCGCCAGACCTGTGTGACCTTTTGCACAAAGATAACAGGGAGGTCTCTTATCCCCAGGACCCCCCCTTCTCCCCCCACCCAAAAACAGCCAGGCCTGGCAGCTCAGACAGAGGACTTCCTCCCTTCGAGCTGTCTGATAGAACAATATCAACCGCCATAACAGCCACAACCTCCCTTTTGTGACTCCACCAGGCTTTTGTTTTGGAATAATTAAGTTTCTAATCAAAATGGTGTCCTGATGGACAGGAAATGAGAGCTCTGCATTAAAATAACATTACGTTTTTAGTTTTCTTTGTTATACTGTAACTGTCATTTTATCTCACTGGTCACGTGTATTTTACACTCAGATGAGACACACTACTCATGTCTTGCAGCATGTGCTTTTGTAGTGACACTCAAAACATAAATCTGAGCAACGTTTGTGTTTATTAAAACAACTTAACATTTTAAGTAATCTTTTGTCTTTTATCAAAAGCATGCTGAAAAGCATGTATTTTTGTTACCATCAGCAAATCCAATGAGAAGTGTCTCAGTTTAGTACATCCTGACTTCTGCCACCAGACTGTGGCTCTTATTCCCGCGCCCATTTGTTCCTATGGGAGACTTAAATATTTCAAAATGGATTTTAGCTGTATACAATTATGTTTTACAACTTCCAAATAAATTCCTAATACAGTTGAACACTGCCGTTCTCAGCAAGTGATATGAACAGGAGTAAATAGGGCATTTGTTGTTGACTACTTTCAGCTGCGGATTAATACAGATGAACAGGCTACAAAAACAATGTGTTAGCAAGACATACTAATTGATAGTGATGTTTAATTGTCATTTTTGTCAATAAAATAAGAGAAAAAAGAAAAGAAAAGAGAAGAAAAAGAAAAGACAATAAATGAGAAAGTGATATGCAGTATCACCAGATGTATACTTTATCAATTATATTTGAGGTTCTCTTTCTTGATGATGATGATGATCTATGATGTGATGCAAATTGTATTTTCTACATGCATTGCATGAGTATTATTTCGTTCTTCCATGCTGCACCAACTGATGCTCAACTTCAGGTCATCGTGAATTTTGCATTGTCAGGACAATATTTTCCCTGGAGAACATTGATCTCCATTCTGTGAACACAAGGTGACCCTATAGGATACTGTGACGACAGGACGTAGCTTATTTGACTTTGCCTGCATCTTTTTTTTCATCCTCATTCATTCTCAGTAGCATACTCCTTCTTGCTTTCACTGTCTTTTATTGCCTTTTAATTTATTTAAAGAACATGAACAGTCTAGGTCCTGTCTCTGGTCAAATATTGTGCTGAGGAGGTTTCAGTAGTGTATTCTCATGAACAGTGAGCCTCTGAGCTTGATGGCTGTGGTGGGGATTGGATACTTCACAAAGAAACTGGAGCGTTTTCTACCAACATCAGCACAAACAGCTTGGTCAATTTTCATTTATGGAAGCTGCAAAATCACCAAAGTGTGGAATATGCTTCAGCATGTATATTTGATCGTGTGAGTTATTACGACAACAATGTATAGGTCACCGCATTTCTACGATAGTGGTGTGGTTAAATGGACAATAATAAAAAAAAGACGTGTAGAGACCTTTATGTGTGTGTATCACTCTCTGTGGGAAACAGAAGTGGGAGAAGACACTTAAAACAACATTATCTATAAGCAATATCTGCCCCAGGTGACGAGCGTCACTGCCAGCACTGTGTCGGCTGATGTCAACCAGCAGCTATCACTTCTGTAGAGACAATGTGTTTCCACGGTAACCCAGAGGTCAAAAGGGTCAACTTTGATACAATGAACCACAACCAATCGTTACTGTCATCGTAACACGTTGGCTGGGTGATATTGCCTGAGTTGTCATTATTTGGTGAAGTGAAAATCCCTCTTGCTCTGTCTCTTGGGACTCACATTCGCTCCTCACCCTTCATTGACCCAGCAACCATTGTCCGTAATACCCACACTCATTTTCTCGAGGGTTTTTTTTTTTCTTGGCTCTGCTGAGTCGTATTGGTTTATGAATTCGGCACTGTGGCGCCAGCGCAATAACCAAGATTTAAATGTCAGGTGATGGAGCCATTTTAAGTTTAAGTAGGTAATAAAGATATATTGCTGTAGAGAAAGTGTCCTTTTAAATGTTGAGTGTGTAAAGGTTGAAATATTTGTTTATATTTTATGTGACTGTATGTGTGCACGACTACACAGATATTTATTATGTGTGTTTTTTCATTTGTCTGCAATGAGGTTTAGTGGCTTCTGGTGATGCACAGGTGAGGTCTTTGCCAGAAAACCAGACAAAATAATTTTTGTCATGTTTTATGGGATTGAGTTTGGTTCCCCCTGCAGTGAAGCCAAAAAAGACCTGAGCCATGGCAAGCATATCAGTGGCTTATTGGAATAAGTAGATATATTCAGATATCACTGCTGTAAATGAAGTGAGTTAGCCAGCAGACTGTCATGAAACACAACTGTCAGTATTATAGTCTATCCAGCTCTGTCTGTGTTTGTAGACTGTATCCTGCATTAAACCGATTTAACCTTGGCATATTTTATGTCAGTGTCACAGGGCAGAATGGTTGCATATTTTTAAAAGCATCACTGTCAAAAATGACTGTCTGTCTTTTATCAACTGTTGCAGTTAGAGACAAAAATAACATTCAGAAAGTGCAAGCATCAGTGCTCTTTCCATTGTTGCAGCTATAGGTTCCCACTCTGAGAAATCTTTACCCTAAAGCAGTATGCACATTTTATGACCTCCATTACAAACTTTGCGCTAACACAAACTTAAACAGGCCATAAAATGGGAGATATCTTCCTTGGGGCAAACCTCACTATTGAATTCCTGTTTTCCTCAGGATGGACACATGCTTATTGTGCTAAACAAACCCCTGCTCCCTTTAGTAACAACACCTTTCAGCATCTTTCCCCTTCTGTGAATGTGTGTGCGTGCACAGGGAGGTGGCCTACATTTACCCGCAGCTGCACTTTTCATTACTTTCATAAGGTGAGGTCATGGGGTGAGGTCTGTTTGAGTTTTGCAGCATAGGCACACTACACAACTAGTGTCAGTAAAATGAGATGTAATATGTGGTGGAGTGGCTTTTATCAAACTGTGCGTCCGTGCGGCAGACAGTGAGCGGTGCGGACGGTGACAGGCAGGGAAATTAAGCTTTAGGTATCTGCTGAGATGGAACAGGAGATGTCTCAGTCAGATAGCTCGCAGGACGTTAACAGCAGTGCCACTGAACTCCCTGCTGAGACTGTCAGCAGAGCAAAACATAAATTAGAAGACAGACTCATTCTCTCTAGGTGTTTCACCAACTTTGTACTAAAGGGGAGCACATGAACAAAAATTTTCAACAGAACAGTGTGAAGGTATCACGTTTCTACAACAGACTTTGTTTTGTGCAACCGGGACCTATGTCCTAACCTGCAGAGGACAAAGCTGTCACAATCTCATCTCTGATCTGCATCCTTTAATACATAGAATTATAATGGGACAGAGCCACGAGGGCAGAGCCAAACACTAATATGATTATGGTAATAACTGCCAACAGCTACAGTGTCTCTCTAAGCACCGAGGACATGCACACTGAAAAGGCAATACCTAACAATTAATCAAAACACACAAATAGACAAAATGTCACTGAGTTTCACTTCTGGCACTTGGTGAATGTTGTTACAGCTATTCAATCAATGATGCAAGGGGCTACAGGTGGGATGATTTGGCAGGCTATAATACATCATGTCAACATTTAGTTTACACTTTGTCATCAAATGAAATTAGCCTGGATCACAATTTTACATGTAAGAAACCTTTAGCAGATGTAGTCATCTCTGTGACTGCACTACAAAAACTGCTGAGTGGCTGGTTGCATTTCAGATTAAAATGACTCACTGCTCAGTGGGTTCACATTATAATCTCATCTTTATGTTTAACATTATGAAGATATACTTTCAGCATGTACTACTGAGGCTGATGGAAGTGTAATTTGCATTGCATTTAACAAAAATACTGAATTGAAGCTATGCCATGTTTGTACAAATTATCACTTCACTCCACCCCATTGTAGAGTTTTAAAGCTTGCTATATGTGCTTCCACTGCTGAGGCGAGCAGCAGTCTCCCACACAGGGTGTAAATCTCCACACCTCCTGTGAGCCACAAGCCTTTCACAGCAATGTATGTGTGATCAGTCGAGCATGTGTTTAAATGTAGGTGTTCAGTAATACTTTATCCACAGAAACAGATGGCGCCTCCTCCCTCCAATACCACTTCCCCTTCGCGTCCTTCTCAAAATCACATGGGTTTGATTAATACTCTGCCCCCATTAGCAACTTTCTCTTTGGCTCGTCTTTTCTTATTTTAATTGCTACAGTTTTTTCTGTCTCTCACCTTTTCCTCTCTACACACAAAGCTGTGTTTTTGTATGGTTGCAGTGGAGCTGTAGTATATGTGTGTAGGCGTTGTATCAGGAGACTAGTCTTGCTTACGTTGTGCCACCTAAGACTGGACCCACAGGCAGGACTGCCCATCAGAGAGGATGTTATACACTATACACTTCATATAAGCCGTCCTGGAAACCTTGATATATTTTTCTGTTTATGTAGCTGGTTTTAGGCAATATGAAAATTACAACACCACAATAAAGATACGCTCTTTACAACATCTCTATACAAAATTTCCTTTTAACCCCCATTTAAGATTTTATCGCTTTCTTTGTAGCACATGTAGCACATTTCTTTTCAACCTCAGCATCAAAATGGGAGGCATATAACAAACAAGCATACGTCTTTTATGAAACAATAGCCTAAGGGTCTATGTATTTCAACACAGGTCTCATTGATCACTGATACACAGTGCACCTTGCGTTCACGTTACAAAAATCTAGCATTAGAACACCTGCTCTTATTTCAGTGATTATTTCATGTTACACCTTTGCTCTATTTCATGCCTGGATGCTTTAAAATACACTTTCATATAGCAGCAAAGGATTCATTAGTTCAACACCCAATGAATCTGGGGCAGTAATATGGCATTGATAATAGCTGTAGGCAAGGCATCGAATGCTGGAGATATTTTGGGACAGATTAAGCAGATACAAGATGGGCAACTGCACATCCCAAGTTTATAAAATGAAAGTAACCCTACAATTTAATGTCTGTATCTTAGCCCTGAAGATGTGTGTTGGATTTGGTTTGTCTGTGAACATCATGAAGTGCTTGCGTTTATTAGCAGCAAGAGGATGACTTAGCCATGATGGAGTTGTATTGATCCTCCATCAACATCCCACATGCTAAATCCTCATCTTGACAACTTTGATTGAGCACTTTATAGATATTTGACTGTGGGCTGTGTGTGACGCTTCATGTAGAACTCAGTGATGAAGCACAAATTGCTTGCAGTGCTTCTGCTGTTTGCACTCTCTTAACCTCAAAATTATCATTTGGATTCTTCATGGTGTAACTTTAATATTTGTGTCTCTGTCTACTCTGTACCTAGGACATCTATTAAATGTCCATCCTAGAGGACATGGACAGATTAACCTATTGAGGGGTCCCTGGGCAAAATTAGATTACAGGCCCCCACTTACACCCTCTGAATATGCACCTGCCCTGCTGCCTTCGAGTCTGCATTAAGGTCTGAACAACTAATCCCCAACCATGCCTTTCTCCTTCAAATAAAGGCTGAGTTTAAGGAAGCAGTTCAGGGTGGCTGTGGCCTCTCCTGTTCATGTAAAAGTGTTCTTGGGATTAATAAAGGAACTACTGCTGAAAAAACGACCTGACATGAAACACACTTTCTCAAAAAAATTTCAAGGTGCACACTGGTTTGAAAAACGTAAATTGATGAATGCATGTTTATTATTATTTTTCATTTCATTTTTAAATGATTTTTCTCACAATGTAAGCTAATGACAACCATTTCTCTCCTGCTGTACCAATAGATTAAATCTCTACAAAACTGCTCACATCCATTGACTGTAGGAAGACAAGGTGTAAAATGCAAATAGGAACATCAACAAACCTGCTGATGCCCCACCCTAGGCTGTTTACTAAGCAACTGCAGTGATATTACTGCAGGTGTGTGTGTGTAACATAAGTACAATTGTTCTACACCTGTGTGCACAAAAAGTTGTTGGTGGAAATAGAACAGACACCCGGAGGGAGACTTTTACAGTAAACTTTTGATGCACATAACACATGAAATGCACATAACAGAACAGAGATCATCAACATATTATAATGTTTTAATAAATTTAAAGGATGAAAGTAAAAGAAATGATCAGTTGTTAATGATGTAGACACTTTCATGTTGAAAATAATCTGGTTCTAGTGTAATCTGAAGGGTAGATGGTTTTATCTGAATCTGCTTTTAAATTTTATTTGTGTTACTACTCACTGCTTTCCTTTTTAAGGGACAAACAGCTGTTCATAAACTGATTTTGTACTTCAGAAAAACGTAGGTATAAAAAATTAAGTACCCAGCTCCCAGTGTTTAAAGATTTCATGGATGCCATTTATAATCAAGCCTTCTGGTGACTTTGTGCCAACAGTTGTGATCACTACCAGAACCATTATCTACTTCTATTGAGTTATAAGTTTAACGATTCAGCATAGTCTCATCTCTTTTTCATTATTAATCTGTTCCTCGACAGCTGTTATCATGAGGGAAAATCTTTTCCAAATGGATGGTTTTATCATGTTTGTTGCAGTCACTGTGGGAACTGTTTATTCTGCCTCACTAGCTATTCCTGCTGGAAATAATTTTGGAATTAGGAAATTCAAAATATCTTCTTAAATATAAGTACTGTATCTGCAATGTATATATAATGTATATATAATGTAATATAAGTCTGTATTTTGGATCTTTCAGTCAACGATGCAAAACCCAGCAGGAGAAAGAATCATTTTAAACATCATATGTGAATTCAAGCAAGCTTCAGTTATGTGAATAAGCAGTTGCGTATAAGCAGTAGCTCATAACGGATATTCAAAATATCTACTAAAGCCAATATGCAATGTAGCTATAGAAGTATAGAAGGACTTTTAGTCCCAAATTAAGCAAGTTCAAACAAAATATATGGAACTTTTTCACTAAACTATGAATATTTGTGCTCCAAAACAAACTGTCCGGCACTCGACCCACACAAAGCAGAGGCTAAGACTACAGCTGTCGGCAAGCTGTTTTTGGAAAAGCAGTAAATCCCCACCAGATGAGGTGTAATGTGGGAGTCCTGGGCTGTGAACCCCTCAGCCTGGGCTTAATATGATAATACCTGCCCCCACAACACCCCAGCCGTCAGCAGAGAACACAACCAGGATTTACTTTCTTTATTACCTCAACACAGCATTTAATTTCCTGGGCATTTGGGTGGGTTAGTGGTACAAGCAAGCGCGTGTCAGGACTGGCAATCACTCAGGGTGATGCTGCGAGACAGTGACATACGACAGAGTCATCACTTCAGCCAGGAGAGAGAGGGAACAAATAAGCGTAATCCTTTGGTATGAACGAGGCCCCAGCTGGCCTGGGTTTAGAAATAGAATGTGTGCAACATATATTTTCAAGTGTTAAATGTGAATGTTTAGGTGTCTATGTGCTTCTGCATACTGAGTCATGTGGTGATGATTACTTCACTGAGTGGCCCACAGCGGCTGATAGATACCACTATCATGATCATGATCTCATTTTAGGTGTGCTCTAATGAATTCATCATGGCAGGGTGGGGGGAAAACATTTGGCAAATAGCTTGCATCTGCTCACTGGGATGAACTGTTTTGTCATCAAACAGAGCTGAGTCAGTGACATGAAAAATAAGTAAAAGTAGAAGGTAACAACTTTGTGTTTAACATATCAATTTTATCTAAGTTCAGCTGTAAGGTTTTAGTGACTTTAGATTAAAGCATTGCTCCATTATAACAATGTAAGTCTGGTGCATGCTGCTGTTCACTCCACTTTTACAGGTTACACAGGCTGTAGCTGCAAGTAATAAAGGTGGTATGTCAAACTCAACATTGTAACAGATGTCAAGAGTCAACAGTAAGAAAAGGAGTGTAATGGTTTCGCACTGAACTAAAATTAGAAGTTTCTGAGTGAAGATGAATAAATATGGCTAACATGTTAGCTTTTTGGTAACATTGGTTAGATCGGCTATAAAGTTTTCTTCTCTTTTTGACACATATGGTGTGTGTTTAAAATGTCACATGCAGTATAACACATTTCTAGGTCCATCCTTAGTTGATAGCACTTATTAAAGTAAAAAAAAGAGCAAAATAGTTGTAATATAGTAATTTTATTATTTTAATTAAAAAAAACAAAAAAAAACTGAACACATTGTATTATTCTTTTTATGGTGGTAAATTCATAGACATAGACTCCATCACTGTATCTCCACCACTCCACCAGAGTAGATCAACAAGCATACAGTTGACTCAAATTGTCATTTTACTTTTAATGTAGTGATCATGGATGGACAATGCAAGTTGCATCCAGATGTGTAGCCTCCATAAAATTAGAAGTTGAAAAGAAAACTAAAATGAATAATCTTATGACATATATATGTGATCTCCTCTCCTCTCCTAGTATGCAGTTACTGGCCGTACCAACCTGGCCAGTGTCTCTCTGCTTTCCACTTATCCCAACCAGTTGAGGCAGATGGCCGCTCACCTTGACTTTTTCCTCTCCACTGTTCCCTCGTGCACATTTCGAGTGCATATAAAAACATTTAAATTACACTGATCCAGCTGGAGCAAACTGCAGTATTAATTAAATAACCCATTTTCATATATATTACTGCAATAAAGCTGTTATGAAACAGCTAGAAGTGCAGAAAAACTTAGGGACCACCTTTACAGTGCCAACCTCAAAGGCAATTTAACACTAAGGGCTGCCATGTTGCCAGATTCACTGCTGTGTATTATCGTAGTGAGGCCAGTGAAAGATTTCAGGATGCTTTATCTCCTGTGGCTGTTTCATATAAACTCATATTACCATACATCTGAGGCGATGAGCTGTAAATTGCTAGTGGTATCTGAGCTCCAGGCATTCAAGTCTCTCTCCTCAGTCATGTTCTCATTGGAGAGGAAGGATATACCCCACTTCCTAAAGCTCCACCCTGCCCTATGCTCTGTAGAGGAAAGAGGTGTACATAAAATGCAGAGCTAAGGAACTCCTTGGGGGTTAAACCTTAGGGTGGGAGCATCACAGACGAAACAAAGTGGCTTCTCTATCATAAATCACATTGGTTTATGTGGTATGGCAAGGTGTAGAACATGCCACGCCTTAACCAACATGACTGTCAGTTGATTTTGATTATTACTTACTTCATTAGATCAATACGGCATTCAACTAATTTAGACAAATCTTCCTTAGCCTGGAAAGATGGTTTAATAATACCGTATATAAAAAAGCCCTTCGTAATGCTAGAATTGCATGTTATTCATCATTAATTGAGGAAAATAAGAACAACCTCAGGTTTCTTTTAAGCACTGTACACAGGCGGACAAACAGTCATATATTTTGAGCCTAGTATTCCCTTAACTCTCAGCAGCAATGACTTCATGAATTTCTTTAGAAATAAAATCAAAACTATTACAGAAAAAAATCATCAGCTCTTCACTGGAACTGGCACAAATAACTCTATTCGTTTGTAACACTTATTCTTACTTAGACTGTTTCTTGCTGAGCTAATTTAAACAATTAATTAATCTAAATCATCAATATATTTTTAGACCCCCATCCCAACTAAACTGTTCAAAGATATTTTACCTTCAGTCAGCATGTCCATATTAGATCAGATCGATCTATCTTTATCAACAGGCTTCAACTGATAGAGACTTTCCACTGATGTAATTCAGTTTTTTAGGTTTCTTTTTTTGTGTACAAACCACAGATTTGTAAGGCAACTTAAAAAAAAACTACTCTTGGCTCAGACATTTCCAATATCCAATCATCCATTTATTTCTAAAATCCTCGAATAAGCAGTTGCAAAGCAATTATGTGACGACCTGCGCAGGAATAACCTGTATGAAGATTTCCGGTCAGGATTTTGAGTACATCATAGTACAGAAACAGCACAGTCACCAGTCAACGATCTTCTCTTAGCTTCAGACAATGGACTCATGTCTATATTGTCCTGTTAGATCTTAGTGCTGTAATCGACACTATAGATCACAACATTTTATTACCGACTATTACAGGTGACTCAGACCCATCTCTTAGTTATGCAGCTATAGACTTAGACTGCTGGGGGACCTCCCTTGATACACTGAGCTCCTCTCTTCTCCTCCTCTCTTACTTGATCTTTCCACTCACCCCAACCAGTTGAGGCAGATGGCCGCTCACCCTGACTTTTTCCTCTCCACTGTTGCCTTGTGCTTTCTCAAGGTGGATTTGTTGGGTTTTCTATATAACTTTATATATTTGTATAAGTTTTCTACATATTTCTGAATGGTCTTAATCTTACAATGTAAAGTGACGGGATGATTTTTGTTGTGATTTGGTGCTGTATAAATATTTTCAATTGAAATGACTAAAATAAGATCACAAATAAAAAAGTCAGATGAAATTTCTATAGCGAAGTTGCTTTAGTGACCAAATCAGCAGTGAGTCATTGCTCTACTGTGTCACCCCAAAAATGTGAAGGAGTAATGGGAGGTTCAAGTTTTGATGCAAGATTAAAATCACATTTACTGCACCACAGACTGTGCAATGGGCAGGGCAGGAATAAAAAAGAGACACTTCTTGTTATGATTGGGATAATTTTTGTACTTAATACTTCCACAGTGCACATTGCTTTAGTCATCTGATGCTCTTGGATAAAGCACACAACACAATACATTTTTAGTAAAAAGTGAGCTTCCTCTTCAATACATACCTTCTCTGTCAGGTTCTGCATCCTTTGTGAATAGAAAATCTTAACATTGAAGTATGTGTTGTTTGCCACATATACTTCAAGCTGTGTTTTTCTCCTGTGAGGAAATTCTTGTGTGACTGATGACAGACTGGATGTTTCTCCACAATGCACAATGTCTCTTTTCAGCAAGGAGGGGACAATAGTGATGGAGGAACAGTAGGAATAGAAGAGCAGGAAGCACACTGAGGAGGACAGGAAATAGGAAGCGCAAGCAGGAATAAACGCTGTTGAAAAGCTAGAGGGAAATTTCCGTTCTGCTGTCTTAAGGTTCTCCCACAAGCAATTCCTTTGCTGTCCTTGAAAGACACAGAGCAAACCTCTCCCAAAGCTAAAAGGTCTGATAGAAGGAATATATCAGTGTTGATATTAACACTACACTGATTCACATCAGCAAAATGGAGACATGCATCCATGGGGACATGCAACTGTCTGTCTTGTGTTATCTGACCAGTCTGATCAACATATATAAACACGTCTCTATTCCCAAACCACTGAAAATCTGTATTTGTACCAGTGTTTGTTTCAGTGCCACTGTATGAGACCTACACCTACTGGATTTAAGAACAACTCTCTGGGCGGTGTTGCTCATGTTGTATCTTATTTTGTTAGCTGTAGGCGCATCTTATTGATAAATATGTGTTAAAATTAGGTGACTAGCTGTAGTAATGCAAAATTCACTGTTAGTGACATAATTGCAAGAGTAACAAAGTGGAGCTTGTGGTGGATGGATGGGAACGCAGCACATGACTTTGAATCAGGAGACAGCTGTAGATTTCCCATTTTAAATTGTTCATCAGTGTTGTTAATTAAGTTGTTATTTTAATCCCTAAACCTGTTAACCTAGTAAACTACTAAACAAAGCAGTTTTGTGTCTACACCTGGTATGCTTTGCATTTATTAATGCGATAGGGAAGCTCCATGGTAACGGCCTATGAAGCTGACTTGTAAAGGACCCTATAGCCTGCATCTGTGCTCCTCAGAACACGCCCAACCTGAGAACCAAGGTAAACTCTATTTGGACTGAGGTGTTTCTTTTGTTTTATGAACCTACTGTAACGTCAGAGGTGTATTCCTTTAAAGTTAACAGAATCTACAGATAGTAAGTAGTCTAATGAAAACATATTCTTGTGAAATACAATTTTAAAGTCACCGTGTTACATTTTTTCTGTCCAAAATTTGAGCTTTGCCTCCATTGTTCCTCCATCTTAGAAAAAGCTAGGAAAAAAACAATGTGCCACAAGGTCATGATAAGTCCTCCACCTCTGTAAGCAAGGAAGTGTTGAGCACAAATTGTCTGTGGGGCTCTGCCCATCAGAAACAGGAAGAACAGAGTGCAAACCAGCAATGACGCCACACCCCTCACACTAAGAAGATGGATTGTGTTGTTGAACACCTTGGTGATGTTGGAACAACAAATGGCAGTGACGATGGCAACCTATAGTCTATTATTCATAATCACCACAAAATTCAATATTGTATTGAAAAATAATTAAGATTAACATGCATTAGAAGTAGAAAAGTGGGTAAAAATTTATCAGGCAAAGGAACTTTAGATCGACTATCTCCCTCATTTTATCTGCTATCTTATTTTGTCTCCTCTTCTTCTGTCAAACTAAAGAGATCAGTACAAACCAAAACCCACAGCCCAGATATGCTCCTTGTCAATAGTGAATTGAATACACTCAATTTCAGTTAAAAGTAAACACATCCATCACACATTAAATAATTTAATAAAATCTCACATTCAACACATTTCCTGCTCTAATACAAAAAAAAAAATGAACAAAGAGGGTGTGATTTCCTGGGAATCTATTTAGACAGACTTAAGGAAACAATATGATGTGAATATGTAGTAAGATAACAACTCTCTCACACACACACACACACACACACACACATTGGGATCATATAACAAGACAGCACTGTTTTGTTGAGTATATATAGAGAGTCTAATTACATTGTGAGAAGTGGTAATAAATCACTGGAGTCTTAATCAACGCACTACAACAGAGAGAGTCATCAATCACTTACTACGGCACAACACAACATCATCCTGTGGCATCTCCTTGTCTTGTGGCTGGCAGCTCTGCTCTTGGCTTAACATGGGACACATCGCTGTGACACATTGTCATTAGCACAATCAGCACCACTTTGGGCGTCCTGACAGAAAGTCATCAAATGGCAAATGGATAGGGAGATTTATGGTGCAATAAAGCTGACAAACCCTGATTCCCATGTCAATGTGCGTAAATGGAAATGTGGAGGAGGAGAAAACAAGATTCTCTTCTCTGTTTTCTGAAAAACTGGAGAGCAAAATGTGGACAGGCAGAGAACAGCTCCTCTGATTTGATTGGTTCTTCTTTCCAGCAAAGTGTCACATAAATGATAGCCTGGTATGACCAAGTATTTCAAGCAGTGGTCTATTCAACTGTGTACTCTTCAATCTCTGCTTCGATGAGTTAACTGTAGTTGGCTGTGATGGATGGCACCGAGCTGGGTCACCTTAAAAACACAGTAGTGACATTCAGAATGTCCCTGCTTAAGTTGGGGGAATGACAGATGGCATTTCAATGGAATCTATAAAAATGTGTCAGCACTGGAAGATGTTTTGACTTCTAGTCCTTTGCTGCCCTACTTTAGATCCAGTGCACATTCAACTTCACCTGGTGCTTTAATGACCATCAAAACAAGGTAAAACTGGTAAAGGAGACACTGATTCAACATGAAGATCTAGGTAAGATCATAACTACTGTACCCACTAAGTACCTATGAACAATGGACCTCATTGCTTTAAGTGTCTTTTGGGAGTCCATTTTCCATTTTTTCCATTTCACGAAATCACTCTGCTGTTTAACATGAGAGCACGGCTGAGGTTAAATGGAAGAGAGGACAAGACAGACTGAACAAATAGAAGGAGAGAGAGGGGGTCTGAGATGGCAGGCAGTCAGCTATGAAGGACATGGATGCAGCAGTTATTTTTAGTTATCAGTTTTCAGGGGCTGTCATTTGGAACATCTCATTAAAAATCAGAAAAAAAAAATCAAACCATTCAAATCAACTAAACTCTGAGAAAAAAAAGGTCTAGGTTCTGCTGCACATGGGCACACACGCACACACACACACACACACACACACACACAAAGATCAACATAAAATAATTTGAGAGCATCAGGCTATCAATGCATACATTAGCCTGATCTTTAGTGACCTCTGCAAAGACGGGGTGTGGACAGATGGATTTATTATGTTCTTGTGCCCACAGGCATGTCTATTAAAAATGCACAGAAGCCTATCTAAGGATTATTAATCATTCTATAATGAGAGATTAAACACAGAGATTCATTAGCACAGTGTGGACACAGAAAATCAGACACGTGTGGGAGATGCCCTCAGTGAAGTCATTAAACTTAATAACATGATCTCAGTTTCATGTCATATTCATGCTAAGTGTTAAGTGACGCGATTCACAACACATGCAGGTGCGTCTGTAAAATAATATATTTAATGCTATTTTATGCAGTTTTGTTTTTGTGTTTGTTGAAATGGTGTAATTAGATTGAAATTCACAAAGTCAATTTATGATCCAGTCACAGGCCAGTCAGGCCAGTTTGATTAATTCCTACTCTTAAAACAGGTTAATTTGACTCAGATGGGCTATTTTCTCTCTTGCTGTCTGTCCTTGACTGTTTACTAGTTTTACTGATAAATGCTAAACTATAATGCACCACAGTGCAATTATCAAGTAATTACTCTACGGATAGAGTGAATTATTTATTTAACTGTCTTTACAACTCTACCAAATACACTCTTGGGCGATGAACATTTGTGAGAGAAATACAGTTTGATGTGATCCACATTGGTGTGCACACTGTACGGTGTAGCAAAAAGTAGTAAAATAAAAACAAAGGGTAAACGCTGCCACCTGTTGGATCTGTGGCGTAATCGCCGTTTTCGTAGCGCGTGGTTACCAATGTTGCCTTCTTGACAACAGGAAATATTGAAACTCGGTGAAAACAATGTAACTCACACCAAGTTAACTCATACGAAATTTCCATCTCAGGGCCTAGATTCACAACACAACAGCTCAGTTTCTCTCAAAGTCTAACAGCATCTAACCCTAGCTTTGACCTATGGAGGACTTTGGTATTATTGCCTGATATTCTATGTTTTACTACGATCAGATTCGGCACTTGAAGGTAGTTAGATAAGTATCCAAACATGGCGGATACGGATGAGCCGTAAGTAGCTGCCGAAGAAACAAGCAAGAAACAGTTATTAACTGCCCGATAGATGCTTACAGATCTCATTAACCTACGAAGGCACAGCATGAATGAACCTTCTTTTGTTCTCTCTTTTTAGGGAGAAGAAAAGAAGGAGAGTAGTGGAGCTGACTGAGAAGTTAGTCATGAATTGGTAGAACTGGCGGAAGGTTTGAGGACAGGAAGAAAGTTAACGTTAGCTAGCTGAGGAAGCTAACTCAGTATTCTGTAAACAAAATATACTAATAGCTAGTCTACGGACATAACACTGGCTAGCCAAGCGTGATATATAATAAATATTTATGGTATCACTGACCTCTAAGTAAAGTTGGAGGTCTGTACTGTTATCTTCTTACCGTTGACATGTTCTAGCTACCAGGAGCTGTCCAGCAAAACAGTTGATGACACAAAATGCCACAGGGTCAGAAACACCCACATGACAGAAATATACATTTTGGAGAGGTTAAACAACAAAAACGCTACAGTGACGCAGACATCAAACACCCATGTAGTTTCTTGAACATTTTAAATGATTGCATGAGATGCTGTAAACTGTAAATACTACACTTACTGTGTGAAAGTTAGTCACTATAATGAGTTTAGGTCTTAACTGATTTAAGCTTTTGCAGGATCTCAGAAGGCTTAGACGTTTTGTGTAATATCAAACCATAAACTTTCATGCATGCCATCAGATATTATATTCTCTGAGACTGTCAGAGATACTGCTGCTGATAAATATTAATTGACAAATCATTGTCTTCAGGATGGTGGTGGATGGAAGTGATGGAAGCACCTGTGAGTGGGAGGGGCAATGGAACCATATTAAAAAGTTTCTGGAAAGATCAGGTCCATTCACACACCCTGATTTTGAGCCCAGTACAGAGGTAATAATCACATTTACAGTCACACCACAGCTGATTAATCTTTTGATCTGTCCTCCTGTGTGATCTAGCATAGCTCGGTATATGGGTATATAATGTGTTTATCATTTCTTATCACAGTCATTACAGTTTATGTTGGTAACCTGCAAAATCCTGGTCATCGGTGCTGGTGGTCTGGGATGTGAGCTTCTGAAAGACCTGGTATAGTCAGTATTATTATGAATATGTTGAAGGTATAATTTAAGTTTTAATGTTTGGTCAACACTTAATTTTATTGTTTTCATTTTTGGCTCAGGCTCTATCAGGCTTTCGCAATATACACATTGTTGACATGGACACCATTGATGTTTCTAACCTGAATCGACAGTTCCTCTTCAGGTCAGTGTGCATTCTGTGTCAACTTCTTGACCTAGATTATTAGGCAATGTAATGTATGAATCAAATAATTATTTACTTTTATTATGTTCTGTTGACCAGGCCAAAAGATGTAGGTCGACCCAAGGCAAACATTGCAGCTGATTTTATTAACAGTCGAATACCTGGGTGCTGTGTAGTCCCGTATCCTTTTAAATGTACTCCATTGTGTGTCAGTGATTCAAAAATCGTTGATAGATGCTATATAATAGATAAGAATGAAGTTGTTAAATATCAGTATACATATCAGTAGTCAATTATCAAATTGCAAAGATTATCCTGTCATAATATGTAACTGAATGGTGACAGTGTCGTAAAATTGTGACAGCAAAAATGCAAGCAAATATATCTCATGTCCAAATAATTCAATGTGTAGATAAATAGTAGAAATTGAGTTCTTCGTGCACTCCTGAATGCTTTGTGCAGACATTTTATGAAAATTCAAGATTTAGATGAAGCATTCTACAGACGTAAGTATGCTTATGACTTTTAATTTCCTACTTCCCTGATGTTGGGAATAGCTTGTCAGAGTAAAGCACTGCAGGCAGTTTATGAATATGTTTAAAACACCATACAGGACTTACAGTTTGGTACACTCACAGTTATTTACCCTTATTCTAGAGGTTACCAGAGGCAATAAATTCTCTATATTTGCTTGTTATTTAGCAAAATACTAAAGAGCTCCTTCTCAGCATTACTCACATAAAATATCTGTCTAATTACATTAGGATAAATTTTCAGCTTTTGTTACAACCCTACCTGTTGGATTGTGTCCTTAAGTAATTTGGCTTATTAACACATGCATAATGTGTAATATATTTTTATCTCACCAATAATGGGAACAGTGATGTTGCGATTTGGACTGAAAGGTGACTTGCAAGTCAGGAGTAAGTTAGGTAGTTGAAATGCGAAGGCCATCACAGAGATGGCTGTCAGTGATTATGGTTCTCAAACTGCTTTTGTTCAGATTTAACAGAGAAAACGTTTGCTCACATATGTGGTCAGAACTATTAGCCCCCCTGATGAAATCACACAAAACCCTTAATATTTCCATGGAAATGACCATAACAAAAACTGTTCATACT
>JAUMHL010000025.1:6765244-6776659 GCA_032362345.1 Sandelia bainsii
TCAATAAAATATAATGATCAAACTTTGTGGAGATTTTGTCTTTGTTCTTTTGGAAGCAATACAAGTATGAACAGTTTCTGTTATGGTCATTTCCATGAAAATATTAGGGTTTTGTGTGATTTCATCAGGGGGGCTAATAATTCTTACCTTAACTGTATGCTGAGCCAAACAGACTGAACATTCTTTTTGTGTGGTGTCTCATCAGAGGAAACTTTTCCAAGGCCTTTTCCAAGCTCCGGTAGAAGTTGGGTAGGGAGAGTTGATGTTGATTCTTCAGCGAATCATCTGGGATCAGACATTTGTCTATTAATGCATTTTTATAAACTCTAAAGGCATATTCCTCTATTTCTTTTTGTGAGTAGTAAGAGCCCATGATTATCACTCAGTCTGTCCCCAACCAACAACAAACAAAACTCCAGGCAGTTACTGAAGCGTAAAGATCAATCTATTAAACTGTCATCCTTCAAAGATTTCTGATAAATTTAACATTTTCACATGTTGCAAATGACTTCATTGTATGGTGCTGTAGTCAATGTGCTAAATGTCTAACTCACATATAAATTGCTATATCTTTGCAGATGTAGACTGTTGATAATTAAATTTGAGTGTAGCTCCTGTTACTTATAGTCACAACACAAGGCGTTCTCTTGCTCTTATCTTCAACATGCTGTGAGAGCTAGATAAAATAAAAATAAAATAAAACGCACATAAGTAAGTAAGTAAGTGATAAAATGCAAACAATTCTATAAAAAATAATCAATAAAATAAATATTCACAACACAAATATGACTTGAATAATCAGCTGCTTCAAAACCACAAAACTTACAATTACATTTATGGGAATGCAGAATAAAAAAATTATATCTTTATAATTTAACACACATTAGATTTGAATATATTCATCTCTCTGTTTTCATCTAGAATTCCATATAATTGTCTGTGGACTGGACTCTGTAGTTGCCAGAAGGTGGATGAATGGTATGCTGGTAAGTTATTCCTCTTCATTGGACACTTCGGTTTTTGTTATAGTTCCTATTTTATGTTACATTTGCCAGCTGTCTGGGATAGATTACTCTCTGAATAGCTGTTAAAAAGTGTAGCACTTTTTTCCAGCTGTCTTTGCTGGTGTATGAAGATGGTGTCTTGGACCCAGGGTCCATCATTCCCTTAATTGATGGTGGGACAGAAGGCTTTAAAGGCAATGCGAGAGTCATTCTCCCTGGCATGACCGCGTGTATCGACTGTACCCTTGAACTTTATCCTCCTCAGGTAAGGTAGCATTAGGTAACATAGCAAGTAAAATAATGTTTACAGCCATCACTTAGAGGTCTAAATAGAAAGGGTTTCTGGTGAGTTTTTTTTTAAATATTCTTGTCTTTGTAGATCAACTTTCCCATATGCACAATAGCCTCTATGCCTCGTTTGCCAGAACATTGCATTGAGTATGTCCGGGTGCTGCTGTGGCCCAAAGTGGCACCGTTTGGAGGTAGGAAATCTCACTGAAGTTTTTGTTCTTTCTGTCAATGGTCTTTGCAACATCCACAATCATCATTAAGTATTACTTGAGGCTAGAAGACCTGAGAAGACCTATGAACAAAAAGGCACACTTTTTTATGTTGTGTGTGTGTGTATTAGACGGTGTTGCCTTGGATGGAGATGACCCAGAACACATCCAGTGGGTTTTCCAGAGGTCTCTGGAGAGGGCATCAGAGTTCAACATAACAGGAGTCACATACAGATTAACCCAGGGTGAGTATAAATAGCACACTTGTCACCAGCAGAACAATGCTACTTTTCTGGCAGCTCTGCTGGGAGATAAACCCAAGTACTGTACATAAAACACATAAAACTGCTGCTTTTTCAATTATATGGCAAGGATGATTGAAAAAGGGTAAAGATTACAGCTTACATGCCATATTGATTTTCACACTGACCAGCAGATTTATACAACTTTTATTTGATTTTTTGTATCCTATGTAAATGCTGCAGGTGTTGTTAAGAGGATAATTCCAGCTGTAGCATCTACAAATGCTGTCATTGCTGGTAAGTAATGTTAGTACCACTTGCTTTTCTAGTTTTTGTTGCCTCTGTGTATGTGTGTTGCTGCCATCAGTTTCAAAATTATCAAATTTTTTTCTTAAAATGGTACATATTCTCAGTTTAAACATTTAATATGTTTTCTATGCTATGTTGGGAATACAATATGGGTTTATTTTTATTATTTTAGATTTGCAAATCATTGCATTCTGTTTTTATGTAGAGTTTTCTTATGTAGAGTTTACAAAGCATCCTAACTTTTTTGTATTTTAATACAGATATGGGTATTTCATTGTGGGCTACATTTCCATTTCCAAACAATGCTGAGTGTGCTGACATTCTTTAAATTGAAATGTATGTTTTTATGTGCTTTATTTGAACCAGCTGCTTGTGCAACTGAAGTTTTCAAAATAGCATCAAGGTGAGTTTGCAGGCTCTGCTTGGCAGCCATATGCACAAAGTGATTCTTATTCTATATATACTGCACATGCCTTTCACCATGTATCATGATACCTTTTCCATCTCCAGTGCCTATATACCTCTCAATAACTACATGGTCTTCAATGATGTTGATGGCCTCTACACCTACACTTTTGAGGCAGAAAGGAAGGTTTGTCTCTAGATTGTATCTGCTAGTTCATGTTTTCTACAGTGATCAGTTCACCTTTTGACTAAGATATGTTTCACTTTTTTTGCAGGAAAACTGTTCAGCCTGCAGCCAAGTACCTATGAACTTAAGCTTTTCTCCAGCTTCCAAACTCCAGGAGGTGCTGGACTACCTGACCGAGAGTGCCTCCCTGTAAGTTTGCTTTCCTCAGTAGAATTTATTACTAGTTACTACAGTAAAATTAACACACTCAGATACTACTTACATACTGTGTTTTGTTGTGGTTTATTTTTTTGGTATATACTATCGATTGTTTTAAACAACCAAATATAATGTATTTTTTTCAGACAAATGAAATCACCTGCTATAACAGCAACAGTGGAAGGAAAGAACAAAACATTATATTTACAGGTAACTTCTTGTTTTCGTACTGTTTTGTATTTTCAGTTCAGTCTCATGGTAATATAAGTCTGATGTTGTGGTAATGTGAGGTGTGTCCTGATGAAATCTGTCCCAGTTTTAGTTTGAGCTTAAGTTCAGTGGTGTTTTGTTTTACAGTCTGTTGCATCAATTGAACAGAGGACACGACCAAATCTGTCCAAAACTCTGAAGGGTGAGGTGCTTTATTTGTACTAAGCATGTATGTGTAATAAAAATGACACAACACACACTGTGAATTAGTCAGATGAATACACTGTATTCATCAATATGCTGACTCAGTTTTGTTGTGAACATGTGTTTTCCAGAGCTAGGGCTAACTGACGGACAAGAGCTGGCTGTAGCTGATGTCACCACACCCCAGACCATGTTGTTCAGACTCTGCTTTACTTCATAGGATGAACTCAAGCACTCCTACAACCAGTTGATGTCATTGTTGTTTCTTGGCCAAACGTGACTAAAAACTAGAAGTTTACAGTGTTTCCAGTCAAAGTATAAATTATAAAGTAGCTAATTTAGTTTTCAATGTACATATTGACTAAAGTTGATGTTTTGCACTGAAAAGCCAAATCATAGCTCAAGCATCGTCATGTTTTGGTGATATATTGTCTGCAAATGTTAAATATTTCTTCATTAATATGTTATCTGCACTATGAACAAAAAGACAAAGAATGGTTACTTTGAAAAAGATTATTCTGTTTTTGTTCTGGTTTTGAATAACTTGGATATGTATTTATTATAACAGTTTTTTTAGTTTAAGTAACCACTGAAGTGGTAATTAACACTGATAATGATGTGAACTGGAATAAAATGGTTTTCTTACAAAGCACAGTTTCTGTTTTCTTTACGTACAGTGAGATTAAGGAAACAAAGTTTTCAGCAAGTTTAATATGTAGGATTAAAAGACTTTACTGTTTAACAACCATTTTGATTTAGAAGCTGTTTACTTACATGTATCAGTACAAACTGAGCATTTTATTGTCAAAATGTACTTTATTTCCAGAGGTGGTAGAAATAAATTACTCAAGTAGAAGTACAATTACTTTCCAATACAAACCACAACTTCAAATTCTTTTATCAAGTTAATATCGTAGCTGTGTACTCCAAAGGTTACTTAAATTGCAGAGTTGCAAGTAACTAAGACAAAAATATATATTTTAAACAGTAGTGAGTTTGATGCTGTTCATATAAATGTTCAAGTCTTGTCCCAATTTGCTCTACAACCTTTCAAAGGTGAAAATTTTGACAAAGTAAATGTATAGAAATTAATAAAAGAAAATGAGGTCAAAGATCTCTGTTACCTAGAGATTTGGTGTGGAACAGCACAGCTGGCAAAGGTGGAGCTGATTTTAACCACTTCATGTACAGAAAGATGAGTAATCCATAATAATGATAATAAAAATAATAATGACATACTTTATTGATACCCTTGGTGAACAGTGCGTCATATTATTCATTATATTTTTAGCATCTGCATGTATGTATTGTAATGTAGTGAAGAAAAAGTAACATAAGTAAATAGTATAAAAGTGCTTAGTTACTTACCGCCTCTGGTTATTTTTAAAAAGCAAAGGCTCAAACACAAACATTGAGTCAATAATATTAAAGTTATGCATTACTTCTTCTAATTTAGGAGATAAAAGAGTTAAAATAAAACCACCTATACTGTAGGATCTGTCTCTGCTGGACTCTGGGACTTCCTCACAGGCCTAGTCGGGCCGGGTCATGACGTCATTGTGCTACGTGTAAAGGAAGTAGCGAGCAGGCTAATGCTAATGCTAGCCGAGCTGCAAGTTGAGAGCGACCAAAACAAACGATGGCGGCTGGGCAACGGACCCGAAATAATGTTGGATTATCTGCTGCAATTCATTTGCTTTGACAATAGTTGGAGAGTTCCTAATGTTGTGCTGTAGATACGTGTATTTTTACACGAAGAACTTGTGGAGATTATATGATTTTTCAGTGCCAACTGGCCAGTTTGCGAGCTGTAACTGTATCTGGGATCAGTGCTGTCCCTGTACACCAGCGTTATGCGTCGGCTTACTTACAAACATGCTAACTAGCTAGCTGTCAACAAGGTTTTTACGTACAAAACTGCTTTTAACATTGCGAAATACTGTTCTCCTCGGGTTATGGTTGAAAATGAAAATGCTGATAAAGTGACTGTGCTTTATGTGGCGACGCCAAATACGCTGTAAGATTCGTGTGACAATTTCTGGTGATAGCTAGCCACCTCAATAGTAGAAATGAGCTGGTTCAACGCCTCTCACCTGTCCACCTTCGCTAAACAAGCTTTGACAACAGCTCAAAAATCAATCGACCGAGTTCTGGACATTAAAGAAGAGGACCAGTGGGGTGACACGACTGTAATGCCCTACGATGGTAAGTAATGGAGTGGATAGGGTGGTAACAGCTATTGTCATCATATACAAATCATGGATCACTGCTACAACTAATTTTAAAAAAGGGTGTTTGAAGAGTATTAATTTTTTGCAGATGTTACATTACCTGGAAAGCTGTCATTAAGTGGAGGATGGGGGATGACGCAGTGGGAAGCACCCCCTGAAGAAGAGACGACTACTCCTCCTCCCTCTTCTGAGGCCATAACTACTCCTGTCACTCGCACAGTTGTGGATGAATCTGAAAGCTTTTTCAGTGCCTTTCTATCATCTGGAGATGTACAAGGCGTCACCAAAACCCAGGTAGTCTCTGTACCCCCTACCAAATCCCAAAGGCGGCAGCAGGAGGAGAACACGAACAAAGAGGCTGTGATCCATAAGGACACAAGTACTCAAAAGTCAGCACCTGCTGATATGAATCATGAGACTCATGAGATAGCTTCTGACGACCAGCTGGTGAAGCCGGATTCTTCACCATCAGCACCTTATGCAGACACCATCCTTCTGCAGCCAGTTTCACCTGTTTCTTCTTCCACTGACCTCCCTTGTAACCCTGACAGCAACATGAGCTGTGTAAAAACGGATGATGGCTTAAACGTTTCGGCGAACTCAAAAACTGAGCAGTCAAAAGCTCCATCAGAACAACAGGCTGAGCATGATGCTACGGATTCCTCAAAACCTTGTGCTCTCACTTCTGAACCTAAGACCTCTACTCCTTCTGATCCTTTACCCTCTCCGTCTTCTAAGGAAATTCTCCTAGAGCATAAAGACTCAAAGGTGGAGGACCGTCAAAACGAAACCCCCTCCCCTCCAGTCAGCGCTTTCTCCTCAGGAACCTCTACCACCAGTGATATTGAAGTGCTTGACCATGAAAGTGTGTTGAGTGAGAGCTCAGCCAGCTCCAGACAAGAAACTGGGGAGGGAAAGTCAGGCCTTCACCTAATGCAGGGCTCCTTCCAGCTTCTCACTGCCTCCACCTGTGGGGATTTCCCTCGACTAGAGGACTACCCCAAGCTTACAGAGAGCTGTGGCTCCTCCTCGGATGCATTTGAGCGCATCGATTCATTCAGTGTGCAGTCACTGGATAGCCGGAGTGTCAGTGAGGTTAATTCAGATGATGAGATCCCTGGCAGTCGGACATTAGCATCTGTCACTGCAGGCCCTGCTCCTCTGGAAGTATCATCAATTGTATGTCAGAAGCAGGAAGAGGAAGTGGTGGAAAAGGTAGAAGAGGAGGAAGGGCCATTCCCTGAAATGACGAGGGAGCAGTCGCTGGATGAGATGGAGGAGAGTGGTCGTAGTGCAACACCTGTGAATAGTGAGCAGCCTGAGGAGCTTACAGAACAGGAACAGGAATCTGAGGCTAATATCACACTGTCTGATCCCTCGTCCAGTGCTGGAGACCAGATCACTCGACCAATCACAGAAGAGATGAAAAGTGTCTCAACAGTTCAGATATTGGAGCTTCAAAAGGTAATAGCTGACATTAAAATTCTGTTGCTGGTAATATCAGGAAATGCTATGCAAATAGTATTTCCCCTGTAAAATTGATATGTGTGGTGAAACACTACCATGCTGCTTTTCTTATAAATAACTGAGATTGTTTCATTCTGTGCAATTGCTGTTGCAAACACAAAAAAATGTTGTGGACATGTTGTAGGTCATTGATGAACTGTCAGGCCGCCTCGAGAAGAGGGAGTCTCAGCTGCTTGTGGTCAGCAAAGACAAGGCCAGGTTGGAGGAAGACTGTGACAATCTCAAAGAGTGAGTAGATGGTGCACGCATCTGTTTCACAAAGGCATAAAAAATTAAAAACATTAAAACTGTTATTGGTTTTTCTTAATGTTAAAAACATACAGGTAAGACTACAGCATAAAGCTCTACTACTAAAAAGCTTTAAGAAGACATTTGTTTACCTTTATTCAGTTGTAATTATTGAAAATGCAGTATAGAAATACTGCTAAAATCTGAAGACATTTTCATTAAGTCACTGTGAATGCTTAAAATAAGAAAGAGAAGATTGTTTGTGCAAAATTTTAAAAGACATCTTGGCCTCCAGGCTATATAGATTTTGACAATTACACTAATGGGTCTGTTCATCTTCTAGCGAGGTGATAAGCCTGAAGGAGGAGAGCTCCATTGTTCAGTCCTTAAAGGATGAGTTCACTCAGCGCATAGCTGATGCTGAGAGGAAGGCTCAGCTGGCCTGCAAAGAAAGAGATATAGCCAAGAAGGTAACTCACATATTCGCAGTCCGAGACTCAACTTTCTCTCATCTCTGATCGAATACATTGATATACCACAGATCTCCAAGAGCTACAAAATCATTTTTTGTCATGTCCAAATAGTGTGTGTCAAATGTGCGACATTTGTCTTTGCTCCAGGAAATAAAAGGTTTGAGAGAAGAGCTTTCTACAAGACTTAATTCAAGTGATACAATGGAGATCATCAAGGAGAAGGAGGAGCAGATCAGAGGTCTGCTGGAAGAAGGTGAGACACATTTATGTAGTAGACTATTATCCATCACTTTGAGTAACCCTCACAGTTTAATCTTTTAGTAGGCTGTACAGTCAAGAAGCCACTTCTTAAGCTGGCGTCTACTACAGTACATCTGACTTCACAAAACGGTGGCTCACTTGATCTAAATAGGTGTTTATTTCTCTCACTATACTAGGTGAAAAGTTATCCAAGCAGCAGCTGCAGCACAGCAACATTATCAAGAAGCTGCGTGTGAAGGAGAAGGACAGTGATGCAAAGATCATCAAGCAACAGAAGAAACTCAAAGAGCAGGAGGAAGAACTCAGGCACCTGCAGCAGGTCTGGATTCAGTGCGGTATTAATGGGTTTAATACTGATGCCATGTTTATGTCATGTTGCTCAGTTGTTTGTCACAGTTGTTTTATAGCCATATTAATGCTGCTATTACATATCTTAAGAATATTTTTTTAGTGGGTTTAAACATGAGGATTGAGGAATAAGTGGAGTCATGTCAAAGTTATATTTGGTAGATTTTTTGTATTTAAAAGCCTTGAATAGAAGGTTTGTCAGGAAATCTTTAATCTCTTAAAAATTCTGCATTTAATGGAAAAGGCAGAACACCAGATAACAGTAAAAAAGTATAGGGTCCATGTTATCAATGTGTATATTATTGGTTTACCTTTATTGATTATTATTATCCATTTGTGTTCCATCATATAAACCAATGTACACTATAAAGAGATTAACATCATACAGTTTTTTTTGGTGCTTTAGAGTTTATATTCTTCATCTAAAGACTTAACATGTTGTGAGTTGATTTTCCTAATTAGACAAAGCGTTCATGTCTTATGTGTTAGGTACTAGATGGGAAGGAGGAAGTTGAGAAACGACACCGGGAAAACATTAAGAAGCTGAACACTGTGGTCGAGCGGCAGGAGAAGGAGTTGAGCAGGCTCCAGTCAGACTTTGAGGAGCTGCAGGAGAAAAACAGAAGCCTCCAGGCTGCTTTGGACAACTCTTATAAGTAAACCCTACTGTTAATACAACACGTTTCCTACAGTTTATTGGATTTGAACAAAAATTAGCAAGATTAACAATGTAGGAATTATAATTAATGTAATTTTTATTCCAGTTCCCCCAATTGTACGTGGACAGAAAGTAATTTGATTAATTACCATGTTCTATATTAATACTGTATGCAAGTAGCCGCAAGACATTGTTTCATTATAAATTCAGTGCACTGGAGTACAGTGCCGAAACAGTACAAAATGTTTTAGTACTTTCAAACTACAATGTAATTAGTGCATGATGTTAATACTTTTTCTACGTATCCATTGTCAGAGAAATAGCAGAACTCCACAAGGCGAATGCCAGCAGAGCCAGCGAGGCTGAGGAAGCAGCCCTAAGCAGGGAAACACAGGCCAAGGAGCAGCTGAGCGTGGCTCTGGAGAAGATCCAGGAAGAGGCCAGGATGCAACAGGAGGCCCTAGCCAACCAGGTAACTCTGGTTCCTGGTGTAAATACACACTGTGGAACAGTTTGTTTGCCATGCATGTTGAAATGTTAAAGGCTCATCAGATCTACTGTGTTGATTCTGAATGAGCAACATATTTTTAGCAAGGTGCAGGTTAAACATCTTGATCACTCTCTCACTCTCTCTCTCTCTCACTCACTCACTCAGGCAGGCATGCAGTAGGTGGCGGTGGGTGATTCTTTCATAATACCCAGACTTTGATCAACTGCACCTGCTGGTAGCTGAACAAAGTCTGGGTATTATGTGAATAATTCTTTTTGACATGGACAGAAAGTAAGAAAAAGATGGAAAGAAAAATGGATTTAAAATAAAAAGATAATATCTGTGTTTCTGCTGCATCGATTTTGATCCTATTTGTTTAAACTGTCTGTCATGAGTTTGACAGTGTTATACAGTAGGAGTAAATCAATCTAGCACTCTTTTACAAAAACATTGTTTATTAACTCTGTGAAATTCTGTGTACAGGTTACTGACCTCAGACTGGCTCTGCAACGGGCTGAGCAACAGCAGGCAAGGAAGGAAGATTATTTGAGAGAGGAGATCAGTGAGCTGCAACAGGTAACTTAATATTCTTGATACAAGGTCAGCCACACTAATTCCTTTTGATAATAGTCAAATGTAGAAATTGTTCAAATCATACCATCTGTTTTTTCCCCCACAGAGGCTTCAGGAGGCAGAGACTAGGAACCAGGAGCTCAGTCAGAGTGTTACCTCGGCAACAAGGCCCCTTCTTCGACAGATCGAGAACTTACAGGCCTCACTGGGTGGACAAACGGCATCCTGGGAAAAACTGGAGAAGAACATCTCTGATAGGCTTGGTAAGAAGCAGAGTTTATATGTGTAAAACAATCTGCAAAACACTGTTCTGGACAACACTGGTAAAATTGCACAGAACTTCTTTTTGCTCTGCCTCAATCCCCGCTTTTCCTTTCAACAGCCGACGCCCAGGCACAGCTGGCCGTTGCTGTGGAGAAGGAGCGTGCGGCAACAGAAGAACTACTGTCTATCAAGTCCCAGCTGGCATCTCTGGAGTCCCAGAATTCCTTGCTCCGCCAGGAAAAAGCCAGATGCCAGGCGCAACTGGAGGCCGAGAAGAGCAAGAGAGAGAAACTGGAGGATGAGAGCAGCAGGTAACAAATGACATCATTAAAAATGTGAGTCTACTGGGTTGAGTCAGTGTTTGAGATTTGTGGGGTTGGATGGATCAGCCATCAACAAATGCACATGGTTGCTGATAAATATATGATACTGTGTTTTTCAGCTGTATAAGAGAAGCATTTAGTAGCACATTCCTTTGACTAGGATTAAACTCATGATGAAAGTGCAGAACTAGACTATCAAGAAAGTGTGTTGTTGGAGAAAAGGAAGACATTTTTCAGAGACTTTATTGGAAACATTAAATAAAGGGATTGGTATATTTTTTCTGGGTAGGATAAAACCAGTGGAAGTGTCTCCATCTCTCCTTGTAATGCTAATGCTTCCTGGGGAGTGCTTTTGTTTTACATTGAGTGTGTTTGTGAGTCAGAGTGCAGAGCAGAGGCTGGGGGGAAGCCCCTCCTGGTGATTCGGGGAGCAGTCATGCATGTGCACACAGCCTTTGTGCCACATGATTGTCTTTTGTGAGAAGGGTGCCTGGTGTGACCGGGCCAGTGGCGCAATGGATAACGCGTCTGACTACGGATCAGAAGATTCTAGGTTCGACTCCTGGCTGGCTCGAAGATTTTTTTTTTTATCTTGATTGAAGTTGAGGTATAAATCTCATGGCAACTTATGGAACCACACTACCAGTCAAAAGTTTGGACACACATAGGAATCACCATGTTGTTCATGAAAGATGCATGTCTTCAGCTGTGTTACCATAATTAAAAAATGATTTTCTAATGATCACTTGTCCTTTGAAAGTTAATAAGCTTGCATTAGCA
>JAUMHL010000025.1:6776759-6859616 GCA_032362345.1 Sandelia bainsii
AAAACAGCTACAATAGTCATTTGCAATGTTAATAATGTCTACACTGTATTTCTGATCAATGTGATGTTATAAAATCTTTCTTTCACAAACATGGTCATTTCCATGTGTGTCCAAACCTTTGACTGGTAGTGTATGTGTTTTCTTTAGTGATAAAACTGATAGAGAATTGTCATTGTATTTCACAATTTTCTGGTTGGATTTGATTATGAACCATTGAGAGAACTATTGTTTGCTGTGACTCCTTGATTATTTGCTTGCTTTCTCAATGTAGGGAGCATGTTGAATTGGAAAATCTGAGAGGAGAACACCGTCGAATGCTAGAAGAAGCCAAGAAAGAAAAGGTACCTTAATGCTCTATCTTACTGTTGTTGTCATGCTCTATGAAACAACTTACTTATGCACAACTTCTTGCTTCTTTCATCAGCTGCTGCTGACGAATCAGCTAGAGATGGAGAAGATGAAAGTGGAGCAAGAAAAGAAGAAATGCTACTTGGCACAAGAGGCACTCAAGGAAAAGGTTTAAGAGAATTTAGGAGAATGTTAATAAAACTTGTATTTTGTCAATAAGAAATACAAGTAATCAGTTTTTTCACTTTGCTTGCAACAGTTGAGTTATTTGAACTCTGTCCTCTAATAGTTTTGAAATTGTTTCACTGTCAGGAGCGCAAGGCTATGACCCACTCTGTAGGAGAGCCCCCAGCTTCCTCTACGCCTTCCCTGTCCCGCTCCAGTTCCATCAGTGGGGTGGACAACGCCGGCCTGCACACCTCTATTCTTTCCCAGGTGGATACTGTGAAAATGTCGAAATGTCTACGTTAATGTTTGGAAATCAAAATCAGCTCATACATTTCTGTAACATGACTGTTTTTATAGCTTGCTTTATTTTTCTCCAGGATGACTCTTTAGATCACTCACTGGGCACTATGACAATGTCTGTGTCCATGAGCGGGACCAACCTGTACGAAGCTGCCAGACTGACTGGGGGTTCTAGCATTATGGAGAACCTCCAGTCTCAGCTCAAACTCAGAGAAGGAGAGATAGCACAGCTGCAGGTAGAAATGCAGAACAGATTCACATAAAGCTGCATAAGACTTTATTTATCAGCTTAATGGATCTGCTACATATCAGCAGCACTTATCTACATTTTTTTCTTATAAGTTTTGAAAAAATGTGACAAATGAGTCACGTCCACCACCACCAGTCCAATTGTGACCACAGTATGTACCAGTGGTTTTATTTCCTTCTGTCATTCCTTCTGGTATTGCAGCTTGAGATCTCTAGTCTGGAGAGGAGTCGCTCTGTGATGGCGGAGGAGCTGGTTCGACTCACCAATCAAAACGATGAGATGGAGGAGAAAGTGAAGGAGATTCCTACGCTGAAAATTCAGCTCAAGGTGAGTGTTATAAGTCTTGAGCACAGTCCATTCATCCAGTATCCCAACCGCTTGTCCTCTGAAGGGTCGTGGGAGTGCTGGAGCATTTCCCAGCTGTCATTGGGGAGAGGCGCGGTACACCCTGGACAGGTCACCAATCTATCACAGACACATATAGAGAAAGACAACACCTGTGGGCAATTTAGAGTCACCAAATAACTTGTATGTCTTTGGATGGTGGGAGAAAGCCGGAGTACCCAGAGAGAACCCATGCAGACATGGGGAGAACATGAAAACCCCACACAGAAAGGCACCTGGCCGACCATGGTTCTTCTTACTATAAGGCGACGGTGCTAACCACTACACCACCGTGCTGCCCCTTGAGCATAGTCTCTAAGATCAAAAAACATGTAATTGTAATTCACTGCTGACTCTCAGTACTCTTTAGGGGTACTGGGCGTCAACCGAGGTTCTTCTCCTAATTTGAGTGACTGTGCATTTCAGGATCTGGAGCAGAGGCACAACACCATCTTGCAGATGTACGGAGAAAAGGCTGAAGAGGCTGAGGAGCTGAGACTGGACCTTGAAGATGTGAAGAACATGTACAAAACCCAAATTGATGAACTGCTGCAGAACCAGAAATAAACAGTTTTTGCTGCACTGTGTTAACTTCTGGAACACTCACAAACAAATCAGTCGACCATCTTCTATCAGCTACACATGCATTCACAGAAAAAAGAGGGCAGAGAATTTATGTTTAATCACTGTGTCACAAGAAAAACAAAAATTAATGTTTCTATTCTAATATTTTATTTTAAGTAGTTACCGTACACCTTATTTAAATGAGATGTTGGGATTATTAGTAGCATACAATGCATTATACATCAGTCAGTATGAAGGATTTGGTGTCCAGTTGAAATCTTTGGGATGTAGGGATGCTTTAGACATAATTTCTCATGATTGAACCTTCAACATAGTATTGTATAGACAAAACTCTAGGAGATAGTGAAGGTTTCTTGCACAATACAGATCCATCCTTGTTTATTTCTTTTTGCATAATCGGAATGGTTTAAAAGGTATATTAAAATTATTCTACAGAGAAATGTATGTATTGTTCTGAACTACTTACAAGTCACAATATGTGGTGTAGATCTGAGAGTAGTCTGTGATTGAAATCCTAATAAGTGGATTTTAAACCCTATAAATATGTAAATGAATAAACATTTATTGGGGTGGTGAAAAGTATGGTGATTCTTAATTTTAAGTCAGCATTTTCATTGCATTCACACACATTCAAAATTACTTCATGTTATCTGAGTTTACAAAACTAAATGTGACCTGCAACATTTCTGGTTCAGCTGAGTACATGTATGTGCTGTGCACAGGATTATCAGCTATGGATAATCCTCAAATAAATCCATGTTCTAAACAGTTTCATACACAGTAAGCATTTTATTAAAACGACAGAAGATTTCATTTGTGAAACACACTATCTAATATATTACAACCCCCAAATTGTAAATTGTTTGGCTTTGATTTCAACATTTGCAGTAAAATGATCCCTGAAGTGTGGCAGTTTAAGATAAAGTGTGGTACACGGCGCCACCTGGCGGCTGCCACTGCGCATTACACGCCGGTATAATGTTTCCGGTGTTATGGCGACTACCGGCGGCATCATCACTTAAATCTGGAGAAAAGCAGGCTGTGCATAAAGGTAAAACCTCACTCACACTCACTACGACCTTATGTAGTCAATCAGTGATATCGACTTTTGTGTCTGTTGTAAGTTTTTGTGTCTCGGAAATGTGAAACAATTTTCCAGTTCTGCTGCTGCTAACGTTACATCAGTTCATCTTTAATCAACGACGGTCTTCGCTTTGTCAAGAACTGTTGCCACATGTTAGCCGACCCTTTTAAAACATTAGCCTGCAATAAAGCTTTTTAAAAATATTTTACCCCCTTTGAAAGGAAATAGTAAGTAATGCGTTATTACTTCTCAGTCGTAGGTTTTATCTAACATCTCACATTTATGTCTCAGTGAAGTGACTGTTTCTCTCGGGCTGTAACGGTAACTTAACGTCAAACTAACGGTGTCAACTAACGCTAAGCTAGCTAAAAAGTTGATAGTTAACGTTAGCTTTAAAGATGAGTCTCCATTAGCTTACATTAACTTCGCTTCCTCAGAGTGTGGCACAAGACTAACTAACGTGAGGAGACACCAAAGCTCTTATAGAAACACTATACTGCAGTTAAAGCAAACATAACGATAATTAGCTACAACAAACACCACCAGTAGATGTAACCATAGTGGATTAATTGCCAGCAGCTTTAGTATTTCATTAAAGTTAATATGGAGCGAACTGTTCTTTTAACTCAGCACAGTAGTTGAGGGCATCTCTTTACGCCTATAGCAAACTCTTGATTTCACTTAACTCCCTTGAAATTAAGTCCTTGAGAATGTGTAACTAATTACAGGCCCTAATTGATATTTTACAACCTTTTGTTACCAAATGCGCAAAACTTGACAGCTACTTTGGTTAAACTATTTATTCTTTTACGAATTATTTCGTAACAGGTCACATCCAGAAACATCAGTCACATTTCCTACACATATGAAATACTTTGGGACCATTGTTATACAGCACAATGTAGTTGTTGTATTAACAAAGGCCATTGTAATGTTTCATTAAGCGTTCAGTTTGGGAGAGAAACATGTCTTTGGCACATGCATACTTTTTTTTTTAACAAATAGCTCTGATCATGGAAATAGACAGTGTGTAAATACTGTTTTGGCCATAGGTCACATCATTACCAGCCAGGGGTTTCATCGCCTCTTCAGACTAAATTATGATTGCTCAGTCAACAAACGGAAAAAGGTCAGCTATACATCCTGCAACAAGAGGAGTTCATATCCTCCTGGAGCTACAGTCCCACACGATTGCTTGTGTACTGTGTGCAAGTCTGTGTCTGTGTCTCTGTCTCTCCTCTTCTTGCAGAGTGCTGTGAAGAGAGGCAGCTATCTCACATGTCTGTGTAATTCTGACTATGCTGCTCTTGGTAGTGCTTGGCATAGTGTTTTCTTCTACTGTGGTCACCACCGAGAAATCTGCGACCGCTAGCCACAAACCACAGACACCGCTCAACTACAGCAGGATCTCCCTGCCACCAGAGCACGTACCCTACTTCCTCTACAACAACAGGAGGGTCGCTAAGCAATGCCGCCTGGACCCACTCTGCCCATTTAAAGTAAGCTATGCACGGCTGTCAGATTTTCACTGTTTGAACATTTTTCATTGCAGCATGGTAGTTAGTTCATTTGAGTTTCCTTGTACTACGAGGAAAAGCTCTAACAAAACAACCCTTTGTAAGTGGCCGTCAAGTGCCTTAGGAGTTTGATTATGATTAATAACATCAAACTTATTGAATTGTATTATCTGTTCGCGTGGGGTAGGGTATGATGTCATTTTGACTTGTCAGTTAGCACATTTTTTATTTGAGATTGTACTCAGATATAGTTTTGAACTCTGCTCTCCTATATCTACTGGGGAAGACACAAAAGATTGTCCGTTGTCTGTATTGTCACACTGATGCTTCATTTACAATGCATTAGAAAATATATTTTACAGATTAGATTTATTTATTGACTATAACTGTTAGCATTCACTGTTATCAATTCTGTTTTGTTCTTCTAGAGCAGCAGATGTGTGGAGTTTACTTTATAATTGCAATTAAAATGTTGAAAGTTATTTTATTTGCCTTAGCACACTCAGACGAGGTGTTTTACCTCTGAAATAGTATGCCACTTGTTAGTTTCATAGCTTTTATTGTGTTTTAACTATCAGTGTCTTTTAAAAAGTTTGAAATTTAATGTTAATCCTTTGCCAAAACATTGATGCTTCTTGTCTCGCTATCTTTTATTCTCTCTCTCTCTCAACACACATATTTATTAACACTTGTTTTTTTTCAACAGGATGCACTGCTGGATTTATCAGCTTGTTGGGGTTATGAGAAGAACTGTGATCCTGGGAAACGTTTTAGCTATCCAGTCTGTAACAAAGTGGACTCTGGATGGTACTACCTTTGTCCGTCTCAGTAGTTTACTGCAATACAGTTTGCACAATGTGCTTTCCATATTCTTGCTGCAGCCAGACAATCTCAGCTGCTCATTAATCTTAATGATCACAAAATACTAGTACTAATTTTGACTTTGCTGGTCTGTCTAAATTTCTGATCTGTCAGGGCTCGTTCATTGGAGGCAGCCCAGGAGCTTTTCTGGAAGCAGGCTGATTTTGGCTATGTCAAGGAGCGCCTCTCTGAACTCAAAACGCTGTGCAAGGCCAACAAACCAGTAAGTCTTCTCACTCATTTCCTTAGTTCCCACGGGCCTACTGAGTAAACAGGAAGAAACAAAAGGTAGAGACAGGCACAATGTTAAGCAAAAGAGTCCACAGACAATAGGCCTGAACATGAAGCAATTGTATCAAGAGAGTATAGTATTGGGCTGGGCGATATGGTAAAAAAAATATCACCGTACCTTTTCCTTTCTGTCAAGCTTAAATGTTCTTTATACTCCTAAGTGAGATGGGAAGATATCATAAGCTTAATTCAGCTTCTTAAGTTTGACATTTTCAACTGTCTTTACTGGCATTATGCTTTTTGCAATAAAGGTATCTATTGTATTTGTGATATTATTGTGTCTCTTTGTTTTCATTCCGTAAGGCATGGCGCTGGAGAACATGCACACTATGGTCTATGGTCACTATGGTTTCAGCGCTGCACTATTCTCGTTAACATTGACATTTTGTGCTATTTGTCAAAACATGGATAGATTGAGTTCTATCGAGTCTTCCTTAAAGTTCTAACACAGAAACGTTATTTTGTGATAATTATGTGTATTTTTTTCATCGCCCAGCCATATGGTCACATCATTAATGTCACTTAAATACGAAGTATTGTTAATCTTAATGTTTTCCAGGGGGACTCATCATTAAAATGCAGTAGCCACACTAGATTCTGTAAGGCAACTAATCTGTACCTGGACTTGCGGAAGCCGCGCAGAAGTCATGAAAGGTTAGTACAGCTGACAGTGACATATCCACAAAAAAGCATTACATTGCCACTAATGAGAGTCCCTCCATGTTTATGCTGCAGATATAAGGAAGACTTCATTCAGAAGGGCGAGATTGGTGGCTACTGCAGACTGAACAAGCAAGCGCTTGCTGCAGAGGGAGAACACAAGAGCCCTTTGCAATCTTGGTGAGGCATGACACACAGACACGCTCATTCTCAAACTCATCATCTTAGTCAATTACTTTGGTATGCGCTCCTGAGAACTGGAGAAAATATGTGTTTATTATTACTAGAGAGGCCAAAAGCATGTTCCCTGACCGGGAATCGAACCCGGGCCGCGGCGGTGAGAGCGCCGAATCCTAACCACTAGACCACCAGGGAGACACAAGACACTCCTGAGAACTGGATTCTAGGATTGTAAGGCATGTGTAACAGCTGCTAGGGCCTTACTTTAAAGGTGCAATAATACAGATCGTCACTAGGCTGTGCTTTTCTGTCAGATCAATAACCTACAGAATTTTGCTGAACAGGCATCTGTTGGTGTTTTTGTGCTGTACGACTACTCTTCACTGCCTACCTGGATTATTAGGAATTACAGTATTTGTCATGTTTAATTTGAGACTGGCTACTCCTCCATTATAGGGAGAACACTGTAAATACTGGGAGATGCAAAGCTCTGCAGACAGCTGTTACAAGACATGTAGAGTAATTCATAATACAGTGGACTATAAAAAGTATTTTCTTTTTTCACCTTTTACTTTGTTACAACACTGAACCATGGTTGATTTTAATTTGGCTTTTTTGACCCAAAAACTCTTTCATGTCAAAGTGAAAACAGATCTCTACACAGTAATATAAATTAGTATACAAAACCAAAAAAAAGTGATTGCAGAAGTGTTCAGCACCTTTAAAATCACCACTAGTGCAGCCAGTTGGTTTAGAAAAGTTTTATAAATGTTTGTCAAAAAGACAAATGAAATCAACCATGATTTAATGTTGTAAAAAAATAAATGCGAAAACTTCCAAAGGGGCTGAACACTTTTTCCAGGAACTGTAGCACGGGGCTGTCAGAAAGACAAGTAGTTTCCCCCTCCCTTTTCAGAAATACTTGACTGGATGATTAAAGAAATTAGCATCCACTTCTGTTTCACAAGATAGAACAAGACAGACTAGTCTTATATTTCAATTTTATATTAATGCTCACTTCATGGATAAGAATATAAATAAAATGTGACTTATAGACCACAGCATATTTATTTGATCTCCATCAAATAATTTAAGTTGCTTTGCTTGTGCTACTGTTAGATAGCGAAAAACAATGCACTTCTATTCAAAGTAAGGCTCAAAGGGACAAGGGAGGGGGTAGAGGTAGGACCAACCAGGAATGTGGGGGGAGTACGTACTTGTCTTTTGTTGAGAGCGTCTGCTTTGCCGGTGGCGCAATGGGTAACGCGTCTGATTAAGGATCAGAAGATTTAGGTTCGACTCCTGGCTGGCTCGTGTGCTGTTTTTTACTTTCTCCTTTTTCTTCTCTCTTTTCTTTTGTGGAGAGAAGGATTCTACATTGCCTACAATAAACTATTAATCACAATCAAATGATCATTTGAGTCAGACCTGCCTTCTGGCTGTTAGTACACTAGCTTTTAAAAGATTTAGTTTATTTTATTGCCATGCTGTCTGCTTCACTTTCTTTCATGATGCTCAAGCTATCATAAATTTCCCAGTCTTACTCTTAAGTGATTTAAAAGAAATAAGTTCACAGTTGAAAACCATTGCTTTGGCTTGCAGGGCTTGTTGTTTCCATGATATGCTGCCTCTACCATGTTAATGTAGGTGATGTGATGTGCTGTTTCTGTAGGTATGCTGAGCTGCAGACATACACAGAGCTGAAATTTAATCCCATAGAGGATGGACACTGTGACATCATCATCGAAAAACCCACTGTTTTCATGAAACTGGATGCTGGTAAGTAAGATTTATGTGACTTTGTCCTGGGTGGCATGATCAAAAATGTACTGTATATCACTTTATTTTTTAAGATTCTGGTGGTTCTCTGTATCTTTTTAAAACATTTTTGGGCCTCTGTATAGGTTTGCAGCTTATTCTATGTATATAGACATTGTGTTACACTGGTAAGAAGTGAAACAAGCTTAATATTCATGCTCAAAATGTCTTTAAAGCCAAGGTACTCAAGTGCTAAAACAGATGTTAGTCACTGTTCCCTTGGTTCTCCATTTACGAAGTATAACATTCCAAATTTCTTAGGTTTTTGTCCGGGTAATCAACTGTTTTAATCATTCCTCTGAAACTGTCTTTCTTGACTGTCTGTAGTTGAGGTAAGATGTGTTCATAATGTCATTCCGCATTTCCCAGTCAAATGCAGAGCCTTGAGAAAATGCCTCTTCAAACATTGTCTGTAACTTTATTGTTTTATTGGCACTGACAAACATAATCCACTCTTTGTATTATAACACATTTTCAAGTGAGGTGATGGAGTAAGCTGCTAGTGTTACCACCAGCAGTGACAACACTCTGGGAGCTAGATATTTCTTAACATGCAAGGCACAAATATGCAATATGTAGTCTTTTGATCTTCTGTGGGTTTTTTAAAACTTACAAGCTGCAGACACAGCTGTTCTCTTGGGCAGAAGTTCTTCTGGTGAATCTTCACTCTATGTGTTTTCTAGTGATGCTTTCTCATCTCTCCCAGCTGTTAATTATACTACCCAATCAGCTAGCCAGTTACCCAGACTGGCTTATGGTGGTGTAATTTTGTAAACGTACAAGTATTAGTATGTTAGATAGTATGTTATGGGTAAATAATTGTCATGTTGTAATGTTATAACCATGAGCAGGAAGGGGTAGACACAGGCAATAGAATTCTCATCTTTACACATACATATTGGTCCTGTAGCATTGTATAATATTGAAAACCAATATAGTTCACTGCCTATTATGGTGATAGGGTGATAGGTTAAAAATGTATGCCATACAGGAAATTACAACTTGTATATCTGTTCATCTGTCACATTAGTCTAGCAGTAATTTGAGTCAATTCAAAGCCCTGGAATCTTAACAACTTAACCCAGTTCCTTTAATCTTACTAATCTATTAATGATACATTTACTGACAGCAATAGACAAATCGTACTCTGTAGCTTCTTCCTCTCGTGACTGGCTAGTTGTCACTGTTTAAGTAAAGATGAGAGGAGTGGACTTGGGGAAGGCAGTGACATTATGGTCGAACGTTCCTGTAAGATATTGCAAGCTTCATTCCATGCTATTATTCTGGCTTTAGTTTCCAGGGCTAAATTTAGGCTCATGTCACACTTTCAATGTTTTCCATTTTACATTTGTTGCAAAGTGTCAAAAATAATAGTGTATTTTTCTTAACAGGAGTGAACATGTACCACCATTTCTGTGACTTTGTCAACCTTTACATCTCCCAGCACATTAACAACTCCTTCAGCTCAGATATCAACATCATCATGTGGGACACGGTGGGTATCTGATGCCTCCTACTACAGTGGGATCTAGATATTTCTTTTTAAAGATATTTTTTGGCATTTGTGCCTTTATTTGATAGTATTAGGGAAGGCCCAGACAGGAAACATAGGAGAAGAGAGGGGGTGTGACGTGCAGCAAGCCAGGGACACTGCAGTTATGTTGCATGCGCTATAACCATTCAACTATTGTGGCACTTTGGGAGCTAGATATTTCTTAATTCATTGTATGTGCTTAATTTTAAGCAGATTCTGTATAGCTAGTGAAACATAGCTGTTTAGATTCAGATTGATCACCAGTGGAAAAAACAATTCATGCAGGTAAATAAGTTACATGTTTGCTTCAATTTATGTCACTCTTACAGAGTGAGGCAAAAGAAGATAAATGTTTTAGATGCTTGTGTCACACCTTTATTTATTTGTTAAAATAAAATCTGAGACAGGATTGTCAGTGTAGCCTGCCTCCAGTGAATTGGTGACTGCCTCTTCTAGCTATATAAGAACTGAATTCACTCAGATGGTAGGAATTTCAAATTTGGTCTTATATCACAAAATGCTGATGCATAACACACTACATAAAACTTAAGATTATTTTGTCTCTCTGTCTACAAAATACCCTCTCTGATTTTAGTGAGTAAAACACATGAGCCAAACAAAAAAAGTGCATTGTGTCCATGACAAACAAAAAAAAGCCTGGACTTTTTTCTTATTACAACATAGCAAAAACTGTAGCCTGTCTGCAATGTACTACACTATAGCTATTACACATTTTTGTTTAACAAATCAGTGACATGAGTGCCTGATGAAGAATTTCAAGGGAAACACAATTGAAAAACAGAATGATTTACGGACAACTTTATCCGGCCCATTGTGTCCCCACTGTGCACAGAGGGAAAGAGGAAAAAGGAAAGAGAGAATGAGAAAAGGGAGGGAGAGAACACTGCCAGGGAGAAGGAAAATGGTGACCCTTCATCACAAGCCGTGCACTGCAGTCCCAACAAGGACAGGCTGTTTAGATAACAGTGTGATAACAGATTTTTGTATGAAACCTGAACTTCAGGAAAATACACCCAGCTGAGCCTGAAAACAGATGACTCACTTCAGCAGTGCTGGAGGCGATAGTTTATTTTATTTGTCTTTCATTTCAGTGTAACATTAATTTAATTTAACAGTTGTTCCCTTCTGTTAATGTCTTCTCCCCAGAGTTTTTATGGTTATGGGGATCTGTTCAGTGAAACATGGAGGGCCTTCTCAGATTATGACATCATCCACCTGAAGAACTTTGACTTAAAAAGAGTAGGTATAATGACACCTCTGGGTGGTCCTTGTGTGCTCTTTCTTTGTTTAAGTGTTGAACTCAAGGGTTCTTGCTCATGAATAACATTTGGTTGCTCCAAATCATTTTTGTGGAAGTCTTTATGGTCACTCTTAATGCTTAATTAAAGCCTTGGATTGGTATGGGGATCTTTTTTTCCAGGAACATCTGGTACACAGGGTATTGTGTTTGTTGTGTCTACAAGCAACTACAAAGCTCTATGTATGTCAAAGTTAGAATTATAGAGTTGACTGCTGGACCATTTGTAATTTTCTGGATTCAGGTCACCTCTCTCAACAATTCAAACTGTCTCTGTCAAACCTGTGTATAACACTGAAACAAAAGCACCACATCTAATATCCTCTGAAGTCTGAATTTGTTAGTTCACAAGTTTTCAAATGATTTGGTTTGATGAATTGAATCATATGACAACATAACCACTGAAAAGAAAATTATGCAGCTGGGACCAGCCCATAAAGCATCAGTTGGCTCAAAGAAAACAAAATGATTCATTACAATTGCTAAAAATCAGGCATGTTCTAGTGGTTTGAAACAGTGAAATGCCTCTGTTGAAAAACACAGTTTTCTTCACCTAAAATACCAATACATTATCAAGCAATAGCAAGCCCCAAATTCCCCAAATTATGTCCGTATGTCGCCTGTGGTGTCTCTGCAGCTGAAGTCTTTACAACAGTATTTTAATATTAGAGAAGAACTCCATTTGGCCCAAACTATATGTAAATCGCTCAATGTATGTTGTTGTAAATAAGTGACACTGATCCTGTAAATTCATGAGAACTATTATGTGTTCACTCCTAAATGCAGTACATTCAAAAGCAGGCTTCTGTTGTCATAACTTTAGTGTTTAATGCAGGTCCCTGGTGGTCTAGTGGTTAGGATTCGGCGCTCTCACCGCCGCGGCCCGGGTTCGATTCCCGGTCAGGGAATATGCATTTTGTATTGGGGTACGCTTTGCAACTTTTTTTTTCGACCAAGTAGGAGTACTTACATTTGAGTACTTGCCAATACTGAGTACTAATACTTGATAATCATACTGTATGAATGTAATTAACATGTAATTACTACAAATGTTGTTTACTTTCTGAGTGTGGTCGCACAAAATATACAACATGAAGCTGTTGATGACATACAGAATTTCATAAAACACTTTCTGTGTAAACAATCATAACACTGCCATCATCATTGAATTTCAGTACTACATTTGTACATTACATGTCAGCACTATTATGGGGTTATGGCGTCTTCTCCACAGACACCTCAACATGTAGCCAGGAGGGACCGGGAATCAAACCCCTCACCCTGGGGTCATAGACGACTACTGTATCAACTGAGCTACCAACTGTCACCTGTTTGACTCATTAGGTTATTGCAATTATAAAAGTCAAACTATGTGCCCCATAAGCTGGGTTCTGACCAACATGCCTTGTGTGAAAAAAGTTGTCTTGTGATGTATGTCAGATAATGTCAGATGTATGTCATGATAAACCATGGCTGCACACATAAGACGTGATGACTTATTACAGGACTCAAATTCTGTCAATGTAAAGTAAAATGATGTACCACCCCCGGACCTGAGTGATGTTTAAAAATACCACAGCAATTAGCAGGTTGCATCGTACTTTTGAAAGCACTTGAAGATGTCAAAGTATGCATGTATGTACAGTGCACCTGTAAACCATGGCACACTTCATGCATGGACAAACTGATATCTGCACCATGCTGTATTCTTACTTTTTGAGTCTGTTCACACTTGTCCATAGGTGTGTTTCAAAGATGCCTTCTTCTCCCTCCTCCCAAGAATGAGATATGGCCTTTTTTACAACACACCTCTTGTAAGTTAACCCTTATGTATATGTGTGTGCATGTTTGTGTGTGCAGCCTGTAACCAGATGTGCGTTACATATTTACAGTGCTGTGAAAAAGTTGTTGTTGTTTTTTTTTTTTTGCATATTTGTCACTCTTAAAAATTGTTTGATGATCTGGGTCATTTAAGTGTGACAGATATGCAAAAAAGAAATCTGGAAAGGGGCAAATGCTTTTTCATAGCACTCTGTTTGGAAATTGCAGACTCCCTTGTTTGTGTCTTCATTTATATGTTTTAATCTCAAATGTTTTTTATCATTCACCGGCATCCGCCCCCCCCATGGACAATGATATACGGTTTAGTCATAAACGTTCAGTTCAGGTCAAACGCTTATGCAATGTATTCAGAAACTCAGCAAGTTCTTATGTTATTTAAATGATAATTTCCTGGAGATTACTATAAAGATGATACTATGTAAATAGCTGGTGTCCTGTGGTTCCAGCCTTGAGATGTGAAATATTGATAGGTTGATAGCGTCAAGTTCTTTTGATTACCCCTACAGCGCTTGTCATGTTTATATTCATGTGCTCACAGCTGGAGTGCCAGTGTACATGAGAGATTTCCCGACTTGAGAAATGCATAGGCTCCTATGATATTTATTCCAGGGAGATGAGGAAGTTATGTTTACAGCTGTCAGATTTCCAATGATGTTTTGGGTGGTGTGTTACATTACACATAGTTTTTATTGCAGTCTGTTGAAATGCACTAGTGTGACCAAATTCAGTTTACCTTAAATTAATTTGCAATCAGGAAGAAAATACTGTGTTGTAAAAGTATTATTAATATTGCATGACTATATACAAATTGTAACAAAGTAATTATTTTAATAGAGTAGTTTGAAGTAAAGGACTGAATTGCATATATGAGAGAAATGGACAGTTCTTCTGTGGTGTGTTGATGGCAGATATCAGACTGTTACAGTGAAGGGATGTTTCGGACATTCTCACAACATGTCCTCCATCGACTGAACATCCGACAAGATGGGCCAAAGGTAGGAGTAATGTCTTTTAAGAAATCATATTAATCACTGGGGTACTTCTTTACATAAGCTCATCCCTGGATGACGTGTCCACACTGCAGCTATGTGCTGTACAAGTCCTATGCTCTTCAGATTTAGGATACTTGAAGGGTTGCCACGTCTTTCTTAGAACAAACCAACATGTGAAAATTAAGTCCCTGCAGCCAGACTACTCTTTGGTTATTTTCAAGCTTCTGTCCATCAAAACGAAGATTCTAGGGAGAGATGTGGCCGGAAATCTGGTAGATGTCAAACAGTGGTCTTCTGTTTGAACCGTGGAAAGGAATAATGCATTATTATAACAGAGGAAAAAAATGTGAATTGATTATTTATTTATTGTTGTGAATCGTGCGCACAACAAAAGTACTGGTCTACTGATGAATCGCAAATCGTGATGAGCCGTTGGACTGATGTCTGTGCTATCTGGAGAATGCAAAAATCTTCAATCAATAAAGTTCAAACATCTGTTAAGATCAGCCTAAGAGGAATTCTTAAAATCCACTGCCGGACAAGATCAGCAGCAATATTCTGTCGACGAGGAAACAAACAAGCTCCAAGCTTCCAAGCTTTGACATGGAACCCTTAAGGGAACAGGAAGAGAAGCACACTGAGCAATCGGTTCTTTGGGCAGACATCAAGAAAATGGTATATGACTAGTATCAGATAGACAAGAAAGCAAATGACAGAACACTGGAAGTCCCTTGTCAATGGCCTTAACAGAACTGTTCTGTACTATACAGTATAAGTCATATGATCCCAGAACCAGAAGGCTTTCCCTTTATCTGCCACACCACAGGTTGTTAGTGGTTAGTATTGAGCGCTCTCACTGCTGTGGCCTGGGTTTGATTCCCGTCAGGGAATGTCTTAACTTTATCAAGTTGGTTTTGAATCTTAACTCAATAATGCAGCTGTTGCTGTGAGCGGTTTGCAATTTTAACAAACTTAACTTGTGTTTTTGGTTTTGGCCTCTTAGTCTCTGATTACTCCTGACCATGCCAGTCCTCTCCTTTGAGTCTAAATCAATAGTTTTGTTTATATTCCAGTTCATCCACAAAAATGTTTATTTCTGTGGTATAAGTAATTAATGGTACTCAGGCAAGAAGCACGATAGACAATAAGATGTCTTGTTTCACATACTGAGAATTATAACACAATGTCATACATATTACATATTATGTGAAAGATACAACACCTGAGCATTACATCAGCAATAACTGCTTGCACATGTGTTGATTTGTTATCCTTTAATCCTTTAACACATGTACCAAAATAGCGTGAGTGAAAGAAGCAGCTGGTAACAGAAATTTGACAAACAAATTTGTTGAGTTGTTGCCTGTTGCTGCAATAGATCACCCATCTCAAGTTTCCAGTACTTGCAAGTTCAAGTGAACGCACTGGAAAATGTTCAGCAGTCACATAGATGCATGTAGATTTAAGATGATTAACTTAAACATTTATCATCTGCTCAAACAAGTAAAGGTAGTTAGGTTCCTTGTGAAACTGACTAAATTAGTTGATGTGAAGGGAATGAATATATGTTCATAGGGTGTAGCTGTGGTGCCTGCATGTTGTGTGACATGTTTTGAATATGGTTTTATTGTCAGTTTGCGTCTGTCTCTGCAGCTGAAGTCTTTACAACAGTATTTTAATATTAGAGAACTCCATTCGGCCAAAACTGAATTCTGGATATGTAAATTTCTCAATGTATGTTGTTTGAATTAAAGCGTGACACTGATCTTTATTTTAATTTATGAGAACTATTATGTGTTAATACATGTTCACCCCTAAATGCACTTCTGTTGTCATAACCATAGTGTTTAAGGCAGGTCCCTGGTGGCCTAGTGGTTAGGATTCGGTGCTTTCACCGCTGCGGCCCGGCTTCGATTCACAGTCAGGGAATGTGTATTTTGCAACTTCTTTTTTGACCAAGTAGGAGTACTTGCCAATACTGAGTACTAATACTTGATAATCATACTGTATGAATGTAATTAACATAAATCTTGTACTATAAATCATAACACTGCCATCATCATTGAATTTCAGTACTACATTTGTACGTTACATGTCAGCACTCTTACAGGGTTTTGGTGTCTTGTCCACGGACACCTCAACATATAGCCAGGAGGAACCGGGAATCAAACCCCTCACCCAGGAGTTCATAGATGACTGCTGTATCAACTGAGCTACTGTTGCCTTAGGTTAGGTTAGGTTAGATTAGGTTAGATTAGGTTATTGCAATTGTAAAAGTTGTATATTGTGTCATATATTTTCATAGGGTGTAGCTGTGGTGCCTGCATATTGTGTTACATGTTTTGAATATGGTTTTATTATCAGTTTACATTGCTTCTGTCTCTGCAGCTGAAGTCTTTACAACAGTATTTTAATATTAGAGAAGAACTCCATTTGGCCCAAACTATATGTAAATCGCTCAATGTATGTTGTTGTAAATAAGTGACACTGATCCTGTAAATTCATGAGAACTATTATGTGTTCACTCCTAAATGCAGTACATTCAAAAGCAGGCTTCTGTTGTCATAACTTTAGTGTTTAATGCAGGTCCCTGGTGGTCTAGTGGTTAGGATTCGGCGCTCTCACCGCCGCGGCCCGGGTTCGATTCCCGGTCAGGGAATATGCATTTTGTATTGGGGTACGCTTTGCAACTTTTTTTTGACCAAGTAGGAGTACTTACATTTGAGTTTTTGCCAATACTGAGTACTAATACTTGATAATCATACTGTATGAATGTAATTAACATGTAATTACTACAAATGTGTTTAGCGTTGTTTACTTTCTGAGTGTGGTCACACAAAATATACAACATGAAGTTGTTGATGACATACAGAACTTAATATAACACTTTCTGTGTAAACAATCATAACACTGCCATCATCATTGAATTTCAGTACTACATTTGTACATTTTTATGGTGTTGGAGACAGAAGGAGTTACGAGCACAGTCAAACCCACTCAGCCAACAAGAAACGACATGGCTTCTTTTGTTTGCATCAGCCAGTTGAGTCGCTCAATCAACAACATGATAATATAATTCTCTGGCCTCCACAACTCCAGCTTTACTCATTACGTTAAATTCAGGGAAAGAGCTCCTCACTGACTCAGTATCTATAGCCATCTATTTTCTGAAAAGAGTACAAGCATGCACACTGAGACTCTCACAGCCCCACACTCGCCTCCTTACTCATTTCCTACATCTATAACTCCTCACAGAAGTTTAATGATCTCAGGTTTGCAGTACTTGACTGTATCTTTATGACCAGCAAAGCTGATAACTTCTTTCTTCCTGTGGAGCAGCTCATTGGGTATTCATGGCCTTCACTGGAAATATGCTAAAAGGCTTTTCTGAGAAACAAGGGGTTGTTGGTGATAGCAGGCCAGCTACTGAATGAGAGGTCTTCTCGGCCCTGACCCTCTCCCCAGCTCCTCCTTTCATCCTTAGATTAATGGCACAGCCGGAGACTCACACTGCTGCACTCCTCTATTGTGTCCTGTTCCTCTAGCTCTACCACCTCTCTCCTTTGCTTTGGCCTGATCTTTATTTCAGTATCTTGTGAGATCAATTTTAAGTAGCAATTAAATCTGTTTTGATTATGTATATATATATATTTGTTTACTACTTGCAGTTAGGGTTGATTTATTGTGTGCAGAAGATGATGCAGATTTAAATACACTTTGATTTAAGAATAGTGGAGTTATAAACCTATATTATTTATTCTTATATTATACAAATGTTGATGTCCTAAGAAAGTGTAAATACTCTTATAGAACACAAGGTGGCAGTAGTAGAACATGAATATGAAAAATAAAACATGTCTGTACTGAATGTATAAATTCACATCACAGCATATCAGAACAGAAAACCTTTTTTTCCAGGTAAAAAAAAAACAACAACTTGATTTCAACTACTTTATTCTCTTATCTGTGCTATGTAACTCTTTAGTTAATTTAAATGAGCATCATTAAATGAGCTGATTGATTATTAAATGCATTGGTGTTTTCAGGAAGGGCGTGTTCGCGTCACCCTGCTGGCACGCAGCACAGAATACAGAAAGATATTAAACCAAGTGGAGGTAAGTGCAGCTCCAACTTCCCACCCTCCCTTTTGTCTCTCTTTCTTCTTAGCATTTGTTATACTCCTTCCAACCTGTCCTGCTACTTTTACTGCTTCTCTTTTTATCTTACTCGTTTTTGTCTATTTCTCTTTCCCACTCCCTCAGTCCCTCCTTTCCATCATTGATTTACTGCCTGCTGCTGTTAAGTGCCTATTTAAAATCTTATTTGCTATAAACGGTATGTGTAAAAAAGACTTGTGATTTATATGGTCACTGCCCGTATTTGTTTTCTCTCTCATTAATCAGCGAACACGTCTCTCTGTTGTTGTTACAGCTGGTAAATGCCCTCAAGACTGTGCCTTTACTGGAGGTCAATGTGGTGGACTACAAATACAAGTGAGTTATAGAGTGCTCGTCACATTACTACGGGAGCTATGGGGAGCTGCTTAGCATTAGTCAGGGATGTAACAGTGCTATAGAAGAATAAAGAAAGTGTTCAGTGTTTAAAATTGCGTAATATGACAGTGTTCACACAAAGAAGATGATTGATGTATGACTCCCTGTCTGTCTTCCAGGGATGTTCCCTTCCTGGAGCAGTTGAGGATCACCCACAACTCTGACATCTTTATAGGGATGCACGGGGCAGGTCTCACACACCTTCTCTTCCTCCCTGACTGGGCTGTCATCTTCGAGCTGTGAGTGACACTTTTTATCTGCTTGTGTGTGTGTGTGTGCGCGTGCGTGTGTGTGTGTGAAAGAAAAGAGAGAGAGAGGTGGAAAGAGCGACGGGTTTGTCAGTGTGCTGTGCCCAAAGTGCCCCTGAGCCACTTGGTGTATGAGTGTGAAATACTGCCTAATTAACCAGGCATTCATCACACCTGGCTACTCTGCATAGAGCAATTGAATGGAGTGTGTGTGTGCATGTGTGTGTAGAAGTATGTGCAGGAATGTTTTGTGTGCTTTGGTTAGTGACACAGAGCGAGAACCACAGTGTGTATGTAGCGAGAGAGAGAGAAAGATGGAGCAAGAAGGAGTGAAAGTGAGGCAGACAGAGAATAGCAGGAGATAAAGTGTCTGCATCTGTCCCTCCCAGATATAATTGTCAGGATGAGAGCTGCTATCGAGATTTGGCTCGGCTGCGGGGCATTCGATACGTGACTTGGCAGAAAATGGACAAAGTATTCCCACAGGACAAGGTAGGGGAAACTCCCGTAACAACCATTAACTCCCCACAGCATGAGTTTTCTCCATTCATCTCGCCTGTTTCTCTCACACACTCACTCTCACATGCACATGTTTAATTATGTGCAATTAAACGTGTGCAATAAAAAAACACAGACAGCAGACAAAATGTATAGACTTCATTTCTCACTTATGTTATCTCTCTGACACGTAACTGAAAAGACCACCTTACAACACACTCTTCCGTGCTTTTAGGTTGCGTTTCCCCATGACTTTGACATATCCATGTAATGTGTCCACTTTACTCTGATACTTTCTTTAGGGTCACCATCCCAGCCTCGGGGACCACCCGAAGTTTACCAACTATTCTTTTGATGTGGGGGAATTCATGCAGCTTGTGCTGGAAGCAGCCAGCTATGTCACGCACCATCCCAAATGGCAGCGTCAAGCCCTTCATGACGAACTCTAGAGTCTCTGTGAGTGTAGGGGCAGATACAAACATCTGGCTGCTGACGATCTCAAACCTGCTTTTTGTTGTGGCCAAAAGACGAGGCAGGGTACTTTTAATGTTTTTTTTATTACCTCATTCACCAGTGCTGTGTCAATTCCTGTCTGTTGCATTTACAGGTCTGGATGAGTGAAAACATTTTGACAGACAACTTAAGTTTGAGTAGCTTCTACCAGCTGTATTAGTGTCAGATGAGTTAAAGGACGTGCGGAGTCTAAGCATCTATGTACCGATAAGATCTGTGCTACGATTCTTCATTACCTCAATTGCGGCTACTTCATTCCACAGCAACAGAGTTAGCTAATGAGCAGCTGTTACGGCATCCCTTCACATGTGACATCCTGTCATGTTTGATCACTGTCACCTTGATATGAGCCTCTTCAGAGCTATTGACAATCACACCAAAGTCTGAGAGCACATCCAGCACACACCAGTCTAATATCATTTGCAGTTTGCTGGATTTGCACACAGCTGCAGATTTAGACCTTTTTGCATCTTGTTTGACATATTGAACTTGTGGTTTTAAGCTCTGCTCGTAAGAGAAACAGTAGTCTGAGAATTAAAAGACATAAGGCATGTGAGAGGGAAGGTTTTTCTCCATAACACTCCATTGTTTCACAAAACATAAAGACAGTTATTTTTTTGTCAGCTGAATGTCAACACTAACAGGCTTTTTAAAGTTTTACATTTGCTTTTTGGTAGTGATGTCTGTCTTATTTAAATTCCTTTGAATTTTGCCAAAGGAAATTAATTGTCTGATTCGTCAAATAATGAGGCTGCTGCTCATCTTTCCTAAAGCCTTTTGAACCGTGCTATTTGTGTATTTCGCATGCAGACTGATGCAATGCACAAAAGATCATAAGATAATTTTCGTGTTTCTCAGCTCCTCCATGAGCTCGATGTCTTATTTATCAATGAAACTATGTTGAACTGAGTCAGACCTTTCACGTCAGGGCTTTGCCAGTCTTGTACGTGATTTCATATTCAGAAGCTCTGTAATATTTTGAATTAAAAATTTCAACAAAAAAAAAAAATGCTGAAGCATGTCTTCCTGTTTTTGCTGGTCATATTAGGCAAGAGAGATTTAATTCATGTTAATTGAATCAATCATCTTTTGGGGGGGGGGGTGAAGCCTCTGTGTTGCCAGTTCTTGCTGATGCCAGACAGCTGCCAGACTGCTGTAGCTTTCATTATTTCAGGGAGTTCAGGACTAAGGAGGGGAAGGCCTCTTTGCAAAAGGTCACTAGTTCATTTTTTGCTGTCACCATAATAAATCTGGATGACCTCAAAAACTACCTGAGTTAAAAGCGTCCATAGCTGCCACGTGGGGGCAGTATAACACCACAAATGAGGCCTGGTCTTCATCCTGCGCTGTGTGATCGTTCCTGACAGACTTGTTCCAACAGTGTAGAGGATGAGGATAATTTATTCACAAATATATCCACTGGGTCATAAGACGAGACGATGTTTGTTAAAGTCACATGTCAGCAGTCGTGCTCCAGTTCGCTCTTTGCGGATGTCGTGTCTGAACTTTCTGAGTATTGACAGACACCGGGCCTGTCTGGGATGGACACTATTTATGGCCCTGCTCGGGTTACTGCCAGTGACCTCGTAAAGAAATGAAGAATCTCTATGCAGTGGGATCAAAAGCAGAGGAACCAAGATGTCTGTTCTCATTAACCTTCATGGCGGCTCCAAATCGATGACTGAGTCCTATCTTTTAGCGCACTACCTGCCTCCTGGAGGAATCCAAAATGGGATAGTTGAGTGGAGGAGACGACGTCAATTGAGGAACACAAAATGCACGAAGCCTTAAATGTGAAACCTGTTTGTGTGATGTGACCGTTGTAGACAAAATACCTGCTTTATTTGTCGCCAGGGCGCAACGTTTGTGTGTCTGTGGTGTTGCAGGCACACTGTCTCTCACCTGTCGTTAACAAAGAGGCCCCACATTCACTGCCACAGGCCTTGATTTCTGCTGGAGCCCCGCCTGGGTGGCCTTATTTCGTCATGCGGTAAGTAATGATGCGCGTTCCCTGAGAAATGTTGAATCGCTTATCTCTGTCGCCCCTGATGCTGCTTCTGAGCTCTAAAGAAAAAGGGTCTGAGACGCGTTAGGACAGGAGAGTTCACTGCGAGCAAAGGCTGATGTTTAATCAGTGAAGTGGAAGCTGTGAATGAAATTATTAGATCCTGTCTGAGCTGTGATTCACACTTCAAAATCAAGAGGAAGTTTATGCGTCGCGGTTTCTATTTCTTTTCTTTTTTTTTACCACTTTGGTTTTCAGGCGTGAGGTACCCCACCAGCTGCCAGCTGCTTTGTCTGACTGTTAGTGTCCCATTTTAGTTTCTCTGACATTTCCGCTGCAGCGGCCTCGTTGGCAACAACGCTGGGAAGTTTCTGGTCCACTGTTCACGTGGCCCACACCGGATAGCTGCTTTGGTTAACCTGAAGCTCTCCTTACAATCTTTTCTCACTGGGGTTTGCAACGTGAAAATGAACATAAACTAGTTTATCTCAAAAGACAAACATTTCTCACCGCTGAACTCGGATCAATTACAATCCGCTCATTTTACCTTGACCACTTTTCCAGGCGTCCGCAGGAAAACCGGAAAACGGCGCCTGTTAGAGAGATTAATGCAGGAATATCGATTTAGGAGAAAGAAATATTCCTGAAGGTATGTCCATATATTGTCCTAATGTTTTTTTCTCCCCCGGGCAGTGACTATTGGGGCAATAAGCCCACAGGAGATCCTATAACCCATGGTCTCATGGATACATGACACTCCAGGAGGCCGTACTCTTACTTCCCCCCCACAATACCACAAAGTTTAAAGACGATCCGGCACCCTTTAACGTGCCATCTCTGCTTTAGAATGACAACCTGAAGCGGATATATGCAGTGAAACATGCCGAGAGAACCGATGGCTCTGTAACAACAACTAGAAGTCTAATGGGAAGTATAAAGGAAGTAAATTAAATTTCGCACAGTTCAGCCTCACACTTTAAAGTCCAGCAAGTGTTTATGTCACATGATGCGGTTTCCTCTGATACTATCTGGCCTCTCTGAGGAAGGATAAATGAGATAAGTGCTGTGGGCTGTTGCATCCATTAGCTGCTTCACTTTAGGATAAAAGGCTACTGATCGCCATTGTGGCACACAGGTTCAGTGCTGTAGACGCTACTAGTACAGACAGGACACTGTTTATTATGTTTTATCAACTTTCAGATGCGTTCCTTCACATACACTTTACACAGTCTAACTAAGTAGATTGGTTGCTTGACAACAAAGTAGGCGCAAAGACAAGCCCAGTGACAAGACAGTCTGGAGCTGTCCAGCATACTGAATTTATATGCAGCGCGCCTGGCCCTGTCCACGGTGCTGAAATTTGGATTATTATTATTATTTTTTTTTTACCTCAGTTTAATGTTTTTATCTGACTGCTGCAACTAAATGGGTGCATGCATCTCAGTTCTGGCAAACCTGCATCACTGTCTAATCTGTTCTCAGTTCAAAGTCAGACAGATCGATTTGTAATAGATTCAAGCCTAGATTAATCGGTTGAAAATAACACACAGCACTGTTCTCGCTCGGGTAGCAGAACGGTCAAAATGGTCATGAGGGATTGGGGACAGTGTCAGACAAAGATGCTTGAGATTGCTCAATCTCAAGCATCCTGAAACTCATTACACTTCATGGTGCTTGGCCTCCTTTTTTGTGCTTAGATAAGTTAAACTACTCGAAGCAAAAACGCCTTCACTGGCACAGGGCCCATCGTGTGGCCCAGCAATGCTGGCAACGAGGCGACAAGGAAGACATCTGAATGTATCGGATACAGCTCATCTTAGCAGTCGTTAGCAGACATCAACCTCCTCTAAGTCTTAACGACTGCAAACACAGCGCAGAGTAATCAATAGCCATCAACACACTAGAATATTCTAGGGATGGAATAATTGATAGGCTGTCTCCTGATGCGTAACGGAGAAGCGGCGGTGATTAACTTCTGCTTAACATCTCAGCGTGGGGGTGGCGGGTACATTTACACCATCCGCGCGTATAGACGAGTGCAGAACCACGTATTGATATCAAGATACCATCGGTAACATGATCGAAGTGTAGGTGGACTTTTATTTGATGAGGAGTGGGGTCATCGACCCCTGCACAGTGTAGCACCTGTCAGTCAAGAACCCTGCACTCAACTCAACATACACACAAAATGTATACACAAGTAATGAAGGGGGAAGTGTGACCGATAGCCCACCAAATAAATCTTAAACTTTAACAAGGATACTTTCGTGAACACCTCAATCAGTGCGTTGTCTGGTGTGTACTGTATCATGTGATGTAAAAATCAGTAAGTCCAGTAATTCACGTTGAATAAAAGTTAGACCGAATGACTTAACAAGTTTAAGAATGGCTGACACGTATCTCTTCTCTCCTTGGACATACAGCTACAGAACTGCCCTCCTCGTCCCCTCCACCCCCACAGTACAGGCTACTTGTAAACTACATGACATCAGTGAGAAAGAGGGGGTGTACTTAGGAGCTGGTGAACTGGGCGGGCGCTGTTGCACGTGTTCTGAATGGGGAAGACGGGCTCGCTTCACATTTCTCATGTCCAATCGATCCCTGCTCGGGAGGAGCGACGGGAGCGCAACTATCACTCCCGCATCACTAGAACATCACTTTCATCAGCATCTTTTCGGCGACTATAACGCCTCTGTGTGATAGTTGCGCACAGTGTGTGTGTGTGTGTTGGGGGGTGAACTTGTGTGGAGTGTTTCACCCAAAACATCATTCCGGCGTCTCTTTGGGGGAATTATCCACTTTTGACGACTTTCTCCTCAGCCTGGGCTTGACATGGGACGCGGCGAGATCATGGCAGATCGGACCACATCGCTATTGCGCGAACTCTGTTTTCTCACCCGGCTCCGGAGAGTCGGTACTCCATCGTGGCAGTAGTCCTCCTCACCCCTTGTGCGGGTGTCCGGGACCTGGACAGGAGGCTCAAAAGGATTGCCCCGTTTAGTGGGAACAAAATCAGTGGAGTTGAAGCAGAAAGTGGCAAAGTGTTCCACTATCTTGCCTGGATCGTTTACTGTTCCCCGTGATCATGCTATCGACTTTATAGGTTTGGGTAAGGTGTTTTTTTTTTCATTTCAAATTCAATTACTTGTGTCTTTTCATGGCGCGTTGTCAATAGGCTAATAAAACGAGGTTCAGAGGGGGACTTTTTGCTGTTGCTGTGATGTGGGACATTTTTCCATGGGCAACAGGGAGAGAAGGGGTGGTGACTGACTGACTGGCGAGCTTAAAGCAACTTTAATGTTCTTTGCTCAGAGCGCAGAGAACACATTTTATAACGATTTCTTAAAACAACAGCAGGATTTGCAACGAAAACCTCCCTCGTCTCCAAGTGACTCCGCTGCCTCTGGGTGCGTGATTGCCATGCGTAAAAATGGAACATACGATGGGCCAATTCAAACGGCCATCAGCCCCGTTGACTGTGTGTGTAGCGCGTGAGGGCAGGGGAGATTGAGGTAAGACTGATGCAGTGTTTCACTCCTGTGAGGTTAAATAAGCTATCGGCCGGAGCTCGGCGCTGCTTAGCACCTACTGAGTCATCTGTTAGGCTGATCCGCTGATCGGGCTCTTTTCACGCGCCTTCTAAACGCTTGGATCGTGATCGGCTGGAGATAGAGAGGAGAGCGCGCGGAGCTCCGACATATGGTGATGGGGGGGAATGAGGTGCCGCCGGGCTCTCAGATTGCGCACGGAGGCAGGGAGGCGTGTTGCAGAACCTAATGGACACACTCTATTGGGCGCACACGCACGCGATCAACACGCACGCTCTCTCCCTTCTCGCTCTCTCTTCGTTGCTCTCACTCTCTCTCGTGCGCACACACAAACTAAGAAGGGAAAATTACTTGGTGCATGTTAATGGGCGAAGTAATGAGACCCAACCCATATCGTGTTGTATTTGTTAGTCATCCTTGTCTCCATCCCTCCCGCTCCCATCCCCTCTCTCCCCCTCCTCCTTCTTGGCTCGTATCTCTCGCTGTCCCGCTGCTCGACGCTGCAATTTGTACTGTATTGAGAGAGTGTAATTATTTCCCCATTGTTTTTAGCGCGTGGCACTGGCACTCCACAGAAAGTGGTGTCATTAGTGTGACAGGATGGACGGAAGAGGAGCGCCTGGTGGAGAGTCCAGGGACTTAATTCTCATTGACAGTCACATTAACACAGGAGCAGCGCTCTTAATCCTGTGGAGATTACTCTCTTCAACCTGACCCGCTGTCACCCAGCTGTTCTCAACTCAGTCACACACACACACACACACACACACACACACACACACACACACACACACACACCTGGTTGTGCTGCTTTCCCTGCAGTGGTTGCCTTCTCCCACCCTTTTCTATCACCTCACAAAAACCCTCCCTCCCACTGCACTTTTCAAAGATGCAGACACGCACATACACAAAAATTCACACACTTTTCTTTCAATTTCTCCTCTTGCCACAGTTCTCTCTCATCTGGACCCTTCTCTCTTTACCCCCTGTGCTCCTGTAGCAGCTCCCAGCAGTGGGATAAGCGGCATCCTCAGAGGGCCATTCGGCTCTACATGTTTCGCCAGCCGCCTATCTACTTACCCCACAGAGGGTTGTTCAGAATGACTGACTGGGAATGAGGGGGAATGGACTGTGTACGTTTGTGTGTGTGCATGAGAACACACCCAAGCAGTGAGGAGACAGACGACAGCGAGGGGGAAAGGGAGAGCAGGGGAGGCGAGTGAAATGAGCTGGAGAGACAGAAAGAATATTTCTGAGATGAGGTGAGGGGAAGAGATGGTGTGTGTGTGTGTGTGTAGGTAATAGGAGGAACTGTGAATATTAGAATCTTGTAAATCTGTGTGTGCTTGTTCACGTGTGAGACAGAGAAAACTTTTCACATGTGAGATGATGATCACGATGACGATGATGTGTGTGTGTGTGTGTGTGTGTGAAAGGCGTTCTGGGTGATATGTTTGATGAATACGCAGGAATCAGGCATGTATGACTGGTGAGGTGACAGCAGCGCGTAAGATGACCTCCACACACACACGCTGGCATTAACAGATTGACTGTGATGAATGGCTACATCCCAACCGAGAGGAGGAGGTGAGGAGAAAAGAGATGAGAGGAGAAGAGAGGAGAGGCATACTTTCATGTCATGGGCAGAAAGAAAGATGGAGAAAAGGCCTCTCATTTGTCCAGTGTCCTGGACTTTTCATTTCAGGCAGTTTGTGGCTGTATTGAGTTAGAGAACATGAATAGGTGTCATGCAGAAGCAGTGGACTGTAACGCCTCAACTCCATCCTCATGAAATTGAGTTCAGAGAAAATCCACTCAGGGACTGATGTCTTCTCTCAAACAGGAGATCCATGACTCTTATGGAGGAAGGAGGGATATTAGATCAATGAGAGTGTGCATGGTGTGTATCTCTTTCTTGTTTTGACCACAAAACCACCACAGGACAGAGGTCATGACCCCTGGTGAGGAAAGGTGAATTTCAGATGTTCTAACCTGAGTTATAATGTGATACCTCCTTAACAGTGTGCGGTGTCTCAGAGTAGATCCTCTGAGTGTCAGCATCAGTGAATAAATGTGGTAAAGTACTCTTCACCTCACTCGCTGTAGCTTACTGACTCACACACAAACCCTCTTTTTTCTTGTGTGCATCTTCAAGTGAGGCTTTAAGTGAGTTTACTGAAATGAGACTGGACTAGTGTCGGTATGCATTATTTGTCTGAATTGTAACCAAGGGCTTAATCTGCTAGAATACCAAAGCACAGAATTGTGATAGGATGATGATTGTAACTTTAGGCTTTACTTCCACACACAGCGATCAGTTTTTTAGGAGTAGGTACCAGCTGGTCCAAACAGTAGAGGTCTTTTGTTGGAGCTACACAGCTGTGTGTGTTCTTTGTCCTCTATTCTCCCCTCTGTCAGTCAATCAGTGACAGCAAGGCCTTGGTCTCCTGTGTGGCGCCATCACACCATCCAGACTCTCTCTAATTCTATCTAACAGGACCTGCTTTGACTGGCAGCGCACACTGCCACATGGCCGCCTCCTGTGGAAGAGACAGTGAAAGACACAGCAGCCCCGCTGTATTAGACAGACTGGGAGTTAGTGATTGTTGTTGTTATTATTATTTTGGAGTAATTATTTTGTGTTTAATATTAGTCATTGTGAATTTGGAGGGAGTTGTGAGGATGCAATAACCTTTTTGCAAAAACCACTAACCAATAACAACCCTTAACAGGCCTTAAGGTGATTTTCTCCACAGCTCAGTCTCACTTTGACCATGACAAATCTCCCTAAGTGATAGTAATGATTGTAATTGAACAGGCACAGTTCCTTCCCACAGTGCGCTATCTATCACCTTGGATGCAATCTGCTGCTTTCATTTGTGTGTATGTGTGTGTGTCTACCTATTTGTCTGTGTGTCTATCTGTGTGTGTCTCTGTGAGAGACAGTCCCTGTTCGCTCCTCCCTGGCAGCTGGCAGATGTGCTGGTAACTGTGAGCGACAGTGCGAGTGTGTGGGAGCGTTAGTGTGTCTGTGGGATTATGAAAAGCTCCCAGCATGCCCTTGCAGCATGGGTCCAATGTGAAGCCATGACAAGGAAGCGGTGGGGTTGTAGCTGGGCCTGGGGCGGTCATCACAGCAGCCCTCAAATAACAGTGCGCCACATGAGGGGGGGAAGAGGGTTTAACCCCGTGGGATGCAGAGCATGAAAGGGGGTGGTGGTGGTGGTGGAATGATGGGACAGGAGAGGAAGACTGAATGTGAGTGTTAGCTGAACAAAGAACTGTATTGAATGGACATGTGAGAAAAAGACATCAGCAGAGAGGATTATGGGTAGTCAGGAGTGTGAATGTGTACATCTGTGTCTGTGCACATAGTTTATGTGTGTGTGTGCTGGAGGTGATGGCTTTGTAATGAAAGCAGCCAGCGATTGAAGGTTCCTCCTGGTGACTGACTGATGACCATCACTAGTGGACAGGATCCTCCCTTGGGGATGGCTGCTCTAATGAGGATGAATCAGTATTGTCTGTGTGCATGAGTGTGTAGTCACTCCACATTAACTGTAATTTAGAGTCAGCATATTTACACGTATCTTAGGGCATTATCTTCCATCTTCCATCCATTACAGTATTTCTCAATACCTGAACACTCAACACCTCACCCAAAATCTTTAGCTCATGTTTCAAAAGTAACTCCTTATATCAACGAACACTTCAACATTATCAAAATGAAATCAAGGTTTTCAAAATGTTTAGTTGATTTGTCAGTAGGATAATGAATCGCTTATATTTGCAGTAATGTGTGGAACTCAGCACTGTATATTACACTAAATGTACAGTAATGTTTCAACAAAATGTACTGTGGAAACAAAATATCCAACAAATGTGTATCGTATACCAAAACAAAATCACAGAATACACAATTACAGTGAAGAATTGAGTCACAGAGCATCAGGCCGCTCCTGTCTGTTTGGCTGCAGATTTTCATCCACCTCACATCTGATAGTCTATACTTAGTCATACTTCTGCTATGATGTTGTCACATGCAGCATTTATGGTATCCAACAATGTCATGCAGAAAATAAATTCCACAAAGTATTTATCCATAGGAATTTTGACACCTGCATGAACTAATGTGCAAATGAACAGTGAAGTAATTTTCAGATGTTTTAGGATGTGAGACTTCTAAATATCCAGTTTATAACTGTTCAAATAGTGATCAACTGTACTTAGTTATATTCTTTTTCTTATATCCCACGTGTCTTGCTTTAAACAATTGGCTTATTTCTGTGAGAAATGCTGTCTTGTTGTGCAAAACTAACAACATTTTGTTAATATTGTTTTAAACACTTTACAAAAACGTTTGACAATTTAACCAAGCATATGGAAAAATAGTATCAGTTTTAGATTGCTAAGCAGCAATCAATTTAGGAATTAACATGTATACATTCATATGTAGTTTGCATTGATCACACTGTGGTTCTCATCTGTTCATTCATCACTCCACGTGTCCTCAACTGCTAACTATAAGGTGCCGCCCATAATAAAAGCCACTGAATTTGGGGTAGATTTTGGTATGGTTAGGGTTGTGGTCAGGCATTTAGTGAAAATGTTTTCTTGTCAGGATATTCCTTTATGATATCCATGTATGATCCTTCTGTGGAGCTGCTTTGTAAGAGCGTGTATGTCAGTTTGTCCGTGAGGGGGTTAGAGGCCCCCGCTTGTCTCGGGGGAGCAGAGTGATATGGTGTCATGCTCCGGAGTCCCACAGACAAATTAATTCACTTATTGACACTGCTGACACGTCTCAGTGACTTTGTAAAATGAACAATTGATCAGCCTTCCTCTCTCTCCCCGCTCTTTGTCTTTGTCTCTCTCTCACTCTCTCACACTCTATTTTCCCAACCTCTCTTACTCTTTCTCTGCCATTGCCCCAGTCTCTCCAGCCCCTTCATCCGTAGGTTTTCATCCTTTTCCTTCCTTTTGCTCCTTTTCTCTTTTCTACTTCTATAAAGCTCTCTCTTTCCTCTGGCTGGCCAATTGACAGGCGTAGCACGTCTGGTAATTAATATAATTACGTGCAAGCTGGTCATTAGCAGCAGAGAGGACTGATATAATCAAGGTGTTGGTTTGTCTGCATATATGAGTTTCTGTGCGTATATGGATGTGCAGAGATAACAAAAGAGAGAACGAGTGCATGCCTGTGCGTGTGTGTGAGTGAGAGAGGTTGGAGAGCTGCTTCTTTATTAGTGTATCCATTGATTTAAAGCTATTGTGTGAAAACATTATGAGGCCCAGAGTCTGTCTCTGGAGCGTTTCGCTGGGCCACAAGTGAAGCTATGACTACAGACAGGACGAAGCTCATAGAAAATCAAAGCAGTCACCACATCAAGGCTGTTTAATTTCCATTATTCATAACTTGGGCACAAAACACACTGAATGGCTTCTGTTGAGCACCTTATTGTAATGGCCTTGCCCTGCTTTATTTGTCTCTGGGCCGCCATTTGATAAAAGCAGCAACAGTGGAAGGGTTTACTCAGGGTTTGCAATATGCCGCCCCTCACACTGGCTGTTTCTTTTTTTTATTCTTTGTACAGAAAGGAGCAGGGATCAGTGACTAGATGTGTAGAAACTAAATGTTTTATTACTAGGCTGAGTTGTGTTGTCTCCCTCCTACCAGGCTCATGTTCTTCCTTCTATACATGTCCTTGTCTTGATCTTTCATTTCTGTGGGTTGGGATGGAAAGACAAAAGGACAGAATAAGAACTGGTGAAAAGAAAAGTGAAAAAATTCAGAGATGAAAGATGAAGAAATGGAAATTCCTTTCTCTTGGTACAAGCAGACAGATAATGAAAATAATACATTTTGCATTCTTGTTCTCATAAATAATTCCCAAATCTAATACTAATTGATAGTGATATTGGTACTATGATACTGGTGACAAATAGTGAAGGTGGGCTGTGAAAATCAACTTACTGCATAGTAGTGTGAATAAAGGTTTAAGTATGTGTGTGTGTGTGTGTGTGTGTGTGTGTGTGTACTTGCGTGCAAAAGTGCTGGTATGGAGTCATTCTAGCAGGAAATGTTGGAGCAGATCACACACGGGGGAAGTTAGTGGAGACAGGAAGCTGACTGAGTGAGCAGAAAAGTACATAAAGATTGTGCTTCACCATTCTAAATCACAGTGCTTGCTTTTTTTTATCACAAAGGGAGATGGAGCCAGCAAGAATAAAAGAGGAGTAACAACAGGAGAAAGGCATCAATATTGCAGATACTTAGTTTGTCTCGAGCAGATAGGGGAAGAAAAGCTGCCAAAAATGTGTGTAGGTGTGTACAGCCACCTGAAAGTGTCTCCTTTTCTTTCCACCTTTCCATCCATCTTCCAGCGCAGAGGGATACTGACTTTTAATGGCCTTTTATTGCTTTATTAGAGTGTGTCGGATTTACTGCCCAGGCCTTGCCTCTGTCTGTCTGTGGCTCTGATGTCAGCCCGAGCTTGCCGTCCAGGTTTTAAACGACCAACTTGTATAGAGGAAACCAGGGACTGGGTCGTGACCACTTGTTGTGTTAGTGAGCTAATGTTTATTAGCCTGTTAGTGTCTGTGCGTTTTGCTTCCATAAGGCAAATAACAGACTACAACTGGCTTTTCCCTCCTCTGCTTTAGTGGGAGAGGTTGTTAAAAGACTTTAATGAGACTTCCTTAGCAATATGTGAATGTAAGTCAGCAAAATCAAAAATACCCTGTACTGTATGTGTATACCAGCTGGAGAGGTGGGCCAAAGTTCATGGAGTGAGTGGTCACCTGATTCAAAACATGAAACATGCAATGGAATCATTTCTGACCTTTATCTACAGAAATGATGAAGGGGAAAAAAAGAGAGAAAGAGGAAATATGAGGAGTGCTGACAAAAGGATGTGGAGAAGAGGGGAACAGAGAGAATGAGAGAGGAGACAAAGAGCAACCTTGGAAAACACCGAAGACATAAACATAGAGTCATTTTGTAGCCTCTTACACATGGACACACACACACACGCTGGGCTCCACAAGCACACATATATTTCATGGTCACCGGATCCTGAGACGGTGGCCTGTGCAACAAGGTGGGATTTGGACTTAAGTGCAGGCCGATCAATTCAGCTGTAATGGTACCTTAGTGCCAAGGCCATTCTCTGAAATTTGCAGTCAATACCAGCGCCAGGTAATGGTCCTCCATTCAGACCTTCACTCACAACTCTCTTCTCCTTTTCTCCCCACCTGGTCATTTCACAAAACAGAGGATCCTCCACTTATTTGGTTTATTGGAGGAAACAATACCATGAGGAAGGTTTGTTAGGTACAGATTGAAAGCAGTAAAAAGAATGTGTCCCTCACCTTTTCTCATTTATATATATCTCTATAAGAATCATAAAGTTATGAAATACTGTATTATTACATATGTGCTGTATATGTAATAATAATACTTTACATAGGAACACAGTTTCAGTTTTGGCCACACAGTTATTGTGACATTGTGATCCAGATTCCAAACAAAATTAGTTCGTGCAAGTTTATTTATTTATTATTATTTATTTATTTATGACATACATCATAAACAAAGCAACCATAACGCAATCAAACAACCATAAGCAAAACATTTGTAGTGTATGTACATGAATGGTAAGTATTAATATAATGCATATGACAATATATGATATCAACACAGTAATTTATGTTCAATTTATATATATACGGTGTGTATCGGAGGACATACAACACATTTTACAACCTACAAATAGTTTTTACAGTAGTCTGTGTTTTTTTGTGTTTATCTGTCATGTGTCTAACTGAGTTTGTCCAAGATTTCTACTTCGCTGCCCCTAGTCAGTACCGCAGTCAGTGCAAATCGCATGCACATGTTGACACAATCTTCAGTCTCACTCCCTTTCTATTTTTCACACATATAGCATGCACTGTACACACCCACACGCACACCCACACACCCACAATGTCATACACCACCATGTCTGGTGGTGTGTTTATTTACAAGGTGAAGAAAAAAAACAAACAGGTGAGATTTGATTAGAAATTGCATTTCGGGGGCAATGGCTTTGTAGCAGAGAGACAACAGTGGGAGAGGGAGAAGCAGAGATGTCCATCTGCACACGGACAAAGAGGTATCAAGATAAAGAAACAGAGAGACAGAAACACACAGATGTCTGGAGACATGGTTACTGTAGAGAGCACTAGTCAGAGAAGGAATAAACAAGAACCAAAAAAAAAAAAATAGTGTGCTGAATGAGGATAAAAATGTAAGCGGCTCTGGTGTGTTAATTTAAGTTGTTGTGTGTCACAATGTGTGAGACTGTGGCTTTGTGTGGGGGCACACGGCCATTCTATCTGCCCAGCGACCCAGAGGAAATGGCGAGGAGCAGCTCGCTTTAATGGTTTAGATTCGGAGGCAGACAAATATATAGAAGCAGAATATTACACACCCTAACTGAATGTTAATACTGTGCATATCGGCAGAAATCTGAAACGCTTCACATAAGATTCTATTGGGCTTTGTGCTTTCGCCCGTTTCATTTTCAGTATCTTTCTGCCTTAGGGAGATACACTTTTTTTTTTACACTGATATGCTTTTTGTCTGCTTTGTCTGTGTCTGGGCACAGTAATCAGCATACTGAGATACTGGTGTGATTCTTATGTGGTCTTCAGTCTTACTGCTTTCCTAGTTTTCACACAACCATGTCCATACTGACATTTCTATTCCTGTATTACTGTTCAATACAATTATTTTTCCAATTTTGCTCTGTCGCTTTTCTAGAATTCATGTCAAATTATTTTAAATTACAATTATAGACACTAGTATCTAGTGTAGAAAAGTATTCTTGTCAGAATAAATAAGGCCTTAAAACAGCATGTAGTGTATTATATGATTTTAAAATATTTACAAAACTTGAGTGCAGTTTAGTGTAGATGACCGACTGAATCTGTTTATGAAAAAAATGCAGGACACAACACTTCCTTTCTTTCTTTGTTTAGTTAAAGGCATTGCTCAACTGAAAAGCAGTAGTAGACAAATTTGAATTGCAGGTTTGCAGGCTGTTTTTATGTAGTCATGCTCATGAAGAAGCATCATCCTCAGTACACAACCAGGCTGCTAGAAGGTGACAGTTTTAAATGTCTCATATTTGAATAAAGGCCACTGCTGGTCTAATTAATTTGCAAGCCAATATATCAGTTTCATTTTAATACAGATTCACAGGGGGTGAGAGCAGGCATTAGTGACAAACACTAACAGTGGTGATCACATCCTGCCGTATCAAAGTGCTGGTCAGGCAAACAGCATGGGTTGATTTTCCATTCATGTATCAGTCATGAAACCTCAGATGTACCTACCAGTGTTTGCCTCAAATAAAACACAAGAACAAGGTCAGTATAAATCAATATAAACAGTTTATTGTAATGAGGGTATAAGTACGCTCATTAGATTTTTATGTTAATTTAATCACGCCATGTTGATTTTGTTATTTCTTTTTTCACAGCAGTGAAACCCAATAAACCCAAATGGTCGGCATGGTGTCCACCATGACACAGAGTACCATTGATTTCCATGACAATGTCAGAAATATTAGTTAAGGGAACACACTGATGTGTTCATACGCTAGATAAAAGGTCATGGGTCACTGAGATCATCACAGTGACGATCATGAATGTCCATAAGAAATATAATTATAACTGGGGCAATATTATTGAGTAACATTGATCTGGACTAAAGTAGAGGATGAATCAAGCTAATGACCAACATCATCCAGGTGGCTAGCAAGACCAAATAAATCACATTTTGATGAAGAGACTATCTAATGTAACTCTTCTGCAGATCTATATCTCATTCCTGCTTTTGTAATCTAGTCTGATAAACGGCTCTTTAGGAAATGCAATTAATTCTAATGAGTGATATCACATCCATTTAAGAAGAGATAAACCAGAGACAAAACTCAGGGACAAACACTGTCCCATACTAAATCGGTGACACTGAGGTTATCAAGTAATGATGCAGTTTCTAATCTCCACAGGAGCTCAGTTCTATTGAACGCAAATCTCTGGCACTGTCCTGACAAATTACAGTATATAATCTCTGTGACTACCAAACGGTACAGTTTCCAAAACATCGTCCTCATGCAGAAAGAAATTGTTTTCTTTTTTATTTGTACCATGCATGTGTGTATGCACCATATGTACAAGCAAGATGAGGTGTGTCTATTTGTATGTCGGTGGTGGTGCATGTGTGTTCGGAGAGTGCTGGCAGATGATGCTGTTTGGATGCAGGGCACACAGATATATTTGAGGCCGAGGTGGGATTGTCTCATTGCATGTCAATGAGCCCCCGTGTCACTCCTGTGTGATTACTGCAAGAAATGACACAAATCAGCCCTTCAGCCTTCAGAGACACAGCGAGTGAGAGAGGAAAGTGGAGAAGGTGATGTAGAAGGAGTAATCAGAGCAAGACTTGATGATTCTTAGGTAATCTTGGGAATGTCTGTGCACTGTTTGCATGAATGTGTATCTTTTCTGCCTCCAAATTCAATGACCAGCTGAGCCCCACACACACCTCCGCTTCCTACAACACAATACCCCCAGAGACCCCTGCGACTTTTTGCTGACCTTTTAATGAGATTGTGTGTTCAAGAGCATTAGTACAGATTGTTGTGTATTTCTGTTACCTATTTATTATCCTGTTATAATGCCACAATCTGTGTGTGAGACCCAGTAGAGGTGACAACATTGCTGTGATGGATGGGATGTTTTGTCCCTGAAGTCCCAATGAGAGTGAGCTGCATCTGGAGATATGCACACACACAGACACACACATGCACTATTGTGCTCTTTTAATGAGTGTATCAGAGAACAAAGCTGATAAAAATGTGTGCCATGGCCCAGCCTTTAAAAAGAGAATAAGAAATGGGCTACTGTGCTGCCATGCAGCATGCCTAATCATTCCACGCACACACAACAAATACACCTTGCGTATTGTACTGGAATGAAATGCACAAACACACACACACACAATACAAAAGTACAAATACTGTACATGCCAGTGTGGGTAGAACTCTGCACAGAGTTAAGAGACTTACACATTCAAACACATCCCATCATTCACCTCCTGCCTACTAACATACTGTAGAACTGTATCAACTAATGTGTTTTCATGTCCCCACTACTCTTAACATATTTTATTTGTCATAATCCTGTCTTTCATTTTCTGCCCTTTTGTCATCTCACCATTTCGTTTTTCATCTTGTGATCCCCTCTTTGTCTTTCTGTCCTGTACCAATAACTGAACTTGTTTTTCAAGATAATTTATCTTTATCTTGGGGTCACAAATGGTGCCCATTGTTTCTGCCTTACTTGCATTTGTCAGCTATGTAGAACTATGTGCTTGAACCCTTTGGAGTATCTCAATCTCTTCATGATCTTTGACGGATTAGTGTCTGTTGTTGTTGGTTTTCCCCCCACTAGGGGGCAGTGGCACTATGCTGATGGTTCAGTGGAGGTACCAGGCTTTGCTTGGAGATGACATCTTCCCAGGAAGTTTCGGAGTATATCAGCAAACTGAGCTGCATACCAATGAGTCATGATGAATAATGAAGGTTTGAGGAGGGGAGAACATTTTGTTATTAATGTGAATCTGTTGTCTTTCATTTAGATTGCAGAGTTAGTCCCTTTGCAAAGAAAGATGTGTTGACACACTCTTACGGTGGGATGGTAATTTAGTTTGAGTGTGTGAGTGTGTAGAAGTGCACAAGCATCAGAAGCTGTCACTCAGCTGTAATTAGGGAGAGTCTCTCCTGCTGTCCTCCGACACTGTTTGAATTTACCTTGCAAACACTGTGCAAATGTAGTGTGTGTGTTTGTGTGTGTGTGTGTGCCATCAACTGTGTTTGTGGATTGTTTGATCATCTGATTTGCTGCTGGTGAATGTTTCAGCGATGAGGCCATTGTATACCCAGTTTGGAGTCAGTTTAAGTTTTTCTTTGTTGTGTTGTGATTTAATGTGTCAATTTGTGGGTGCATCTCCTGTATATGTATATGTGTGTGTGTGTGTATGTGTGTTGTGAGAGTTTGTGAGAGAGACATGTGGAGAGCTGTGTGTGTGATGTCTAGAATGGGGATCACATTCAGCCCGGGGGTAGGTGAACCTATTGTAAACAATGGATCTGACAGAATCTAGGCCTTCACATCTTTACCTCATCGTGTGTGTATATGTGTGTGTATGTGTGCATTTGTGCGTGTGCGCAGTCCTTCATACAAGGCCATTGGAGGCCACTGAGGAACTCCAGGGCAGACAGGCCTCTCTGACCGAATGTCTTTGTACCTCCTCTCTCCAGGGGCTTCGTGTGTTTGAGGTGAGGAAGAGGAGAAGCAGGAGAAAGAGGAAGAAGAGACGGAGGAGGAGACTGAGAGCTGAGCTGTGAGTGTGTGGAGACATGGCCTGTACCCCATGTCCATAGAGGAGCTACTCAGTGGAAGTGATATCAAAGAAGAAAGAAATGACCAACAGGTGAGCTGACTGCCTGCATAGATGCATATGGTGGACAGAAAAAAAGGTTGTAACTAATAATTATTTTAATTAATAGTCTATGTATCTAATTGATAATGAAAATAAACCACACATTATTTCTGGGCTGAGTCTGTTTCATTTATTGGAACCTGTCATGACTCATAAAGTCAACTTTTTTTATAATTGCCTTCTGCCAGAAGAAAACTGGAAGACTTAATCCTAATGTAATACTAAACAGATGCTGGTAGCATAGTGATACAGCTGGCGAGTTAGCTATACCCACTCCTCTGCCTGCAGTATGTGTGTGCTGGAAGAAAGTTTTCCTCAGGTCTATACTGTTCTCATGCTGTTTTCTTTTTTTGACCTTTGCTGGTTCACCTCTAACATTGTTTCTGCTTGTTCAAAAAGCAATATTTTTTTGTTTGCTGAGCTGTTCTGTCTCCTGTTGTTTTTCGAGGGGAAGTTTCTAACCTCTTCTCGTGCTGTCTTCCTCCTACTACCCCTTTGCCCCCTCTCTGCCCCTCTCTCTCCTCCATGCTTCAGAATGAAACTGTGGGGGAGGTCAGCTTGGCCGTTGCAGGTGGTCTTCCTTGTTGCCTTGGTGATGCTCTGCGTTGACCCAGTGTCTGCTGGCAACCGTAACCATCGGGGATCGACAGGTACACCAGGTCTTGCACTGAACCCCTCTTCCAGCATCATGAGAGGTTAATTACACTGTCACTACAGAGGTACAACACATGCTCTCTGAGCCTGTCACTGACTGAGCCATCCCCGTCCTGGAGGAGGGGCTGAGCGTTGACAATTTGCTCTGTCCCTCAGTATGACAGAATGTAATCTAGACGAGCCCTCGTTTTGGGCTGGGATGCAAACACACCCCTGTTTGAATGATCAAGCAACAGATACAGAAAAACAGATACAAATGGCACTTAAGCTGTCAGCAGCTGTCAACACAAATAGATCAGTGTGGGTGTGATCTGATCTATTCAGGTTGGTTGCAGACATTTCAGCAGTTCAGGGCTGATGCTGTCTTTCTCAAGCTGCCTGAGTTTAAGTGGTTTTGCTTTAAAAATCTCTAATGTAAAAGATGCCAAGTGTGCTCATGACTTCGAATCCTCAAGCTCATAATTGACAGTGACTATTTTAATATGCAGGGCTCTGCAGTCACCTCTTAAACCAAAACACCAAGTGCTGACTTAATTCAGACCCATAAGCTAAATCTATTCTCTGTCTTTAATTTCCATAAGTCACAGAGACAGGTGTCCCCCAAGCAAAGAATGACCAACATAATCTTATTAATATTTCACTGGGTATGACTACAGGGACAGTTGTGCTGAGTCGCAGCATCTTGTGCTCGTCTGTGCTCGTTGGCGCCCTCCTCTCACCTATCTTCCTTGTACTTAATTATGACAATTTCCTTAATTATCTCCTGGTTCCTTCGCTCTTACTGCTTGTGTATTGCAAGGTGACCTTTATGTGCCACAGAGATGCTACCAGCACCCAGTCTGTGCGGTGAGTGATGGCATTAGTTTCCTTTTTTTTTACGTAGAGGAGGCAGCCTGCTTACGGCAGGGACATTACTAATTGCAGGCCCTGTGTATTGTGAAGGTCGGCATGAGCACCTGCCCCCTTCTTACTTCACTGTTGCCGTGAAACAAGATGACTCGCTCCCGAACTGACTAGGGCTTTTTATTAGAGGGTTTACTCTAACTGGTAGAAGTTTAGGCCTCGTAGGCTGTAAGTACCAACAGAACACACACACAGCGGTTTGAAGCTGAAAAATTGTTGGCTGTATGTTATGACTGCAAGATATGTTTTCTGTGTTTTCTACTTAAGTGCTGTTTTGTTGGCAAGACAGTGTACGATCCATATTGCTGGCGATGTACCATTTGCTACCACATGGTGGCTCTAGAGGTCAAAAAATGCTGAACTACATGTACTACATCTTACATCTTACTCTCATATAGTGTACTCTTATGTCATAGCTACAGCTAATCTATAGTAAGCAAGTCCATATAAGGAATAGATGGAGTAAATGACATTTAACTATTCAGGCTTGAGCGACAACTTGTCTTGTACAAAAAATTGGTCATTGTCACCCTAGTAAAACAGGCTTTGCTGCAAAACTGTGGTATTAGACTGGATTAGTTTTTCCTTTGTGTACCCAATAAACTGTTAATATGCCACATGTACACACTATGTATATATACCATTTGTAGACTAAGTGGGCAAACCCACCATTTTTCATGACCATTTTCTAATGTCACAAAACCTGATGTCAGGTTCTGATGTGCACAACAAGAAAAGCTCATTCTGGATGGCCTGGCCAGGTGCGCCCAGTTGCTTTAATACACTTTTGACCTACGAGTATCGAAAGGAGATACACAACTAGCTGCTCATGCTAGGTGTACCTAATAAACTGTCAAATAAATGCATACAGCATGATTTATTTAGATCAGGTGGGAACGGTTTTCTCCTTAGCAGGTCCATATATATGTATATTAACAAATTAAACGTTCAGCACAGAAATGATCAGCTAATGTATTTATTACAGTCATCTAAGTTGGCCCTCTCACAAGTAGAACAAATCTCCAGAGAAATTTATTAAACCTATTGTACAATGTGGCAACAAACACATTAACACATCCATTAGATCTTTATTGTTATTCATTTAGGCCTGTACTGTAATAACAATTACAAGGAGCAATTCATAACCAGGTCACACAATATAACATTGCAATGTAGGAGCTGTCAACATAGTCCAACAAAAATAATTATACACTCCAATACCTACTTGTTAAAATCACAGACTGTATTGTCTTCTCCTGTGCTCCTTTTCTTTATTGTTTTTTATGTTTTGAATTTTTTAAATGAAATGAAACCATTAGGTCGGCTACTAGCTTGCACAAATGATATCAGCCGTGGAAGTGGCAACTTTCTGCAGCACAGTCACAAAAGATCACAATTGATAGAGTTTTATATTCTCAGAAAGATATGTTTCTTCATGTATTTGTGTAATGTTAGTGGGACCTAGGTTCACATGAGGAACTGCACACCGGGCTACTCTAAAGCTATTGTCATAGTCATGCTTTAAATATAAGTAGGTTTGTTATAGACACATCTTACACTAAATCTCTGTGTATGTGTGTGTCAGTGCATATGCAAGCAAACTCTTCTCCAGTCAGTATGTCCTTGTCTAAGGCTGTTTACAAGATGTCTCCTTAAAAGACAGAGCTTGCAAGGTCTCAGTGAGCATGTTTTATTGGAAATAGATTTATTGCTCAGCTGTAACAGTGACCTGTTATGATAATTAGCATAAAGAGGTGTGGACCTGTTAGAAAGAGGAGGGGGATCGATTGACCAGGAGATGAAGAGGAAAAGGAAGAGTGATGAGTGATCTAAGTGCTTAAATCACAAATGAAGAAAGAACACATTAAATAATATAATTAAGAAAGGAACAAAAAACAGAGACTTTGAAACTTGGTGTAAGAAGTGACAGGATTTGGGATAATGTTTGATCATGCTGTTCCACCTTGTTCCACCCTACTGATCTTTGTAGCCTTGCTCTCTGGAAACGTACCACTGTGTTTCCACAGAGAAGTACAGCCTCTCAACACTGACTTTGCCACCTCTGACAGATTTGCTAGCTATCTGGCCTTTCATAGTGACGGACGTGCTTGTCGGGTATTGACAGGGGAAAGACACAGCTTTTTGATGAATTGCGCAGTGCTCCTGCTTGCCTGTGTCTGTCAGAATACATCAATCGCCTGGCTAACCCATCAGTTCAAGGTGGCTCGGTTTGTTGGCTGCCCAGCTACTGTTGCCACTCCTCACCAGCCTACCTCCCTTTTGCCTGCCATGGGAATAGAAACATTTAGCCATGCTTGAGAAGTCTTTTCATCTTGGCATGTGCTCGGCTCTATTACATTAAGATAGCCATAACAGAATGGTTTAAAGCCAACAGTGGGACATTAGATACACTGTTATTATGTGTATATAGCTGCAGGCTGGCTGCTCAACCCATGAATTTTGAGCAGCAGTTCTCTGAACAGGGGCGAGTGAAGAGAAGACAAAATTGAGAGGGCTTGAGCCACAGTAGGCTACTTCTGCTTGCCAGACCATTTTTCTGAAGTCTGAAACTTGTCTTTGTTTTGTACTACTTTGACCTAGACTTCTTGGTTTTGTAGTAAATTTAAAGATGGTTTTGGCCACAGCTACTGTAGATATTGACTTTTTTCACTTCTGGAACAACTGGGAGTTCACTTTTCAGTGGTACTCTACAGAAAATCGACAGTTTCCTATGTAGTTCAGCATAGTTGCAGTAAATGTTTATGAACAGCTGGTTCTGTATAAAACACACGCAACTAATTTCTGTTGCAATTTGAAAACTTGTAAAATGTTGAAATGTTTTTTATGCACTAAAGCTACTAACATAATATCACAATAGAAAACCATGATTCCTAAAAAGATAAGAAACTTCTACATTGCAACTTGTGTTGCTGGGAATTGGTGGATTTGTGTTAATTTCTCTATGTTAAATAGATTTTTGCTGTAAACTCTATATGGCTGCCTAACTTCTACTTATTGATTGACCTTGGATGCTTGAAGGAATAAATCATACAGCAGCTACACCTTCAGAGATACAGTATCTATGTCTGCTTTGAATGGGGGTACATATATCTTACATGCTCACAAACATATGTGTAAAAAATAATGTGCATATTCACCACATACTGCATATATTTATTTCAGAACATTATCCATAGTGCAACATAATAAACGTTAGTAAAGCAAATAAAAAGATGATACAGCGAAGGTCAGTGTGCCACTGATGTTTAAGAATTTTTACCTCGTAGAAATGTTTGGCATCTCACCACTGAACTGAAGACATTTTGTGTGTAAAACTGCAAACAGACCTTTTTGTATTCTGGTGTTGCAACAAATTTGATTTTTTGTAAACACTGAGATGAAAGAAATCAATATTTTGAGATATGATGTGATGTATACAGTATGTTGAAAAAGCTTGTTTGTGCAGATCCAAAGAAGCAGTCTTGCCTGCATTTACACTTGCAAAGGTAATTGGCCTCTAACACAGGAAAATGGAAAATAAAATGATGGTAACCTGTTTTTTACAGTCCCTTTATCTTTTTAGGATGATATGAATCATGTAAAATCCTTCACCAGTTTATAATGCTAATGGAATGGATGCAATGACAGTTCAGAAACATTTTGTTTGCTACCAAAAGAAACACACTGAAGTTGTTTTGAGTGTGTTTGTGACCTGGCCATGAAGGAAAAGCTTTTAAAATATTTGTAACTTGGACTAACAGTAAACATAAACCTAGACCAGTTTGAATGGAATTTAGACATTTTAGGTCTAAATTTTAAGTCTTCAGTAAGATTTGCAGAACAGTGCACATTTAATAAGGGTGAATAAATGAATTTCAGCTGGGCTGACACACACACACACACACACACACACACACACACCTTTAAAGCTTCACAGTTTAAAATACAGCCTTAGCCCAGGTCTGATGTAAGCAATAAAGAGAGGGGACCTGTGAACCTTCTGACCTCATTATGCCAGGACAAGTCGAATCGCTCTTTGTTCTCTCTGCTGCCTGCGACAATATGACTTGCTCTCTCTCTCTCTCTTTCTCAATAGCAAGCCGCCTATTTCTGAGATGGGAGCAGATTGACCAGTCACCTCTCTACACTAACAATGGAATTAATTTTCAGTTCAGGCTATTTAAAATGAGAGGACACAAACCAAAATCAGCACTTTCTTCCCTTTTAATGCTTAAGTTGTGATTATTAATTACAGCTGCACTAAGAGTCAATTTCCTAATTGAGTTCAGTTCTATATTATTCTATTCCAGATTTCTCTCAGTAGATATAGTCTGTATGTTTGTGTGTGTGTGTGTGAGTGTGTGTGTGGGTGTGGGGGTAATTCGGCAGCTGCTCCAGCCTCAGGAGAGCCTGAGACAGAGGAGTGAGGGAAATGAAAGTGGAGGGATGATAGCGGAGGGGCGCCCTCAGAGAGCCAGGGATCATTGATGGGGCTCTCTGGAGAAAAGAACAAACAAACTTTAAATCAGAAAGGATGAGAGGGGCCATGGCCTGCAGAAATGGAACCCTCTACAGAGTGGGTGTGTGCGCACTGTGTTTTTTGTGCTTGCAACCGTGTATGTGTATGTGCACACTTTTGTATCTGCCTGCAAAGCTCATTCAGCTGAGCATGAAAAGTTTTGGACTCTGGGTAAAGTCACGTACATAAATGAAATCTGGGCTTATGGTACAGTATAACCAAGGTTTTCTCAGGGCTGTAAAGAGGCTTATAGGTAGCAATGTCACCAGCAGGGTTTGCTGTGCTCAGGAAGCGGTGCCAGAGACTCTCGGGAGTGCACAACAAGCTTTGAGAGTGAAGATAAGGCTGCTGGGCTCCATTCAGAAGCCATAAGATTTAGATTTAGATTTACTAAACATTTTACTCAACATTTATAGTTGCTGCCTTTTCCTCGAGTTGGCCACAAAAACACGTCCTCCTAAGAGATTTATGGGTTTAACATAAGCATAGACAGTTTGCAGTACATTTCTAAGCTTTAACATACAACTTAAGCCCACTCACATATGATCCCCACAGCATCCTCACGTACATGTGGCAGATGTAGTGATATTAAAATGATAACGTCTACGTACATGAATGCTCCTTTTAGCACATGGAGAGTGCTGATCTGTTTAACAAAACACAATTCTCTCATGTGGAGCGAAGATCATTACAGGAAAATTTAAAACAGTTCAATTCAAATGAAGCAACTTAGAACAAGTACATTGTTTTGAGTAACATCACATGCATAAAGACATATTTTGCCACAGGGCAGAAAGCTTTGGGTTAAAAATTACTTTAAGTATAGCGTGCCCTTCTGTTCCATTACTGTCATGACAATGTTATAATTAACTAGACCAAGGTCCCCAGGGAAGTGTGGAGATAATCAAGGGAGATTAGACACTGTTTGTGTGTTGGAGGTGTCAGGTGAAAAGCAATTATCCTCATATAAATAATGACTTTCAGGAACACACAAATGCAGAGGCGCCAACACAAATACACACGCACAGAGACAGAAACACGATGAGAAGGGTATATGTGAGCACAGGTTCACATGGGCAACCATCTGCAGGCACACACACAAATGTGCTTATACACACATACTCATAACTGTGGACTTGTGGCCAGAAACCTTAGTACATTAAATGTATCCTATTAGTGCTCTACCACATGACTCATAAAATGTGTGTGCCTGTTCTTTGTTTACTTAGACTTTGTCTGAAAGGAGTCAGATTATTCTTTTTCTGCTCTCATCTTTTTTTTTCTTCTCCTGCACACAATGACAACAACAGAGCCGACTCTGTGACGAAGTTAATGAGGGCACTCGGCTGAGAATAAAAGAAAAGTATCACTAAAGAGTGTTTACTTGTGAATCAAAGGGTATGAGGCTGGAATAAATTGAGGAGTTTATACAAAAGTACATAATTCAGCAGATTTGTTTAATCCACAGAGAAGCTGTTGTGGTGTATATTTGATTATTTACAGAACACATTTATTTGAATTTAAACATCTTTTTTTTTTTTTAAATACCAATAAGCCACATTTTAAACTCTGTGAATTTCTAGCAAATAATCCCCCTCTCTTTTGTCTCGCTCTCTCTCAGTCTCTTACCAGGTGAAGCAGGGGACATGTGAGGTTGTGGCCATCCATCGCTGCTGTAATAAGAATAAGATTGAGGAGCGCTCTCAAACCGTCAAGTGTTCCTGTTTCCCAGGGCAGGTTGCTGGCACCACTAGAGCCAGACCCTCGTGTGTCGAAGGTAAAAACGCTACAACCGCGTGTGTTGGTGTGTGGGAATGTTTAGATTCATGTATCTAGCTATGTAGTGTAGTGTTTGCAGCCCTATGATGAAGATCCAGCATATTGTTATGTGTGGTTTTAAGCGTCATTTCCCAAAGCTGCTAATTTAAAGACATTCTTACAGACAAATTACATATATTAATTTTAGGCAAAAATATAAATTTGTATTTGTGTGAAGGAATAAGGCTACACCAGTGATTATAGCAGAGCTGCTCATTGTAAATCTGATTATACTGGATAATGAATTAAGTTAGATGTAAAGTTTCCCCAGCGTGTTAAAATACGTAATATAGTATATTGTATATTATGCATGAAACTATTCTAACATTCACTTAAAACTACACAACAGTCAAGAAAATATTCAAAACCAAAATGCTGTGTTTTCAGAGCTGCGCCATTAAATCCAAAATAAATATTTGAGATGCATCATTTGACACAGTTCACACAGCGCTGCAGTAGGGCCTATTCAATTTTGTTGGACCTCTTTGGAAACCTTGGGAACATGACTAGAATTCAAGATGAGGTTTAGTATGTTAGGGCAGGGCTTGGCTGCACAACATGTTTTATAATGACTGAAACACTGTTGAATTTGTTAGGACCAAACAGGCAAATAATGTTTTTAATTAATGCCACTTAACTGCCAATTTAATGCCACTATGACAGCTCACCTACAGAAAATCATTCTCTTAGAAATATTAATAACACAAAGAAAAGAGTCCATAGCAGGAACAATTTAGTTTAAATTGCTGCTAGGTTGGATTCTGCATAAAAATGTTTTTATAATAATACAAACAGGAAGATACTGCTCTACTAGTAGTACCTGAAAGCGTGAAATTCAGATGCTGACACTTGGTCTTTCTCTTTAGCAAAGCCAAACAAAAAAGAAACACACAAAGGATGAGAAAGAGTGAAAAGATGAACAAATATTAATGTTTCAAAATGCGGCACCTACACTGGAGCACTCTTGAAAACGAAATAAATAGTCAAGCTGTATGTCTCTGCTCTGCTACACCAACACTCTGTGGTCCATCATGTCTTGAGGAGCTCATGTAACATGAAAGGTTAAAGCCACTAATTCAGGTAAAGGAGGCCCAGCCACCAGTGTCTCCTTCTTTCCCTGTGTATGCAAGAAGACAAAATACATGACAGATGTACAGATGTCGGCCAAGATTACTTCAGGCTCAAGACAGAAAATGTAAACCACAGTTTTAAAGGCCTGATTTAATTTGGGACAGCTTTCCATTTAAGATCTATCCAGCCATGTAAATACACAACTGATGGTGAAAAAAAAGTATTTTCATCAATGCTTTATGGTTATGATTGTTTTTGTCACCTTTAAAACAAAGTGAAGGAGTACCAATTCAGTATTTTTCTACTAATTAGATTTTCATAAGAAGAAACAAAACAAAAGATGCAAAAACAAATTGGTAAAATCTTGCAGTTGTTGTTGTTTTTAAACACACAGCAGTGAGATCTGTGAAAATAAAGCCAATTCCAACAGAAACACAAGTTACATGTCTTTTAAAGTGTCTCTTGGTGCAGCAAGTAGTTCAGTGGTTAAAGCAGTTGTCTATAAACCTGAGGATGAGCGGTTTGATTCCTGGTCCCACCAGGCCAAATGCTGGAACACTGTAGTAGTTTTGGCAGCAAGGGCACCAATAAAGGATGTCATTATTATTAAGTGTAAAAATGTTCTACATTTAACAATGTTTTTGCTTTTGGTTACCAAGTTAAATATGTTAGTTTAAGTTCTTCCTTTTCCTGTAGTATATCAATAATCAATACGGGGCAAACAAAGGTGTGGCTTTCGCTTTTGATAATTATCATGCATTTATTGCATAAGGAGGATCATTTCCAAATACTCAAAAATACTACTAATTTTACTAGGGCATAAACAACCAAAAACTATGAAGATCTGATGAGATCTTGATCCCTTCATAAGTATTGAATCATAAGTACTGGTTTTGAGGAGAAATGACAGATAAAAATCATCCACTCATTAGGTTGAGCATGATGTTGAGTCGGTAATTAAAAATACATAAAACATGTATTTGATATAGAAAAAAATAGAGCAGGTTAGTTTTCCATAGAATTTTGACCACACACACACACAGCTGTTATATGCTGTACATTTATGTATAAATGTGTTTGTCCCTGGTAATCTAAACTGTGAATGTGCGAGTATACGGATGATAAACAGATGAAAACTGCAGGCTTTCATACGCCTTTGTTCCACCCATTTGTCCGCTCCGAGCGCTCCTTCCCAGCAAGAAACAAGCAGTGTCACTGACCCCTATCATCCACAGACGGTCTCCTGAGATCACAAACACACACACTGTGTCAACCAAACTCGATCCAATCACGTTGTATTAGCCCCCTACCAGAGCAAAATACATAGTTGTGGCATACGTGAGTAGAGACAGTGAACCTCTACAGCACACAGGTTATTTAAACAGTTAAGGTCAGGTGATGGGTGGAAACAGATGTGAATGACTGGTACACACACATACACACACACACACACACGCTTGCAGACACACACGCAAACTGAGCCTTGATAACAACAATGAAGTGATTTGGTTGTCTATGCCCTAATAAAATTTGTAGTATTTAGTAATATTTGGAAAGGATCCTCCTTATGGAATAAATGCATGATAATTAGCAAAAGGGAAAGCAACATCTTTGTTTGTTAATGTATTGATTATTGATGTACTACAGTGAAAGGAAGAAATGAAACTAACATATTTAACTTGGTAACCAAAAGCAAAAAAAATTGTTAAATACAGAACATTTTTACACTTAAGACATTTAACTTATGTTGCGGATCCCAGCGCTGTGTGTGTAAAAATAACAGCTACAAGATTTTACCAATTTGTTTTTGCATCTTTTGTTTTGTTTGTTCTTATTAAAAATTAGACACCACAGAGGTCAAATTCCCTCTTAACACTCTTAAATAGACTGAATTCAAGTGCAGTGTAAAAAGTGCTGTCAGCACCAGTAACACATATATAGTCTCTTAGACTCCAAACAAAAGTAATGCATCATTACTTTGATCAGTTCAAAATGAGGTTTACAAGCACAATTAGGAAATGTCTTGAAGTATGAAGCTGATTAAACAGTGTTAAGTATGTAGTCTGGGGTCTTCAGGGCCCCACACAACAAACTGCACTTAATTAACCATGATATATTTTTGTTTCTCATTTGCACCGTAATGTGCATACTTTCTTTTTTGCTTGGTCTCTTTAGTATGAGTTTTGTTAATATGTCATTTGACAAAGAAATGGAAGAAACAAATCTCTTGTGCATCGTGTGTATGTGCTATGCGTATGTTCAAGCACTTTTCACATTCAGTATCCATACAGCACCCATCACTCACCCTTCATCCACTACTTTGCTATTCCTGTGTGTGGCCAGTAGACGGTGCTTTTCCCATTCAAATGACTCACACATGGTCACAAACATACCTGCAAGTTCATTTCAGCCCTATTTTCACCCAACAAATAGCAGATTTGTTGTTTAACCTCTTTGATGAGTTTCTAGATGGGAACAATCACTTGATAATGATAAAATCAGGCAACCATAGCAAAGATGAATGGCTTTGTAATGAAAGCTGGGATAAATAAGGAATTGTGAAAGTTTGCAAACATTTAGGCATTGCCCTGATACGCCGCTTTTGTTTGTGCACTTCAAAAAGTTGCTACAGTTTGCTAAAGGAAAGGAGTGACACTGATGAGAAGCTAATAAACTGTTAATAATTACTGTATAACTGAGTCGTTTAATGAGCCATCCTTTTTAAGCGTGCACACACTTACACACACATACACACAAACACACACACAGCTCAGTTCTGAGGTTTTCTAATTTCCTACTCAGATCTCTCCTCCAAGTCTCACCACCTCTCACTTACAAATCCAGTGCTCAGTAGCACTTATCTCATGAGTCATGCTTGACCCCTGAGTTCACAGTTACAAAAGATCTCATCTCAGCCAACAATGTCTTGCGCACGCCACCACACAACTGTGCACACACATCATTGCACACTCCTCTCACCTTCTTAGTGTTGAGCACTGCTGGAAGGAGACAAACCCCTCTCAGTTGCCAGCCTTTGTAGAAAAGCCATAGCGTAAATGGAGTTACATTATTGATGCAGCCTGAAAGAAGAGTAGTAGGGCCCATTACTAGCTGCTGCATTATGGGGGCCCATTATTGTGAGATTACCATTTTCAAGTGAACTTCATTCATCATATATTGTTTCATCATTTTCTTCATTACACATGAAACCATTTGCTTTACTTTTACTAGAATCACCAATTTAATGTAAAGTGATTTTTAAAAGTCTAAATTAGAGCGTGAATTCTCAGAGGTAAAATGGTACTAGGCAATAAATACAGGTGAAGATGTGAATCTGTTTGTAGGAATTCTGGAGGAGAAATGCTCTGGATATGCGTGTGTCTGCATCCCACAGATTTCACATTTGGAGACAAACTAGCTCATCTTAGCGAAGACAAGGTTTTGTTTTACTGCTGTAGCACTAAGTATTAATAAGGTGTTTTTTAAAAGCTCAGTTGGAGTTCTGCCAAAGTTAGTTAAACTCATGGTTAGAAGACTGTTGGTTGTAACTCGGGCTTGTGTGCACCTCTCAGACATGAATCCAAGCCTGAACAGTGTCTAAAAAGAAACTATACTTGTATCAGGGTTATTACTTCTTGCTTAGTTGTTGTGTATTTGTGCAACAGTTAAAAATGACTTACAATACTTTGAAATGCCATTATCAACAGTGTATACAATACTCTGTATAAAAACATAGGTTTGAAATGTTCCATAAAGAATATGCAGTTATTAGCATTAAAAAAGTAGAGTGTAAAATGTAAAGGTATTGGTTATGACGAACATCAAATTGCGGCTGGGTGGTTTAACCTTTAACTGTGAGTCATGTTAAATGAACCTCCGTGGTCTGCAAAGTATCTGACTGCAACCATAAGATACATGTACTGAAGAATAAAAAGTGCACATTTTTTCTGAGGTATGCAGTAATGGGATCAAAGTAGAAAGTTGCACACATAATGGAATTACTTAAGTACTGTATAAGCATCAGAAATGTGTTCTTTTTTTTACTTAGCACTTCTGTATTTTGTGTATGTGTGTGTGTGTGTTTGGGATGCTCTGGGTTCCAGTAAACAAGGACTTTAACATTTTCCTCAGACACTGTCACTAAAGTGTGTTTGGTGGCATGGAGAAAGATAGACAGCACAGAGATCTGATAAAAACAGTGGCTGAGTGGATTTAGTTTGGCGTGTGATATGGTCACAGACAAACTTTGTGCTTCATTACCGTGCAAAGAAATCTAGTTTAGTGTTTCAACACACATCAACCTGCTGTTGCTTTACTATAATATCTGCTCAATAATGTCATGCTTTTGTCTTTTTGTTCCTTCGGATGTGTGTGTGTTTGTGTGTGTGTGAAGCTGTTCACCGTATAATCTTTTTCTGACACTTTCTCCACTGCACTTTCCGCTGGTGTTTTCTCGTCATGCATACCTGGGTGTGCTGGCGAGACCGTGTGAGTCGTGGCAACACAGATACAGTGTGTTAGTAAATCATTGTAGAAAGAGATGAATGCCCCTCTCCAACTACTCCTGCACTCCAGGATCACTGAGTGGAACAGTTACAATGCCTGAGGGTCTCCATCCTTCTTGGGTCTGCCCCCCCACCCCAACTTCTTGTGCGTTTATGTGTGTATTTGTATTTCTGTGTGTGTGTGAAGTTTCATCATATTCCCTTTAAATATTAATAGCATGGGAGTAAGGTCACACAACTGCTTTTACACAACATTCAGTGAATGGTGGTGACTGCACCAACAAAACACACATAGGCATCTGTACGTGCACACATTTAAATGCACACACACACACACACATGCAAAATAACATTAAACTCCCCAGTGAGTGTTGCTCCTTCGAGTGAGCTCAGGCGGTGGCTTTGTAAAGTATTAATGGGGAAACACTCTTAACAGACACACGCCTGAGAGCACATATTGCATTTTATGCTGAACTTCACATCAAACAGGCTACATTTGAGTGAGACAATGGGACATGTAGTCACTGAATATTTTTTATATCAAAGGCTCATCTTTTATTCTTTATCATGTGACTTGAAAAACTTCAGATAAAAGAGTTAGAGGTGAAGGAAATCCTTTTGATCTAGGTAACTTGTTCAATTTGAGCACATGAAATACATTTTTATGTCATTGTTGGATGGTAGAATAGGTTGGCTCATCTGATCTCACATCTCTTGCCTTAGTGTTTAAAAATATATTGTACAGTGTACATTCATTGATCAAATATACTCATTAATATAGTGTAAGGTATGTCTGTTTCACTTAAGTTGGTTTTAGTTGTCCTCTGCATGTGTTTGGGTGCCAACTTGTTTGTTTTGTTCACTTTTGGTGAGAATTAGAGTCTTTTCTTCAAGCCAAATTTATACTGAATATTGAATTTGCTCCTTGGGGTTGCTAAGGCGCACTTGTTAAACGCCCACAGATGTGGGACTCGGGCTGGAGGAACTGAAGTGTTAATTGGTCAGTAACACAGTAATGCTTAGCATACACAAAAGGTGTGGAGTAATTGAACATACATGCTTTTATGTAGTCTGAACAATTATGTGTCACACAGTAAACATGTGGAGGAGAGATGCTGCAGTTTCAACTTTGTCCACTTGATGTCACAAACATTGCAATGACAATGCAGGTGGCAGTGCCGGAAGAAATAAAAAACAGAAAACAGAAACTGTGATGGGAAGAGTGCTCATACAGTTGACATACTTGCACACAAACAAAAATGAAAAGCTATAACCACAAGTGGCATAACGATGAGTGACATTCATCAGATGTGTGTTAGATTGACGTGTTTTGATCAGTAAGAGACACAGCTGTAAGCAGCCTTGTAGCATGAAACCTCTGCAGACCTTATTTAGAGAACCCCAGAGACTAGGAGAGAACCTGGGGAATAACATAGCCTCAGTCCCTCGTGCTGCCTAATCACCTGCACCTTGAGCAAAGTATTGTCTAGACGTTTGCCCTCAGCTGATCCCGTGCTGAAAGTTTCAGAGAGAACTTAAAAGGGAACCAATCTGAGTGCAGATTCCATTGTAATGAGCTCATAGTAACAGTGATGAAACGTATGCATGTGTTGTAAACCTTTTTAATTAGCATATGCACCTTTAATGAATTTAAATTTAGACTCTTGATGAGACTGATGCAATAAGAGTAGGTAGGCTGAGAGGTTCTCTCTATGCTTTAAACATCTTTCCTGGAGAATATGCATCTTCTTTCTGTTTCAAAAACACTGCACTGATTCAATTGTCAAATAATGCACTGTAACTTTAAAAGAGAGGCTGGAGCAGAGAAAGCTTTAAAAGCCTCTGAGCTTATAATGTTTCTCAAATATTTTTTTGCTCATCAAAACTTGGCCAGTGTGGCTGTGTGTGGAATTATGTTTATGTTTGTGAGATGTTAGTCTGTACAGTCAATATGAAGCTAGAGCCAGCAGCTTGTTAGCTTAGTTTAGGATAACGACTGGAAACTGTGAAAAATGGCTACAGTAGCATAGAGCTGTTTGTGCTAGCTGTTATTGTAAATTCCCAAGAAATAGGATATCACATACTAATCCCCGTAAAACAATAATGTGCTGTTTGTACACGCTGGTATTCACACAGATTAAACAGCGATAGCATGATATTGTGTGCTAATTAGTGAGCTCTAGTGATTAAATTCAATGCAATTCAATTCAACTTTATTTATATAGCGCCAAATCACAACATAAGTCACCTCAAGGCACTTTACATTGTAAGGTTTGAAACCTTACACAATATAAGTATTTACAAATTAATGTAGAAAACCCAACAGTCCCACTTGAGCAAGCACTAGGCGACAGTGGAGAGGAAAAACTCCCTTTAACGGAAGAAACCTCCAGCAGAACCAGGCTCAGGGTGGGCGGTCATCTGCCTCGACCGGCTGGGGTGAGTGGAAAGAGGAGAGAGAAAAGAACAGCAGGCAACAGAGATCAAAACAACAACAGGTTGGTAAGACCAGTGACTGCAAACTGGAATCATACAGCTCCGAGTTTGAGGATACCTGCAGAAAGGGAGAGAGAGGGAGAGAGAGACAGAGAGGATGAAGCGTTTTTTTATCCTTTGGATAAAGCCAAGCTAGCTGTTTCATTTGGTGGCAGTTTTACATTTAACATACACACTAAAGAGATATCAATCTTTTCAACTAACTCCAGGCAAGAAAGGAAATAAGCATATTTTCCCAAGATGTTGGACGAGTCATTTTATGACAAATTCAATATGTTCATCCAGTGAAAAAAAATCAGAATGTTATGTTTTCAGACGCAGTCATGTAAAAAGAAACTTTTATATGCCACCTATAGAGAAGCTGATTGTGAAGGCCTCACAGGGCACGGAAAACTATGGTCCCAGAGGTGATGAATCAACTGCTGCACACACATTAAGTACTTCTGTAATCAATTTTTTTTATCATTGACCTGTGGATCTCTCTCTAAGTGCTGTGCATCCAAACCATCCATGACATCACAGGCCATGTTCTGGCCCCTGTTCGTTCTCTGACTTGACATTCAGGCTTGTGTGTCATGCCTGCCCCGCCCTCCCAGTATAGCGTGAGATAAGCTGCGGGGAACGCTAACTCCGTAATAGCACTCACAGGCCATTCCCATTAGCTCTAAATAACACTCTCACAGTGCAAAGCATCGTTGTCGACACCATAATGGCCACATTAACGAGCATTACACAGCCATTGGTTTTTAGAACCGCTTACTGCCACTGAGCTCATGCATCATAACAGTGTGTTCAACATTACGTCCCGTGATAGCTGTGAGAGTTTTTGTTTTGTTGTGACTTGGCATTGGCTTACTTCTTCTCGGTATATGTCTTCCTGTCCCTGTTGTTCCATTTGTGCTGCCTATTTTCCACTCTGCTTCAGTTCGTTACTCTCCTTCTCTCTGTTCTCTTTGTTTAATCTGCTCTTTTCTCGGTTGGACTCAGTGATAGTCAGCCTCAAATAGCCTCTTTCCTTCCCACACCCTTTTTTCTCTGCCTCTCTCAATTCCCCTTGCTGCTCATTTCCTCACTACAAAGATGTTTTCTTAGTGAACGCCTATTATTTAGCCGTGCCTTCCTCCCTCTCTTTCTCTCAGTCACAGTGTTTTCTCCTTACATGATGCTTGAGAGGATTTGTCCATGTTCTTATGTTTTTTTGCATTATGCAGTTGGAAGCCTGTTTTCCTGCCAATACCACCTCATCTCCTTCCTTTGTTGGAAACAATAGTCACCAGAGATCAAGATTTCTTTCTAAACACTTTCAATCTGGCCACTTAATGAAGTTAGAGAAATGGGTACAGTCTTTTATCCCTCTCTGCATCCACGTTTGAGACAGGAAGATGGATGGATGATGAGTCTGGAGAGAGGGAACTGAGTTATTCTCAGCTGTTGAGCTGTCTTCTGTCTAGACAGGGGGTCAGATGATCTGGAAGATTTGAGTGTCATCTGCTAAGACATTAGAAAACATCGGGGTTTAACATCAGATTAACTGTAGATTTGACTAGGTTCTGGAGGTGGATCTTTACCTAGACATGCAGCAAATATTTTTATTCTCCAATAGTCCTCTTTGCGTTTAGTTTTTCACAACATTGTATGGAATGAAAGGGGGATTTAAGTGCAGCAAAATCATACAATAGATCATAAACGTTAGCGTCTCTTCTCTCAAATACACAAGCTCAGACTGTTTTTAATTGAAAGCAATTCTTCGTCATAATCCTGTTCTTACTCTTTGCACGATGATAGGAATAATACTCATTGGCCCACTACCTATGTAGCTGTGCCTTGTGTTTTGTTGATTATACCAGAGACAATAACATTTTTTGATTCATTTAAATTGTCTCACACATCTGTACAAATGTAAAAATACACACAAACTCTATTTGTGGAGCAGCGATAGTTGAGTATCTTCTTCAAAGACCTCTGCCTTGTTAGAATATCAGTAGCATTTAAGGTTGGCCACATCTGATTGGTTATATCCAGCAGAGTTTAAGGACTTGTATTAGTCGTTGCTGTCTTAGCATGACAGTGAAATCTTGTGTCACACAGTATTTCCCCTGTTCTTTCTAGTCTAATTTCTTTCTCTGGCGGATGCCAGACTTATCCATTCCACACAGGGTTTAAAATCCCATGTTGAGAGATTACATTAATCTGATTAAAATGAAAAAAAATGTTACAGCTATACATTTTAGCTCCTGTGAAAAAGTAATCACATTACAGATGAAAAACACCCGAGCGCTCAGAAAGACTGTGGGTTTGAACAGCACTGCGGCGTTTCTTACAAGCGCTGTTCATGGTGCTGATCCTGCAGTTGCGACTGCAGCGGGATCAGAACCATGGACAGTACATGGTAAAAATGGTACTACAAACTATTTTGGCCATTATGAAATAATTATTTATGACAGTAAATTATGACAGGGAACAATATATGACACTGTAGTTTTAGTATAGTTATGCATGTATGTAGTATGTTAATTTTAAGAGTAACCATGTTTGATATAGAGAGGTGGAGGTAATTATAATCTCAGTAACCTACTGATGTATTTCCATTTGCTACCACAGCCTCCATTGTCGCTCAGAAGTGGTGGTGTCACATGCAGCCGTGTATGGATGGAGAGGAGTGTAAGGTCCTGCCTGACCTGACCGGTTGGTCCTGCAGCACTGGCAACAAAGTCAAAACCACCAAGGTGAGAAGAAAACCTGCATGCTTTTATACATGTGCATGTTCACATCCCTGTCTTTCTTTCTTTTCAGCATCTGTCTATCAGTGTAATTAGTGACTGATCAATTGTGTGCACGTTTTACGCATATGTTGCCTTGCGCACACTGCTCTTTTACTCCTATTTCTTGCCTGTGTTATCGTCTGTGCTTGCAGATGTCACCTAAATGTATATGTAGGCAACTCCAATTATTAGACAGGCTTTGATATCTTCTATTTTGTATGCAGCAACAAAGCATGTAGCGTTTTGAGTGTTCACATCAAGAAATCCCTTGAGAAACATATGATGTACAGAAAGAAGGATCAATTGTTCAGTATCATCCAGATTGAACATTTCATGTAGCTAGAACCGACTTTGAAATTAAATTAATTGAATTTGAGAGAGCCATGCAATTATTGTCTCACAAGTAAACTTTGAACTCAGTGGCTGTTGCTCTTCATACTGTATATGACTATTTATGCACTGCATGCATAGAAAAACAAACAACTCTGAAGTATTTACCAAGCAAATTAAAGATAATTTTGTGAAGAAATCTTGTTTGTTCAAGATGCCCGCAAATGACTGTAGTCAAACACTAATAAACGACAATCTAGAGAAAATCAATAAGCAAGACCCCCAGTGAGCCTTAATTGTTAATCAGGTGTAACTGTATCTCCTCAGGCAAGAATGAAAAAAAAAAAGCAAATAATGGAGACAGCACAAGACCTCACTCACTGTGTACACCACACAACCTCCATGTAAACTGATGCTATTCAGATGAGTTAAATTGATTTAAATGATGGCCCTTCATGGCCCTTTGTAAGCTGTTGAAGTGTGAAAGTTAATTTGCAGGACTGACAACTGGGTTGTGTGTATATACGTGCCAGAGTGTGTGTCGTGGGATGAAGCAGGTGCAGTTTATTTACAGGTGAAATATAAAAACAGAAACAGTTGTGAGGGAAGAGGCGCAGGCGCCATAAGAGTAATTGCTTAAGAGATGGCATAACAGCACAACATCTGTCGCATTCATTAGAATGCATTATGGCTGGGGCCTTCCACAGAGGCTTTACAATTAAGAGTCATAATTAAATTGGTGAGTAGGATAGACTGAGAAACAGAGGCACCGCTGGGCTCAGTCACAGGCAGTGGAATTAATGACCCTGGGCCTAACACCAACTCGGGGACTGATAGGTGCAATTATCCTCATTCTGTTGCATGTTGCAATTTCTCTACTTCTTGTTCTCTCCCTTTCTCTCTATTTTATGTCTCCCACCCATCTGAGTAGCTGATCAGCTGAGAGAGGGATGGAGAAGCAATGGCTCACTGCATCAGTGGACATTAATTGTGCATTTGCAAGGTGTTTTGGGACCAAGGAGCAGTTACTTAGAGACTTGATGGCAGATGTCACTAAAGATAGTTGCAATGAGACATCCATTCCCTGGCAACTGCTTGCACGGCCTTCGTCTGTCTCATTCTCTGTGTCTCTCTTCTTTATCCTGTATCTCTCTTTCTACCCATGACCTCCTTTTACCATCTCCGCAACTTCACCATGACGATCTGCATCTGTCCATCACTCCCACACAGCGTAGGTGTGCTGTAGAAAGATGCATAGATTACACAAGAGCTTTGTGTAACAAGGAACAGCAAAGACACTGCACCATTAGATACATATTTTCACATGTAACATTTCATGCCATTTCTGGCTTTATGTTAAAGGAGAATTTAGAAGAACTACAAACAGTAAACATACTTTTCTACACTATATATGAGCACACACTGGATGCTCATTATAAATTCACATGGTACAGGTTTGTTGATGGAAAGCCATCTCTTTACATGGCCAATTATATGCCTTCAACTTACCATCCAAGTGTAAACAAGCCATTACAGCTTCGAGACATGAGAAAGCCAGCTTTATCAGTTGAGACACTGTTAGTCCCTGCAATCAGTCAGTTAGCTAGACTGCAAACAAAATGTTTTCAATCTAATGAAAAGGACATACGGTCAGAAATATCAAGGAAATTGTTTGACTTAGAATATTTTTCTCTGAACGCTGATTGGCTCTTTCAAATGGAAACTTTCATTCAGCAAGTGTGAAGCGAGGCACAGAGTCACTCCATGTAATTACATGTCTCTGTGACACTGATTCTCTTATCTGTGCTATTGTTTCTTTTTTAGGTCACACGATAGCAAGAGAGCCACTGAGCCACGAGGAAACCTGAAACTCTCCATGTGGAAAGGATGGATGACTCACACATATTTACTGTACGACGGAGGAAAAATATCAAGGACAGGACCACTGTCAGGCTATCCATCACAAAACAATGGGATAAAATGTACTCATCACAAACGATGTACACTTGGCTACATGGGGCCATACACACAGCATATACCCTATGCTGGTTGTTAAGACCAACAGACTATAGTCACGGACACCCAGGACACAAATGGACTCTTGTTTTCCAAAAATGGACAAAGTGTGGATTGATCAAAAATAGTTGACTTGAAACACTCATTCAGCATTTCAAAGTATATATTTCAACAAAGCATTTGTGGATGAATGTGAGATGTGAACTAAAAGCTGTGCTTAGAGTGCTGCTGGATACAGTCCAGACCTGCCGTCAATATGTAGAGCTTATTCCAGAAACAGTGGAGATGAATTTTGAGTAATGGAAGTGATAGCAGCACGTAACTAGCAAATAGCAAATTAGTATCAAATTGCTCTTGTGGTTCAAGTCACTACCACGACAACTGTTTTGCTGGAGTAATTTTGCAGTTCTAATTAGGAATTGCAGTGTAGGATCATAACAACTTATTAAAAATTCATGTAAGATATTTGCACTAGTCGAAACCGTTTGGGAATGTTTTGTTTTTCTAGATATCTTCCATCTTTTGCTGTGGATGTCACATGAAATTGAAGGTGAGCATTTTGTAAAATGTCTGACACTTGAAGTAGATAAATATATATGTATCATGCCCCATTATTTCTAGGTAGTTATTGTTTAAAAATGGCTCTGACTATTGAGCATCGCTTACATGCAGCTTAGCACAATATGAACTAGCAAAGTGTGATTCATCTGTCTCATTTTTGCCCAGACACATTTCCAAGCTCAGCATTCAAAGCCTTTGATCTGTTATATTCAGTCTGTGACATCTCTTATGTTAACTGTTAAGAGGAGGCCGATAAAATGTTCAAACAAGGACGATGAGCTGTCTTTCTGTTGTTATTTCACTTTATTGGAAATGCTTTGTTCTTTCTCTCTTTATATATGTTCAGGTTCTTAATGTTTTAAAGCGCTGCAAATACAAAACAATTATATGAATAGAGGTCTTTTTAACTACCTTTATTAGGAGAAACAGTATTTTTTCTATGCATATTTGCCCACTGATTGCCTCATTGCCTCACACACACACATACATCAATGCATCAGTGAGACATACTGAAATAATTGCCACAGATAATAGCAGTTCAACCCTTTGCGAACATGTTTTTTTCCCTACAGGGCTCACTCATTACTGCACTGAGTACAATAACGTAGGGCCACAAACAACCATCTTAAATCTCTCAATTATCTCTGTCCATTCTCCCTCTCAAACTCCCCTTTTGTTTGAATCTCTCTGTCCCTCTCTTGTGCCCCTCTCTCTCTTTTTCCGTCACATTGCATAAAAAAAATGGCACAGTTAAAATAGTTTTTCCACACTCTGTCTCACACAGTATATCTTTATTTCTCGGCTGTGTGTACTCCTGTGCAGCCTTTTGCTCTTATGATTTCCAAATCCATTTTTCCTTTCATAGACACACACCCAAGTGCAAGTCTTTCTCAAACTGTATCTGTCTGCTTTTCTGATATGTGAATGTGTTGGGTCAGTGTGCCCAGGGGTTAGCCCGCAGGGGGCTGCTCCTCTGCAAATGAGAGCCTCTGCTTTCAGACATGCTGCTTTGTGAGCTATGATAAATCTGTGGGAGCTGAGCTGCTGCCTCTCCAGCTCCAGTGCTGAGCTCTGAGCCAGAGGGAGCTAGGGGACAGCAGGGCTACCAGTGGCAGGCAGCTCCATTCTCTCATTACTGAGAGGCCTGGATAGCAGTGGGCTTCTCTCGGGACCACTGACATGGAATATTTTTAGGCCTACGGTGCAGCACTGCAGTTAGGCCAGTCATACCACAATGCCCTCTTTCCTTGAGCAGCATCTCAGCCACAATGGTCCAGTTACAGTGGGGATATGATGACATTCTGCAGACAAGCAAATACACCTATCTTCACATAAACAATTTTTAGAATTTTTGCAAGTCACACCCACGTACAGAACATACGCTGATGTGAGCGCATTGGGATCAGAAACCTTGATTACAGCCAACATAACACAAAATGTCTTTCGAGCTGTGCAACAACGAACCATGCGAGGGATCTATTTGCCTTCTTTCCTACCCTCCCTTCCCTTCACTCCCCCAAAGATTGGTGTTCTGTAGATGAGCCTGGCGCCTTGCTCCCTCTGTCCTACATGGCTCTCTGCAGCAGAATCAATATTTGAGGACAATCTGTGCCACGCTGCTCCCTGGTGGCTGGTGTTTAATGCTGCAAGTCTACCTCCAGTTTCAGCCTTGCTTAGACCTGCCAGGGACAGATTCACAGTTCTTCTCAGGTCACCGCTATTTAACAAAAAAATCTGCAAAGTGCATCCTACACACATTTACATGTGACCAGCCCTGCAGCAGAGTAGATGCAAACACCTATGCGTTTGCCAATTTATGAGAAGGAAGATGACTGAACTCGGCCTCAAGGTATCTTGGAGGGATTTTGTATTACCATATTCACCTTTAATGAGATGGTACATAGTATCCATCTGCACTTTTCCAAGGATCCATATATTGCCTGTTTTTTGTTTAAAAACCCTCAAACCCACTTCGAACATTCTTGTTACCAACTGGATTCAGTATAATGTTATAAATCTATTCACTGGATGAATTGTGCTTACAGATGCATTCTTCAGTGTAAAAAAAATAATCTTGTTTTTTACTGGAATGGGATGTGTCTAAAGCATGTCAGTAGGGGTCTAACCTCCCAAACATCCCACAGAGACTGGCTGCTTTCATCTCCATGGGTTAGCAACTGGTGAGGCACAGAGGGCAGGACCCATAGCAAACAAACAGCATGGAAGAAATGAATGCAGTGTAACATGCTAATGAGAGAGGATAGGCATGTTGAGGGAGAATGGAAATCAGGAGAATGATGAGTTACCTAAAAAAGATGATAAGATGAAAGATGTGATAAAGATGTATATCTATAGTGTTTGAGAGAGGGGGAGTGTGTGAAGAGTAATTTAAGTATGTCTTTGTTTATGTGCGAAGCCTGGGTGGCTCCCGAGAGGCCACTTGCATCTTCAAACCAAACGCCTCCAATAGTCCATCATCAAACTTGTCTGCAATTTACACAATCAGTACCTAGAGAGAGAGAAATAAAGGGATGAAACACTGTTGTCTTGGCTTATGCATCATCTTTTGTCAAGTCCAATTTGTATTAGCCTCCAGCCATATCCAGGAAATATGGGTTCAGAATTCATGTACAGCGAGAATGGTAATCTTCAGATGAAGTGAGTCTGTCAGAGGCAGAGAGATGTGTGACAACTTGAGTGAGCTCTAGAAAAAGAGAGCTTCTCCATTTTAAACAAAATGGGGTCCAACTGTTGTTGTCTGATACTGACATTGATTTAATATAAGTCAGAGGGAGATGACGATCTGATCTGTGTCATTGGTGCCAGATGGCAATCACTGGTCTTCTCACTATGACTTCAGTGGGAACAAATCAACTTAAACCAAAATGTCTCCTTCAAATGATCAAATCCCTTAATCCCATTAACTGTGACACACAATTACTCAAATTTGCTCAGATGTGTGCACAAAAGCTCTCAAAAATACATTATTCAAACCACATCTAATTGTATTCGGGTCTTTTATCATCACTCAGCTCACTCAAGAGCACAATACGGCCTGTGGCCTTTATTCAGTATTCTGGTGCAGCATGTTAGAATAGTTCAACAGGGTCACATGGTTTTACTGGCTGGGTAGCTTTCAGGTAGTGGTGTGGGGATTAATTGCATTAGCTCCACTCTCTTACCCAGCATATAATATGTGAGAAAAACACCACAGCATAGTCCTTAAAATTCAGTGAAAACAAGCAAAAAAATAGAACAAACAATCCAAACTGTTTTCAATATTCATATTGCAGCAGGCCTGCAACTGGCCGATATTGACAGTGGAGTGAACGGGGGATTCATTAACAGCTTTTCCCTCACTGCTTTCTCTCGCTGAGCTGTTCCTTGCTGCGTCGTCAAGCTCACTTATCTTTCTGAAGCAATTAGCCACTGGAGGCTCCACTGACCTGAGCCTTTGTTAGACTATCGAGTTACATTAGCATGGCTGCAGCCTGGCAGTCTTGCCAATGCATGTGATGGTGCCAATGTGAGCAATACTGATAAAGAGGAGCTTCTGGTGTGCATGTGTATGTGCAGGTTTATGCGTGTGTGCAGGACCTACAGGACATCCACATTAACTTGCCAATACCTTGTATTGAGCACCCTTAATATACTCTTTATATACAGTATGTGTATGGTACTGTATGTGTGTGTGTGCTATAGTCCTGGTTGCACAGGGAGTGTGTGAATAACTATGTAAGCAATTCATATCTGTGTGTAAATTTATTTTTGTCTGCCTTTATGCTATGACATGCGAAAAATCAAGGACTGAATGCACAGTAACTTTGATAATACGCAACAGCTATCAGAGTCCTGCAGTACACATTTCAGTACACAAGATATCCATTGCATTATGTGGCGTGCAGTGCACACATACAACAAAACTCACATTTAATTTGGCTTCAAAAATAGATTACCCACGTAAACGTATAATATCACAACATATTGAGTTGCAATGCTTGCACGACAAAAGTGTTTTGTGCCGTCACTGCTGAGAATATAATTACATGTATAGAGACCATAGTGTGGTGCTTGGCCTGTAGCAGTTAGCTGGAAAATAGTATAAAGGTGGTACGGTGCTATTTAAAGCATGTTTCTAATCAGATGAAATTGCATTACTTTACCGTAACAATGCATTACTGTCAGTCATATAATATGCTCTCTGTACTCATGTCAGTACATACAGTACATATGATTTTAACTGCCACACAAAAAGCTATCATTTATAGCTGTACTATTAGCTTACACTAGTAGCTGTAACCAGCCTACTAGTGTTTCAGTGTTTACACCAGTGACAATGACAAATAATTATGCATGCATTATTCATAATTAATTATCTAAATGTGCTACTCCTTTCTTATTTACCAAATTAATGGTTTGTTTTCCTGGGAAATGTCTCCTGTCTGCTACTTTGGGTGGAGAAACAGCATCCTCATAAATTTCCCTGGCAGGTGAGGCATGGAGAGAGTGATGAGACAGAACAAGGGAGGATCAAACACAGAGAAACCATTAGTTCCACTGCTTCTGTGGCTCACTGCTGTACAACTTTCAGAAGCTGTAATATCCCTAAATTTACTGACCCCACAAGTTCTACAATGTTGTGGTACTTTATACTTTTATACAAAACTCAAGAGTCAAATTCTTGCCCAGTCTGTTTGCTTACCCCTGTTCGACTAGTATTTGTAATTTGTAACTAGTATGCATCATATCCTGTGGTCAGATGGAAGTTGGGTTGTTACTGTGTGTTTTAGTGAGACATAAATAAGACAGAGGTGCTAATAAACAGTATGATACAAATCTGTTGATGTAGATATTATGGGTAACGTGGTATAAGTTGATGTATGACATGCTTATTACATCACTGGAAATTTTTCATGTTACAAGATGTTTTTATTTTCATCCATCCATAATATTTTTCCTGTTAAGGGTTGTATGGGGCTCGAGTCAATCCCAGCTGTCACTGGGCGAGAGGTGGGGTAAACCCTGGACAGGTCACCAGTCTATGTCAGGCCTGACATATAGAGACTAACAAACTCACAGAGATTCACACCTACATGCAATTTATGTTTAAATTTACTACCTGAAGGAAACCCAAACAGACATAGGGAACACACTTTACCAGTGGCGGCTTGTGACAAATTTTTCAGGAGGGGCAACTTTTGCTGCAAAAGCTAAAATGACCCGTCCAATGTCTGGGAAACTAGACATTGTCACACTGCACTTAATTTGTTTTTTTCTGATACCTGCATATAGCCAGATTAACCAGTTGATGGAATCAACAGAAATTGTTCTCCATCAGCTAGAGTACTTTAGTGTACTGTATTTTTTGGACAGCTACATCCTGGAGTTCACAGTCAGTGTCTTAATAAGTTTAGCTCTACAATGAATGAACATACCAGTGATCATCAGCAGTGGGTTAAAATTTATTGATTCACCCTCAAAGACATGTTTGGATGTAAAAGCAACAATACTGAGTTTAAAAAACGGAATATTATTACTACTCACTTTGTTACATACATTTCAAGTGCAGCAAATCCACAGTAAAGAACAGTGGCAGTGACTTTAGGACAGACAATACACAATGAACCAGACATTGAACTGCTGGGATACAAGAAGTGCAGTAACTAATTACAGTACACAGAGTAGAGTACACCCCTGTCCAGTATTACTTGTCAAATATATTAAACTGTATCACCTCAATAACTGCATTACTAAGCTAAAAGTGAATACACCTGTGATCACTGACACACAAGATGATAGAAAACCTGAGTGCATAAATGATTAATCTGCACTAATCTATATAGTTGTTAAACTGCTGATGCCACGCAGATCAGAAAAAAACACTGTTGTAATGGGAGAAGTGGTTTGTTGCATAATCAAATCCAGCTGATGTACGTAGCTATGCAGGTAATGTGCGTTTTCATAATACTCACACACCTTCTGCTGCTCACCTGTTCGCTATCCCCTCATGCAGATACTTGCGCGATGAGTTTACCTTTGTCATCGTTAATGAAAAGTCTCTTCAGCCTCTCCAAAGCTGCAGTGGTTAATCCAGTCAGACATTACATCTGAAACGGGTATGAACTCAAGGAAACGTCCCAGCACAGCGTCGCTCCCGTCGATAAATCTCACACAAGCACCGAGTCTGTGTAGAAACGTCCGCGTGTGCTTAAATTTCTACAAACGTAGCTGATTTCACCTCCTCCATGTTGTGTTCCCTGATGACTGATAGCATGAAATCCAAAAGCTCATCCTGTACGGTCTGTGACGGGCTCATAAACACGGTGGTTTTCAGTGTCTCCTCAAACACTTCATCTAGCGACGCCACTAAGTCCACAAAAAACTCCGGGGGAGCCCTCACTTTCATCTTTGCCTCTGAAGTCTAATTAAACAAGACACGACTTTACACAGTCTATAAGACGAACCTCATCGTTGTGACGGCGCTCGGCCTGTAGCTCTCATCCAGCTGTGTAAATGTTGACCCGCACAGGCTTCTAGCCGTGTTATCCGCTCATAGCAGCTCCGTGAAAAACCTTGATTAAACCTCTTTGAAGATTCTTGTTTTATGTTTAGATTTGTTCTGAGTGGTCATAAGTCTTTAGTTGCCAATTTATCCTGATTACTACAATGACTGAATGGTATTTTTCATGAAGATTTAATCGAGTTGCTCTGAGATGAGCTAACGTTAGCCATGTTGACCGTGAACCTGTTAGCTTGCTGCTCCCGCTAATTGCAGCACCGCGCATGTTACGTATGACGAAAGCACGTTAGTGCAAGCCCTCCCGGAACACAGAGAATGCATTGCAGCGTTTGAAATTTGAAAAAAAAAAAGTTTTTTACATGACAGTTTATGAGAGATATGAGAGCTAAAAAGGCGGGCGCAGGACGTCACGTAACAAGGCTTTGCGCTGATTGGACCATATTCAGAGACAGGCAGAATTAACTGCCTATAACAGTGACAGCTACATTAATGTGCTCATAATAAAATTTTTTGGTGGTGCGTCGCCCGATCGCCCTTTTAGACAAACTGCCCCTGCACTTTACTGAGATGCAATGAACTATAGCAGTATAGTTCGGCATCCTAGTTGAGGAGTTGGGGAGAACTTTGTCTCTCTGTACACTGACAAGAAGAATGGTGGAAACACCAAGACATTTTTGGATTTTTACACTGAAATTTAAAAAAAAGAATACCAAAACACAGAAAACGCATACCTACCTAAATCATCTACAACTTAAAAAATGACCTTTTACAATTCAAATAGCATTTGCTGTTTTTTTTTTTTCAAGAAATCCAAGTGTGGCCTTAAATTGATTATTGTTACCCTCCCATGTGTTCTTCTTAAAATAAATTACTGTGCACTATACCAATAATTTAAATTTATATTTGAGTCATTTTTAGCATAAATGGCCAAACCCTTCCTTAGAAACTCCTTATCTACAACAAGCAGCCAAGAAATTAAAGATTTATTTAAAAGGTGTACACTGTAGTCTCCAGAGACATGCTGCAACTGGACATCAGACACAGTAGAATCACAGTAGATCTGTCCAAGAAAAGAAGTATGAGTATGAGTGTTCTTCTTAAGAAACAGATACCTCACTGCTCCTGAATTGGCTGCATCTTTGAATGAAAAGAGAGAGAAACCAGTGTGTGCAGACACTGTATGTAGGAGACTCAGGTTTATCTGGTCCCAGTGGGCACGCTTGCCAAGTAAAAACCCCTGCTGAAGTTGGCAAATCAGAATAAAAGGTTGCAAGGATGCACAACAGTGGACTAGATGACTGGAACCAAGTCCAAATTTGAGGTTTTTGGATCCAAGCAAATAACATAGTGTACACTATGTCAGATGCAGAGCTCATTAAAAGATGATAGATGCCAGCCATCAGTGAAGCACGGAGTTAAAAATGTAATGATCTGGGGATGCTTTGGCAATGGGAGAGTGGGTGATTTTCATCATGTGCAAAACATTCAATCAGCGTGAATACCACTCCATAGTGAAGAGGCATATCATTGCCTCTGGGCAGTCAGTGATTGGGGATAACTTTATTTTACAGCTAGATAATGACCAAAAGCAATCTTCCCAGCCGTGTAAGACTTATATGGAGAAGGAAGTAGCTGCTGGAATACTTCAGTGATGGTTTGGCAAGCTCAATCTCCAGACCTGAACCCCACTGAGCTGGTGTGGAGAAGCTGGGCCGAAGAGTTCAGGATAGTGATGTGTCGTTCGCGAATGAGCCGGCTCTCAGAGCCGATGCTTTGTAGGGAGCTAGAAGAGCCAACTCCCGTCAAGGAGAGCCAAATCTTCAGCCCCTCTGCTGAGAATCCATGCAGGCAGGGGCGGGACTTTATTTTGATGGGCACACTATGCGTCCAGTCACATGCAAAGACAGACTAGGATCATACCATTATGTGAAAGAAGGAAGGGGGACAGACGCTCTGAAGACAGTGTAGTGGTACAGGCCAGGTACACGGAGCGACGGAGAGACTGACGGAGAGAAATGCAAGTGTGTTGGGAAAAAGTGAATAAATTAGCTAAATTTCTGAACACCAACCTGCAGTAAAGGCTTTTATTTAAAGAGTCATAATGTTAAGACTTTGGCCTTTATTTATGCGATATGTTTGCTGTGGTTCTGTGTTCTGTTGTTCGGTTAAAGGTTTGATTCAAATGTTAAATAGTAACTCTGTATTTTTTTTTATATATAAAAAATGCATGGAAATAAGGCATATATGAAAACATTGAATAAAAATTGCTTACCAACACAAAAACCATTCATAATTGCTAAATTAGGCTAAAATATAAGGCTCCGAGTGACGCTAAATGAAGAGCCATTTGGGAGCCGACTTCTAAGGGAGTCGAGTCAAAAGAGCCGAAGCTTTGCAAAGAGCCGGACTTCCCATCACTAGTTCAGGTTACTGCCCAACCAGCACAGCAGACTTTTGGCAAGTGCTACAGAAATAAATTGCTATTTTTTTGTGTTTTGTGATCAGTTTACAACTATTGGATTAAATTAAACCAACAAAAAATAATAAGAATACATAAGTGTGTAGGTGTTTCCAAACTTTTTCTTGCCAGTGCATGCTAAGTGCATGAATTGAGAAACTGCACTCATATTTTCTGTCCATCAGCTATGCTCATGGTGCTGTTGGTGGATATTCAGACACATATCTTCAGAGAATCCCGAGCGTGGCTGCACATCTGCTTGTACTGGCAGCCAGATGCTGTACCTTCAGCCAGACCTCAGCCCAGACGACAAACTCGACAGGCAGTGACCGGCACCTCTCATGCTTTGCTACCCTGCATGTTCACCCTCAGAGCTCAGGGCTATCCTTCTCTACTGCTGCCTCCATGCCAGCCTGACAGATGCCCTGTCAGCGCAGATGTGAGTGGTATGGGGGTGGCAGGAGAGGGCAGAATAGAGCTAAATCACTGTGTAATCAACGTGTGTGGTTGGAAGGTGATGGGGCCTCAGCGGGCATGCAAACATTTACAATTGGCCAGCTAGTCCTTGTAAACAGGAGTGGTTATACAAAAGAGGCAGGTTGAATAACTGCTAGCATGTAAGAGGATCTGGCTTTGGGGGATTTTGGAGCATTGATTCTCGCTGAGAGGGAGTGAACAGGGGGAGAGAGAAAGGTTTTGCCGTTGCTAACCTTTATAAATGCTTTTCTCTTTCCTTTAGCCCTTGCATCGCTCAGCCCTGGTGAGTCTATGTGCGGCAGGTATATTATTTTTTCCTGTATGCCTCCACTACATTCCAGTTTCTCTTCATGTTTTCCCTTTGTAATGATTTTCTGTGTGAAATGGTGGGTAAGCCATCATGCCAGAGGATGATAACAACATAGCCAGAGAGAAATAAAATATCAGATGTGTGTAGAGAACAAGATAAAAAGAATGATAGAATAAAGATGCAGGACAAATTATACAAGAAAAGGAAATAAAATAGACAACCAGGAAGAGGATAGAGAGATACTGCAGAGGGAGCAGAAAAAGCAATGAGAAGAACACTGTCATAGCAAAACATTTCACTGCCTGTCTGCCTCTGGCACAAAATGTCAGAAAACAACTAATATAAGTGTGTGAGATTTCCTACTTTACCTGAATGAAAATCATTAGTAATCTTCTCTCTCCCTCAGACACACACACACTATCTATACTGTGGTAACCCTTTCATCTCACCAGCTTCAGGGCTCATAAAGTGAGCTGATATAAATAAATTCACAAGCTTGGTTTCAAGCTCTGTTCTTAGTCTTAGCCAACACACAAAGACACTCATGCATACACAGCCCAAATGTGCAAATACACACAGGCACACGCTGTTTCACAGCCTCCTTTGACTTTGCACACTTCACATTCACATCATGTCCGCAGACTAAGAAACACGTTTATCTGTGGTTGTTTCAGTCGAGCTGTACTGTACTGCAGAAGTAGGAAAAAATGTTTTGAAGTGTTATTCTCGTCATCAAACAGATGAGATGAGGTATCGAGATGTGACATTTCTCAACACTGGTCACTGGTGAAAGCGTTGCTGCCTTGTTGTTGTGTGACGGCCGCTTTTTCTATTCAAATGCAAATTTTCCTTTGAACCATCTCCTGCAGTTGTACCATCACATACTTTGACTGTATGTTGCCTGTTTTTACCAGAATACATCACAGACGTTGCACTTGAGTTTTTTACAGTACAACATCAGAATAAGTTCTTCTTCAAAGTTATACACATTGAATGCAGCTGCTTAAACTGGTCTTGCCTTATCGTAACACTTTTCAATTAGCTATGATGGCCATGCTAATGTTTTCTCCGCTCTTGACAACTCTCCTTGGTTCCTTACAGGGCTCATGGGTCTGAGGAAGTTGAATAGGGATGAGGATTTTTTTGGACTTTGTCTTGCTCCGGGATTTGCTTTATCTTTACTTCAAATGAGGCCTATTTTGTGCATGAAGTAACTGAGAACAGTGGGTGGCTTCTCCCAGACAAGAGACATGTGTTTGTTTGGCATTGGGTGGGTGGGTTACATCATCTACATAGCTGTCCGCCTCATGGCCATGCGCTCCTCTGTGCTGACACAAAGACAATGCGTTAAGACCATCATCAGAGGAAATTAGCTCAGTAGTGTTGAAAGCGCTCGCTTCTCACAATAGCCAGTGGCCATGCTAAATCATTATCCTGTCACTTCGTTGGGGTTGAGTCCAATTATTCTCTCAATCTGCCTCCAAACCAAATTGCATTATTGCAATTATATCCATTGCATGACATATTGTCGCAGCGAGGGTGTATGAGTTACGGAAAGGAGAAGAGGGGCTGAAAAAAAATGAAGACGATGGAAAGGAAAAATAATTTTGGTGGCATTATCAAGCACCAGGGAATGTCTCATTGTTTGCTAGCTGGCTTGTTAAAAGGCCATATTGATTATGTTTTCTGCTGTAATGGACATTTGTATTTGCCACATAAACATCTCTCTCAATCACCCTTCCTCTCACTTCTTCTCATTGATTAAGTTTTTTCCATAACAGATTTGGTTGGAACCTATTCTTGTTACTTGTTACAGACCTGTCTGTCTGTCTTTTTCTTTATTATCTTTGTGTGGCTACCTCGCTCCTCCGGCCTTTCTTTCACATATTGCTGTCACAACGCTCTTGTCATCAACCTGTCAGTGTTAATCTGGACACAGTGCTGCTGATCATTGTGTATCAGATCATTACCCAGACCTTTCACTCTGATAAAGTCCAAGGTGTTATACAGCATGCTCCTGTCAAACTCGCCGCTGGTTCTTCGTTGGCATCACCTGCTAAAACAGTAGATCGTAGTTCCTGCCAACGGAGTCAGCACTGCCATCGTGATGCGAGAGCATCAACCTGAGTTGTTCAGCAGTTACACTGACTGACTTCATACTACTTCACTTCAGTTTCTTGCTTGATATGCTTATTAGCTTCCGGTTATAGAAGTAGACCAGTTGAAGATCTGCTTGCTCACAGTAGAATTAGGATAACTTGCATCATTAGCTTTGTGGTGTCATTTCCTGTTCTCCAACAACCAGTTTACCATTTTACCATAGTTTTATTGTAATGAAGGCAGTTTTTCTACCTCTCCTAACTCTGTTTCTGGCACTGGACAAGTGTGTGTATCTGTGTCTGTGCCTGTCTGCAGTGAGACCTTGGACCCAAATGTAATTAAACTTGGCAGTGATGTGGCCTGTGTACAACTTAAGCCCTTGGCTAATGATAAATATACTTGACGTATGTAGACCACACTACACTTCAAAAAGAGAGTGTGGGACAAGCTCCATGTCAGTTAGTTGTCCAGCAGTAATGTATCATTCAGTCACATCCTGGACCTTGTTTACAGAGACTCGTGTCTTCATAGATGTTTCGGACTCACCACCATTTTGACAGCTGACTAATTATGCTGGGATTATGCAAACAGCAGAAAACCACCAAATTAGTGGGGAAACATCTCTAAATGATACAGCTATAACAGATGTGTTTCACAGCTATTGCTTTTTGCTACAGTGGTTATTGCTAATGTGTTATTATTGCAGCACTTTATTATGAGGGTATAAAACATATATTCAAGTAAAGCTAATGCAAAACTAATGATAATTTAATGCATGAATAAATATTGGCTACGAGTTCCTCTTGCAATTATTTGTATGACTTTATTTGAGGAAACACATGTCAGATAACTAATGGTTATCTCTTGTGCAAAGTAATAATTTGGTTTACTCTCAGTTTACCAGGTTATTCTGTGAATGCAAATAAACCTCATGCAGGTGTAATAATGGACAATACATATAAGACTTGCAGAAAGCCAGGTGCTTGACATATGAAAGAGAAAGAAAGATGCCATGCTATCGACAACCCTGACCACCTGCTCTCCCTCCTTGCTCGCCATGTTGCATGGGGGTCATTGTGGACGCACTCGGCAGACCTCCTCTTAAACGTCTTCTGATTGAAATGCGTGTTTTGTCTCATTAATCCACTCATCATGTGTATGGCAATATATGCATCTACATATGTGTAGCCAGGAGTGCGTGTGTCCTTGTGTGTGTGCATGCGCGCGCGTGTGTATAAATACGGTGGCCTGGTCCCCCAGGAGGTGAAGTGGTGCGATGGTTGGGACTTAGTATGTGTTGATGTGACAGCACTGGGGCAGAGCAGGGCCAGTTGGTGCAGCTCCATCTGTGGCCCTTCTGTTCCTCCACTACCTGACCTTTGACTGTCTTTAGGTGTTACATGACAAGGATATCTGAGCCATGGCCTTGTAGGACTACTAGTGCTGTAGATTTAGTAAACACAGAGGTTAACTTGGTAGAAGAAATGTGCAAGAAGAGGCTCCAGAATAAATCATACCTCCTGCCATAGGTCACATGACTGTTGGGTTCTGGAGGCTGTGTGTGTGCGTGGATAAAACTGAGAGAGGATTTTGAAGAGGCTTTGATTCTCACTTGACACTGTGTTAATGAGAGAAAAAAACTGTCACTTCACATCGCTAATTTGGGTGTAATATCCCAAAGTCAGCCAATCCACCGAGAAGAGGAGAAAGAGAAAATTAAGCATCTGCTTCATTTCCCTAACTGGCCATAGCCAGACTCATTAACAAGAACTATGCTCATCCAGAGAGGCTCCATCGAAGCTAGGGTCCTCATGGAAACACGCACACAGTGAACGAAGTAGAGCACGTAGTAGACTTTAAATTCTGTATCACCTCCATTTGTGGAGTTGCAGAATCTGAATGAGAATCTCAAAGGGGAATCACACTGCAGCAGCAGATTAAACTCACCAGTAGCATTAACTTGCAGGAACCATTTGTGCTATACAAACTGGTGTTTCAGACATCAATGATGATGTGTGTTTCATGGTGATGGTGAGTTAACAAAGCTATCAGGCTGTTGAACTACCTGGCAAGATTTCTAGGTTACTAAATGTATGAGCTTAGTTGATAATATAATGGAGACTGTTGTCACTATGGAGTCACTCAAAAGATGGAGAACAGTGATTGTTTGTAGTCATGGTAATGGCAAAGTTTTCAGTTAAAAAGGTTAGTGAAAATCAAAGGAATCAATTAGCTTGGGATGTGGTGAGGCTCATAAAATTCATTAGTGACAGCCCAATTACAGAGAAACAATGGGCTGATAATTACATCTGTAATAATTAATACACTTATTCTAACAAAAGGAGTGTTGAGTACGCAATCATCAGCTAATAGCTTATTACTGAGTTGATACAATCAGCGATTCTGTAATGAGAGATGAAAGAGTTAGAAAACTCTGGTCTGCTAGTAAGAACTTTTCTGTTTTGCATGAAAGTTGTGTAATTTGTCACGAAGATACAAAGCTCTATTACCTCACCTGATAGCCTTTCTCGGATTTATTTCCATATTTTATTCACTGTGCAATACATAGGGATGTGAGTCATACTTCACACACCCATATGAGGAACTTTGATTAAACTTTGCTTATGACTAATGATTTTATCTCTAATGTAGTATATTTTTGTGATTATTTTGTAATATATTAACCATACATTTTCAAAACATTTCCTTTCATTTTGTGCAGCTTTCTTTTAAATTGATTTCTTTATTCCATTTATCTTACAAATTGTACAATGAACAATGTTTCAGTTGTTCCCTGAGCATTACCTATATACATTTTGTCAAATAATTATTTATTTTCCCCTTCTTTAAATAGTATTTCCACAAAGGGTTCTTGTTCCACATCACAGCACACAGTAAATCAGAATGGTCAGTAATCTACCTATTTTGTAGGCTGTAAATATCAAAAACACTCTTTAAGGAATTCTATTTTTCTGTGTGAAATTCATTCTGGAGTTATGTAAATGAACCCTACAATATATCAGATAGGTTTTTAATTCCTTTGGTACTTCAGGTATAAAATCAATTCCACATCTTGACCATTATAACCTTTTATATTTTTCCCATTGATGTTCCAGGGACAAATGGTAAATATACTAGGTAAAGTTTTTATGTTCTAACTAGAACACATAGCTAAACCCCAGTGGAGACCCAGGACACAGTACATAACCCAATATTACAAAGACACTAACAAACAAAATGATTAACCTTGAAAAATCCTCTTTTATAAACACACCTCATTGGGCTACTACTCCACCCCATGGTGCAGACAACCATAAAGAATAACATATCAATAGATCTGAATATTTAACAAACAATCTTGTGCTTCAACAATGTTGTCTTAATATTGATCAAAATGATCTTAAAATTAATATAAAAAGAGAGATGCAAAGGGATGACAGGAGTGAAAGAAAAAGAGAAAAAGAAATGAAATCAAACAAACATCGACAACATGCTTGTTTCTAATCCTCCTAGATTGTTATTACTTAATTTCAAGTGAGTAAAATATGTCTAAAGATGCAAACTCTCCCAGTATCTCATTAATAGTAGGGAATGTTATCCCACACTCCAGTACCCTGGACATTGTCTCTTTTCTGCCCAGCTACCCACTGGTCTGTACATACTCACACACACAGACACATAATCCACATAACTGGATAATATTACCATTTTAGCTTTATTTTTAGATGATCCTATGGCAGCAAATCTTTATATGTAAAGAATTACACAGCATGGCAGGAAGTCTCTTGAATTCTTGAATATATACCACTTATTTCAAATATTTTTCCATATCTTATGATCCCTACCAAACACTATCCATCTTAGTATAATTTAAACTCATGAGAGGAGGGTCTTTTTTAATTGGTTGTTTTATGGTTGTCTTGTAGTGTGAAGGAAACCCTGAGCCATGATCAAGGACTGAACTAACTGTTCATTAGATGTAATAGCATAAGATGTCCACAAGGAAAGTCATATACCATCTCCTCATTATTACTCCTGCACACCTTTGCTTGTGTGAAATATTGTAATCCACAGCAGAGTAAATGCACGAAAATCCTACGAGATCAGAATGTCTGCCCTGTTCTCAGCTTCCTTGACAGATGTCAACATGTGAACTACTGTCCTTGGGTAAACCGCTAGTGGGCTGGGGGATATGTGACTATATATGATGTAAGCTGTAGGAAATAAAGAGTCCTTGAGAGAGTTTGAGGCTTTATTTGAAAAATGTGTCATATTTGCTTGCAATCAGGAATGGAGTTTTACTTTTGAACATTCATAAAATAACTGCAACAATATTTAAAATATACTGGCATCTTTGAAAAGAACTGAAATGACAAAAAGCACGTATGTATCACACTAGGTTATAATTATAGTCATTATGTGTATCTTTTAAGATTTGATTTGTAATGGGTGTGTTCACATATAGACTTCAGTTTGTTGTATAACTTGAGATTATTTGCACTTTTAAAGCTATTTCCGCAGGTGGCAAGCAGGTTATTTCTGTATATTTACTACATGTGACACTAGTCATAAATGTTAATTAAGCAGTGAGAGCATTGTTAGACTCAAATGTCAAAATAATTTTACTATCCATTCCTTAAAAGAAATGTCAAACACAATGCTGTTTCCATGTTTTCTAAAGACTGCTGACACAGCTCTACTGAAAACAGCAAGCAGGAAGATATAGGAATAAATAGGATAGAAACTTTAATATCCTTACATGAGAGAATTGCAGGATGTGAAACACACCAGAGTGGTTAACATCAGACAAATTATGAGCAAACATACTATAGACATTGAGAGGAGCATAAGATACCTGGATTAGTCTGTTACAGTATACAGGTTGTAGTATAGAAACATTTTCTAGCTAAGAATTTGGATTCAAGAGGGAACTCCAGAAAGGGTCTGGGTTGTACACATTGCTAGCTTCGATATTTCAATCAAGGACACTTCACTAGTCAGATTTATTTCAACCGCAATTACTGTCTCATATATTTTCTTATCACAGACTGTCATTGGGCATGGAAACAAATCACAACCGCTTCACAAGGGCAAGATCCATGATCCATGATCCAAAATAGCCTGAAGCCACAACAGGCATGACAACAAAATAGGACCCCACTTCGAACCCAAAAAAACTGTACTTGTGAAAGGAATACAAACAAAATGGCAAACAAAAACTATAATGTACAGTGTATATTACAGACAGTGTAGCAGATCAGGAAGGAAAAAACACAGTCGATTGCAGGGTCACAGCACAACATTGTCCTGAACAACATCACCAGTGTAATGATCCACAATCTGGCAGGAGAGAGAACTTTTGTGCATGTCAGAAAGGGCAACACTTGCAACCGCTGCCAGGAAGAGCACTGTGTTGGTAAAGAGCTTCAGCTGGCGGCAGTGACCAAAGAGTCAATGGCATCATCTGCATCCACTGCCAAGAAGCAGCCCTGGTGTCCGACATCTGGGAGAGTGGAAAAATAGACACCACAGGCAGACACATTCAAACCCTCAACACACTCACTGACGGCAGACAGTGAATGGATGTAGAAATCCAGCAGCAGGAAAGATGCTTACTGTCAAAAGGGTTCAAACTGGTGCTTTCTATTTGAATTATGGCTCCTCTAATGATGAGGCTTCTCTGCTGCCCAAGGAGACTGAAGAGATGCAGATGGAGCCTAATGTAAAGTTTATTTTCACAAATATCAGAGCTCTTCGCTGCACTGAAATGAGTAGAAGTCATTATTTATGTTGATGTCTTAGGGTCTGCCAGCACATCTTGTGCTTCACTGCAGTGGACAGATCAGACTATGTGGCTGCCAGTCTGTCTGTCTAGCCGACAGATATATTGACTTTCATTCATAGGACATATCTCTCCATTTGCTCAGGGTAAATGTTAGGAGCTATGACTATGCTTGACTGATGCTGTAGATCTCCCTCAGACTAAAGTAAATATTTCCCTCATGAGCAACCCTGGCTAGGTAGCTACTGACTGTCACAGGGGCATTCACATCTCTATTACAACTGGCAGGGCACGACACAACTCAGCCAGATAGCCTGACTGCTATTTACACCTACTCACACCCTGCATGCTGTCTTTCTGATCCATTTCTTGGTGAAAATATGTGTACAGGCTTGTATATATCACCATGTCTAGTCAATACAGTTAATTATGCCCATTATTTTCTCATAACCTCACTCTTACTTTCCATAGTTTTACCATCATTTCTAGCCTGTCAAAACCAGCCCACACCTTTGCCTCTGTTACTGAGGTCTGGGAAGGCCACGACATGAATTAACTATGAACTAATGAAACAAGGCTTCATTAGTCGTTGCATCTAGAGTTCAAGCTGAAAATACATACTTCCCTGAGACATTACAGTTTAGTTTAGGAATAAACTGAGACAGGAAATGAGCTCTGGAGTCATATTTCATTTCATATCTATAAAGGTTTCAGTATATGCAAATGAAGTTTTTGATTTCCAAAGTGTGGTAAAATATAGTAAATCACCAGCAAAACACCCTTTATCAGTCGTTTAGTGGCATGCTTTCACACTGAAATTTTGTAGTGGAAACTGAACTCACAAGAGATCTGGCTTTGTAAGGCCACAACATTCAAGTGTACAATAAAACATTTTCCTAAGCAGCTTAACTGCTAAAATATGCAAAGACACTTGTAGACAGTTTTATGACAAGTGGACAAGGCAACCATAAATTGCAGCAATGTGTCATGTGGTTGGTTACACTGAACTTTCTCTTGTAGAGCTCAATGTAGTGGTGTTGTTTTCCCACCATATTTTACAATTAACCTGCTGAGTACAATGGTTTGTTACCTGATGGATATTACTACTAAAAAAATGCTAAATAGAACACTTTTAAAATAAAAGTTTTGTTTAAAATAAGCTTGTAATGAGTGTAATTAAAGTGTATTTAACTGAAGTTATCCTGTCTACATTAAGGGAAAAATTAATGCTCAATCTTGAAATAAAAACCGATGAAAAACTTATATGGTATATTAAAGTCAAAGGCTTATGCCTAATTTATCTTACATTGGCTTTATGAGCTTTGATTTTCTTGTCAATAATCCTTTTCTCACTGACTTCGTAGGTTTCTGTTTGAAGACACGTCTTCTCTGATTCACAGAAGGCTTTGATTCAACCTTGAGAAATGTCCTTTCAATAAATACCTATGAATATGCAATGTCAGTGCACTGTAGGTGTGTCTCAACACATACATGACATCCTATATATGAAATGGATAAAGAACTGGTGTTGCTGAGCATAATGCTTTTTGCTTATGATATGTTAATTAGCAGCATCCGAGCTCATTCATAGCACTAAATGTCAAGTCACTTACAGTCTAGTGGGACTCAGTTGTAATGGCTGTTGACTATTTCTCATTCTGTGGCTGGTCTCACTTCAGTCCATGGAGGGTTGGTTCACCATGTGCACACTCCCGGGTCAGGCTATGACCCTGTCAAGCCTACCCACCTGGGGGATTAAACAGAGAGGAGGACTAGTTGTTTGGAAACAATGGGAGTACACTGAAGGCCCAGAGGAGAGAGTGAATTCATGTGTTTGTGTGTGTGTACGTGAACATGTGCGTTTATCTGCAAACAGAAAGTTATTTCAGCTGCAGTTGCATCCATGCATGTATTGGATGTTATTGCATGCATGTTGTATGACATTCACATGCAATAGTGCTTTACATGTGAATGGAGATCCCCCTGCACATGTAGGTGTTAGACACAAACAAAGTCATTTTACAGTATATACAGTATTCAGAATAATGCTATATATAACACCATCAGATTCTTCGATGTAGCCTCAAATATTACCATAAAGTGGATTTAACACTTGAAACCCTCTATCTGTGATAAGGTGAAACCGATTCAATATTTTTCAGTCTACATTTGTAAGGAAGAGGAGCTGAAGCTCAAAATTGAATACTATACTGCATACCAAGATTACCAACATAGAATTTATTGTAACGCTGTAGGACTGCATCATATTATACACATTTTTCTGTAATTATGTCTACCTCTACAGGGGCAAACACACTAACAAACAATAAATGCACTTTCACTCCCCTAGCTATCCCTTCACTACCAATCAATGTGAGAAATGAATTACATACTGTTTACTTGCGTCCTCTCAGCTTTTCATTCAGCATCACCCGAAGAGAGCAGGAGGTGAAATGTGTCATATTACAATGACAACATAACAATAGACAGGTGCCAGCCTTCTTTTATAAAAACTTGCTTGTGAATGTGCTATGATGTTTGACCTCTTGAGTCAATGGGCAGGCCTTAAGTGTCCCTGAAAGAGGACGGCTCCTCCCATCTTCCATTCAAGTGTCTCAGTGATTAATGCTCTGTTTTCGTACTTCACTCTTTTACTGCTTCGATCTGACACATGGGGATCTTATCTTCTTGTTATGTCTGGATTGTAGCTTGCTTTTAACTTGTCTCCACAAGAGAATATTCTGGTCAAGACTTATTGCTTTACAAATCCAGTTCCAAGTCCAGTTATTAAGTGATAAGAGTAATGTAACATCAGAGGCACTGATTAAATTCCAGTCACTCCTCTGTCAGTGACTTAGTCACAAGCTCATCTATCCAAAGACTTCTTTAATCTGATCGCTTCATGTGGATCACAAGTGGATTTTCGTTTCTTTCTGAGCGACCTACTTCTCATGTTTTATTAATGTTATATGCTGTTGAGTTGGGCTCTCCTAGCTGACTTACCAAGTCATCCCTTTCCTTGTCACAAATCAAATTAGCCCAGGCTGTGATTAATCATCAGGCGGAGCACCCAGTGAAAGGGGGCTGACACCTTATTAATTTCCTTAATTACATCTTGTATTAGGTTTCAGAATCATCCCATCTAATTATGTCCCCTTTGACTCCCAACTCTTTCAACCTGGCTACACAAATTATTTGTGCAACCATGGGTATTTAAATGGATTTCATTTAATGTAGGCGGGTGTGATTAATGTAATAAAGACAGGGAGAGGTTCAGGTGGAAGGTTTTCAAACTACTTCAAATTCAGTTCTTTCATTTGTTAAACACTCGAATAGGTTTGAAAGTTGTGTTAGACCACGTTTGTATACACACACACACACATCCAAAAAAGGCACTGCATCATTTTGCAAAGTTCGATTACTTCTTAAAAATTGGATTATTGATTACTGGGACTGATAAGTGAATCTGCAGAAAAAATTCAATTCAGTTTTATTTATATGGTGCCAAATCACACAAACAAACACACAAAATAATGCACTTTACCTACTGTTGTAAGGTCAAAGATCTTACAGAATTAGAACTGGGTGACAGTGAAACTTCCAACACAGCCAGGCTCAGGGAGGGCGGCCATCTGCCTTGACCAGTTGAGGTAAGTGGAAAGCGACAGAAGAGCAACAACAACCAAACTGAACAGGTGCTGCCAACAGATATGACCTGATTCACATTACCTCCCATCCACCATGAAGATGTAGAAAAAGGACAGAATGTGCAAGAGTGAGAGGGTGGGAGAGAGAAAGCTCACAGCCTGGATGCTCATGTACCTAAGAAAAAACACAGAAGATTAGAGAGATACAGTATTTTCAGAAATGTAAAATAATCTCATGGGTGGTACTTCACTGACTGAAACCGGCTCACTGGCCAAGGAGTAGTAACAGGTACAAAACCTTGCAGTAATCTGTAATTGAGCCACTATTTAAAAGTTAGGGCATATACACGAGTTTTAAGGCTATTCCAGGTTAATGAGGCAATTCCAGAGGATTGGAGCCTGGTAGTAAAAGTCCCTGCATCCAGTTGATTTCTTTTTAACTCTGGCGAGACAGGAGCTCTGCATTCTGAGAGCAGAGAGCACACGATGCCTGATCTGATATGAATAGAGAGCCAATGAAGGGAAGCTAAAACTGATGTAATGTGGCTGAATTTTCTGGATGTAGTTAAAATTCTTGCTGCAGCGTTCTGTACCATTTGAAGTTTTAGTACTAACTCATGGCAGACCTGAAAACAGAGCGCTACAATCATCTAGTCTGGATGACAAGTGATGTCTCTGCATTTGCCATGGACAGAAATTATTACACTTTAGCTATGTTGCATATAGGTGAAAGAAGGTGGTGACGTCTCAAATGTGTTAAAAAAATGTTGTGTCATTTAACTAGATTTGAAGGAAAGGCTGTGTTGCTGGTTGTGAAAAAGACTGTCCATTTTACCCTTACAGGTTGTGTTATGTTAATGACTTCAAACTGATAAAATATTATGTTCTTAAATGTGCCACACTATTTTCAAGGGTGTAGTTTCATTATCTCTCATACTGTAGGGCAATAATGATATATAGATAGTTAGCATGCAGTAAAACAAATACAGTATCTGACTGTGCTTCTGGGTAGCAAAAAATTATGAATCAGCCAAATGATCAAAACATTTCATATGAGCTTGTGGATAGGCTTGCAGAGCTTTGCTGCCACTGTCATTATTTGTGTTTAGAAGGCAATTCTGGAGGTGCTGAAATGAAAAAGAGAGATTATGTGGCTGAGTGCACACACCCTGCCTATGAATCACAGGAGAAGGACTGTGCTGTTTAATCGACGACAGAATAAGGCATTAATTTACTAAGTTGTTCATATGAGGAGAGAGTTTAAATAGTTTTGCTGTGTGCACTTAAGGAAAATGCACTGCCAGTGTAATATAAAATGTGAGTGGTGCCAGGGGACATCCACATTAGGGCTTGCAGTTTACTGTGTCTGGGGATCACATGTCTAGCTGAATCTTAAACATTAAAGCTCCACTGTAACCTACTGAAAAATGTGTGACATGAAATGTGACATAACATGTGTGACACAAAGAACTGCGTTCACAGGTACTCCGTGGCTTCAGAGAAGTATTGAACAATGCTTCAACTCAACAGCATTGTTGCTAATAGAAGAGCTGACTACACCAGCAGAGTCACAGGGTGCACCCCACTGACAGTCGCTGGGTCACAGTGACTTGGAGCATTGTTTTTTTACCCTCAATTATATACTGTATAAGCTTCTTCTTCTTCTTCTGATCCTTAGCTGGCGTCCAGCAGCGGTGGCCGACTGCGCAGCCAGTACGCTGCTGTAGGTGCCGCAGGTTCTCGGACTTGACCAACGATTATCTTCCACGCGTTTCGTTCCATGGCGACAGTTCTTGCTTGTTCGAGGTCGAGTTGACGGGCCTTCAGGTCATCTTTGATTTGTTTCGTCCACGTCTTCTTCGGCACATTTCGTTGCACCCT
>JAUMHL010000025.1:6859716-6888646 GCA_032362345.1 Sandelia bainsii
TCCGTTCCTCGACCAGAGATCCCAGATACTTGAACTGTTGCACTTGTTCGATTCTTACGCCTTCGAGGTGAACAGTCGCCGGTGATCCGTCGGTAGTAAGGACTTTGGTCTTCTCTGCACTGATCTTGAGGCCGTAGGGTTTGGAGTGCTGCGCGATATTATAAAGGATGTCAGTCGCTTCAGCGTTGTCCTCCACAAAGATGGCGCTGTCGTCAGCGAACATTAAATTGGTGATGGATCGATCAATGGTGGCTTGAACCCCTCGTCGGCCCTCGAATGCCTTTCGCATTATTGTTTCGATAACGATATTGAACGGCAATGGTGACGCCACATCACCTTGTCGCACCCCAGTTCTGACGATGAATTCCTCAGACACAGAGTAGTTGGATGATCTTCGAGGGGACGTGTTCACCTGCTAACAGTCTCCACAGAGCCGGCCAGTCGATGCAGTCGAAGGCGGACTTGAAGTCGATGAAGACGATGACTGTTCGGTGGCCACATCGGATCCGCTCTTCCATCAGCTGGTGCAGGGTGAAGATTTGGTCGCTACAGCCGCGTTCAGGTCGGAAGTTCTGTTCTTCTCGACTGGTCTGCTCGCGATACTTTTGGAGGCGCGACTGGATTATCTTCATGAAGACCTTGCTGACGATGGAGAGTAGACTGATGCCACAGTAGTTCTTACACTCACGGTTGTCGCCTTTTTTGAGGATGGGTATGACGGATGCCTTCTTCCATCTCGATGGTATCTTGTCAGTCTTCCAGATCAGTCGGGTCAGTGAGTGCAGTCGACCGGCGAGCGCTTCTCCCCCTGCCTTGAGCGCTTCTGCTGCCACTTGATCCAGACCAGCGGCTTTGTCGTTCTTCAAAGCGCGAATGGCGAGCTTGACTTCTTCAACCGTCGGTTCCACGTCGGAAATCAGCGTGGTGGGAGGGTCAATGGTGGGCGGGGCTGCAGGTGGACCTTGAGGTGGGTCATGGTTATAGAGTTTGTCAAAGAATTCTTTCCAACGTTGCAGTCGCTCCGCAGTGGATTTCACAAATGAGCCGTCAGACTTCTTGATATTATCGTTCGTCGATTTGGACTTTCCACTTAGCCCACGTAGGGTCCGGTATAATATTCGGTAGTCGCGCCTTTCCGCCGCTTCTTCGAGTTCCGCGGTTATTTTGTTCCAGTACTCTTCTCTGTCCGCCTTCGTCTTGTGCCGCACCTCGCAGTTCAATCGGCGATACTCGTGGAAGTCGATCAGCTTGGCCTTCTCGCACTGGGACACCAGGTTGAGGCACGCGTCTGAGATCCATGGTTGGGTGCGACGTCGGGCGGGTGGGCACACTGGCTTGGCGCAGTCGATGATGGCTTCGGCGATCTTCTGCTCTTTTTCATCCACATCGTCGGACGGAGAGAGCAGGGTGAAGCGGTTTGAGATGGCGACTTGGAAGTAAATACCACTGACTTTAATTCAAAAATACTGCACGGATGTGTTGTGATGTATGTCAAATACAATACTGAACACAGAATGAATGAATATTAACATTGGGTACCAAAAAATATTAGTTTTTTATTCACACTGTATCTTAACTGCTACTGCTTCCTGCAGTTTAAATGAAACAATGTTAAGCATTGATCAATATGAGTGGAGACAGTGAATCTTGATGAATGTTCTGGGAAAAAAATAACTTGTCTGTACACTGCAGTGCCTCTGTTTGGGCTGACAGTTTGCATTAGGACAGCTTTATGTCACCTGCAGGTACTATATATACATAGTCCTATTTGTCTTGTATCTTCTGCTTGCCAGGGAGTGGGATATACAATGAGAAGTTAACTTTGTGACAGCTAACAGAAAGGGTAACACAGAAAAATACTCAAGCTACACAACTCACTTGGTTGCCAAAGACACTTTTCACCCCCTAATGGTACATTTACTGTGAATAACTACCGAAGCTGTTGTAGGCAGGTGTATAATAGGGATGCTGAATGTTCTGTCGCTGAGTGTAATGGAAAAGAAAACAAAACTACAGGTGATAATAATGAGAGGTCCTTGTTGACTGCATCTATCCAGAGGGCTGTCAGCTACTTCTCCTTAATAGAGGGGTGAAGAGTGATAAGGGCACTTTTTGTAAAGCATTCTTATGCATCTGTGTGTTTTCAGGACTTATATTTGTTCAAGTCAATTTTAAATATATGTCAGTCATATTTTCTGCAGTCATCATGTAGTATGTGTATGACTTGATGACAAGGGTAATTTTCGGTCCTTAGGAAATTATTGAAATGCATAGCAGTTGGTTTTAACACAGTTACATTGGGACTTTTTGCATGGTCTGTCTGTTTAGTTGTGCTCATGTGTCCCCCTCAAATAAAATACATTGTGTTGATGGCTCAGGTAGTATCTCCCTTCCAATGTGGATCAATGGCCATTGCCTTGAGACACAGACACCATTCTATTTGGGATGATAGCTTGGGGAAAAACAAGGCGAGGAAGGTAATACAAAATAGAAATACCCTGGACAGTCATAGAGAGGCAGTGTCATGGGAATAACATCTAAATTGATTTCTGCACCATGCCCATGTTAACATTACATTCTCGAAGCTACTAGGTTTGCTATACTGGCCACTTAGATAAAGGAAGGCATTCAGCCCTTTTGCGTGCCTGTGTGTGTGCTTGTTGCTAGGTTATGGTGATTTGCTAAACAGAGTGGGCTGCTGTGAGTTATATGTGTTTGGATCCCAGATAGCACATTATGGTAATTCACTCTAAATTCAGGTTTGATAGCTTCAACAAGGCTTGCAAAATTACTACAGGTCACACACAATTGTCTATATAGCTTATGCAAAGAACACCTGCTTGGTTTCTTGGCACTGTATAGACTGTAAGCATGGCACTTAGATTTCACTTGCCTAAGTGAACTGATAGTGTGGAATCTAAATGAGGCATGCTTGGCTCTCTAGGGTGGCTCTGTCTCCTCCTGGTCCAAAGACTGTGTCCTTCACAATCCCTGCTTGCCCTTCTGCCTCAAATTTGCATATCAGAGAATGAGGCATCTCATTGGCTAAGGGTGGAATTGGGAAAAGCTGTTCCATCCTACACCCATTAGGCAATCACCTTTAACCATTAACCTAGATTAAAGATTCTGCTGACAGCAGTTTTTCACTATGTCACTATTAATGAATTTACACATAGATTACATTAATGAGAGAAACAAACAATATACTAAACACCACAGTGTAGGCAGCTGCTACAATCTCTATCTACAGATCCAACAGCAATTGCATTTTTAGTGAATCTGGAAACATGTTTTTTGGCATAGCAACATGGAAAGAGTCCTCCAACTCTATGTTTAGCATCTAATTATTCTGTCTTTATAAATGATCAATGTTGATGTCCCTAAAGCCTTTCAGGTGGAACGTGGCACGTATTGAAAGATGAAAACATTATATTTCTTTCAAATTAATTTGCCAAATGTCAGAGTTTTATGATTCAAACAGATTTGTTTCAGTTTCATATTTTTGTTGTATATTCGTTTTTAGTTAGTTAATTTTTTAAAATTATATACAGTAAATCTCACTGATTTTTATGAATTCTCGTTTTTATGTTTTCATACTTGGCACCCAAATGAAATGGACTTTAAGTGAGAAATTCTTGATACATCATATAATGTAGATCAGACACAATTAACAGACAATCATTCATTCTAATGTCCACTTAGTTTTTAGTACTGTTGCCTTATAGAAAACCAGGGTTTACACTTAAACGGTCCAGCTGGTCCCAGTGATTGGAGTAAAAGTGTTGTTGGTGAATTGTTGATTAAAGCAGTGAAACTTCTTATAATTTACAAAAATATTCTTGCATGTGCAGAATAAAAGTGACTAAGAAACACAGGTAGCTAAATAGAGATTGAAAGAGAAACACTGCATAAACCCACTGACATGGCAAAACTTTTTGGTCAGTGTGTAGGCAAGACTAATTCTCTAGTTTTCCTCTCCATCGTCCAAACTTTAGCTAAGTTCACTGTAGCATACTGTGTGGGCAAGATTGGACTGACGGCACAGTGCTTTGTCTCTGGCAGGCAGCCTGAAGGCCAAGCTGCTGTAGTGAACCCTCCATACAAACTTGGCCTGACAACATGAAATTTCACCTGACCTTCACTTAAAAAAGTACAGTCTGTTCCTGGTTATATATATTTTTCTTTTTTTTTTTTACATACATGTGAACACTTGTCCTACTGTACAAATATTTTAGTAGGCAATATTTTCTCCCACATAAAAAGGTGATATCATATTCAGCTGATAAATAGATAATTAGGTAGATGGTTAGGAAAGACAAATAAATAAATAAAATCAAACTCAGTGACCAGAAAACTCAGAAAACAAGCATCTGATGTAATGCAATGTAATACTGCTACACAGGTGTTTTATTGTTCTGTCTTAAGTCAGGTGTATATTGGTCAGTCAGAATCAGAACAAGACTCCGGTTTATAGACTCATAAAATTATACACAGCATGCTTACATGCTTCTCTCAGGCTTGAAATAATCTACAGTATCAGCTTATCCTCATTCTATCTGGTCCCCCAATCCAGCCCACGGACATTTGTTCTGAACAACTGAATGTGTGTTTTGATGGTGATTCGGCTGCAAGGAGGCACTGCCGTGAAATATACAATGGGAAAGTGTGAAGTTTGAAATCTCTCAGGGAGAATGTCGGTGAACGTCACTGGTGCTTGTGGTGGGACAAGACCTGCCATGCTTGGCACTTGGCTGCTCACGTAGACCATGACGGATCTCATTGTTGTAGCCTTTGCTGCGTCTCGGATTGAAACAGGAAATAAGGTGAGAAAAACGGTAAAGCAGTGGAGAAATACATTATCATTATGGCAGCTGCTGACAATCACGGACTGGCAGGTCATTTGGCTGACAAGTGGATTGGTGGTTGGCAGGCATGGTGCAGTGTCATGGGACCAGGACAGTGATGTATTGTGTACCCATCAGAATATGTGTTCATTTGTTACAGACAATGGCACTGCAGCAGGGAACTGGTGTGTTTCACTTTACTCTATCCCCTTTGCTGTTTTGCTCTTGTTTAGTTCTACTAACCTAAGAAGAAGAGGTTGCACAGGTGTGGCTGGGAGCTACTTTGCTTCAACTTTCTGATCATTGTGATGACTATGGGGTCTTGTAAAGGATCACATCTTACTCATTAACTTGTTAGTTATGGTATTCTGATAGTGTCCAGTGATTAATTAAAAATCTACCCCAAGCTAAGCCTGTTTGATATCATTACATCTGATGCTAAATTATAAGTCACTGAACAGCTATTATTGAAAGCTAGTTTCAATGTCATTAATGATTTTGAGACACTCTTCGTTGTCCAGCTCCAGTGGATGTTCATTGTAAAGGCGACATTCACTGTGACTCATGCCCGTAATAACTATAATTATAGACCACAAAGCCCCCACAGGTAAGGAGTGTGCCCTTTCTACAAATTATAGGTTGCTGTGCAAAATGATTAAAGAATATGAATGTGATAAAGTGCTGTCAAAGAGCAGTGGAGACTCCTGCTAAAAGCTCCTAAAAGCAACCAAGCATTTAACTTTGACACAGGGCAAAAGTTTGGATTTTACTTGAGATACCCTTGGAAGTTACTAATGCAAGTTTTTAAACAACACTGTCCAGCATCTTCTGCACACGTCTTGGCTGAATGAAAAAGGTTGTCCTTGCTGTCAGGCGTTGATTAGATGTCCGTGATGTGGACACGGCTGTCTCTGCGTCTCGGTGGGAGGTCGGCTGGAGTTGATGGATGTCTCTCTTTTGAGATTGCACAGCACCACGGAGAGGGAAGGTCCCTTTTATCTATTCATGCCGTGTTCCTTTCTGCTTTGCCTAAAGTGGAGCAGGACCTCCCTCCACAGCACGACTCCATCATTTCTGGATAAAGCTAAGGAGTGCATAAAAGAGAACAAAAAAAAAGCACCTCTTCCATTTTTGATCCCCAAGCACCTTTTAAGTAAAAATCCACTTAAACTTGCATAAGCAGAGAGGGAGAAATCCCTTAATTTTCTACACAAGCACCGAATTTGAGCATAATCTTCACAATACGTCGTGGTGATACGCCGGACTCAGAAACTCTGGGCACCCTGTCTAAAAATACACAAAGAGGCAGGGTTAAACAAATGCACTCACATACTCATTTCCAGCAACAGAAAAGCACCCAGAGACACTCATGTACATACACACAAACTCATTACCTGACTCATCTTCTCTCACACAAGCTCAATAAGACTGCAGGACAGTGAATTCTATTAGATATGTGAAAACAAAGAAGGGAACGGCTCATTGAGGAGGAAAAAGGACGATTTTGCTTCCTCTCTTTACGCATATTCCTTCATGAATCTGGCAAGACCACTGGGAGATTGATGTGTCTGTCTTTTTCATACCTTCTGTGACTGCTCAGCGAGGCACCCAGCTCCATGAAGCCAGCCAAATTCCTAAATGATGAATGTACACTAGTGCGTCTGCTGGGAAAAGAAGCGAATCTCATATCAGCCGAGAGAGGAGTCTGATATTGAAAATCATCTGGAATTTCGCCTGGCACAATATTGGAAATCTTTATTCTAATTGCACGAATGAATTGAATGTGCTGTTCTGATAAATCCACTCTGCCACCAAGGGAATTGTATAAATGAAGCATCACAGATTTGTTTGTGTGTTTACTGCATGTGTGTGTTTGGCTGCCCGTAAGTTATTTTCAAACTCGCCTGGTGCTGTTGTTGATTGCTTGTTTACTCAAGCAAAAACTCTGTTCACAATGTTAACATATCATATAAATGAAACTCTTGACAAGATCTTCCACCCACATATTACAACATATCAAATTGTCATAAGAGGAACATTTTTCAAAATTTTAGATACCTTATGAAAGAATGGGAGACAGCATATCAGTATAGAAAACCATTTTTATTTCTCATAAGGCTGTCCTGTAATGTACTTATATCTACTGGGGGATAACTGTATGTTTCTCCATTGTGACTAATACTTTCTCACTGTCATTTTGAATAAATCATCTCTCTCTGGTGTGAGAGGGAGATCTACATGACAAACACAGTCAAGCAGTTGTCCATGACACTCTTCGCAGCACAAATAGACACTAACTGTCTGATTATGGGCCCAGTTTTTCTGCTGCTCTACCTAGTCCCTACTGTATCTGAGTGGAAAGCTCAGGGTTTGTTGTCAGTGCTGCTTTCTTTTGTGAGGAAGTTCTATACAGTGTTTTCATAATTACAGAAACTACAAGCATTTTCTGGCTTAGCCAACAACATTGTTGAATGATGACAGTGACCAGTACTTATTTTTATGACTCCACTGTGGCTTTTTCCAGTGCAAGCAGACACCACAAAGCAGTCCTATTCAGGGGGCTGATCATTATTCCAACATGAGACTCAAGCTCCTGAAAGAGTCTTAAATATATTTTTCAGCTTCTTGGATCTGTCATCTTATATGTAATGTATTTATATATGTATATATACACAAATTATCTTACAAAGACAGAAAAGAAGTGCTCATGGATTTACACTGGGCATGCCCACAAATAAAAGTCAAATTCTAACTGTCCGTCGTGAAGGAGAAGGGTGAGGCGATGAGGGAGAACCCAAAGATTCTTCATTAACTCCTTAGAGGGGGCCAGCTGCTGTTTTCAGCTAAATCATCTTTGTGTAGTCACAGCAAAGACATCCTGCTGAAGTAGCAAGTCCAACACAAAATGCCTTCCACACAGAAATAAGAGCGTAATCTCTCTCTCTCTCAGTTCTCTGGATCCCATGTTCAGGTCCTTGTAATTTCCACTGTTTTACCTTCACACAGGCGGGGTAAATGTCTTCAAATAATGTTTTAACAAGCTGTAAATAACCCCTGCCAGGCTGTTTCAGTTTTTGAGGGGGAGACGGAGTGCGGGAAACAGAGAGAGAGAAGGTCGAAAACTGGCCACAGCTGTGTGAAAGAGGAGAGTCACCAACATGAGTCTCATTGATCAAACAGGGGATTAATCTGGTTTCAAATCCTTGGCACCACACAAGCAAAGCTGTTTTATCTGGGTGGATATCCTTTCTGTGGTCCCAGGTAATCCAGTCAGTAGCCATGGATGTAATAGTTTTTAGTCTGTTTGGAGGGAAGAGAAAGGGTAGATGAGGGGAAGAGCCTGGCATGCAGCCCTGCAATGGGAGCTCTCTGTTAGGTCCTGGGATGAATCTGCAACACAGAGGAGGAAGAGGAGAGGAGAGAAAACACACATACACTTAGATAGAACAAAGACATACAAGTGTGCGAGGATTAGACCCTGAGGAATTGCTTCGTTCGCGTATTTCAAAAACAAGGGGAGTTTTTTGAACTGTGGAGGCTTTGTACAGCCCCATCTCACCTCCTTGGTTCCTGCTGCTACTAAAAACAGACAGCTTATACGAGCGGAAACAGTGCTGAAAATGGAGGTGCGCTTGGCATTTAAAGGCATACTGGGAGATATCAGCAAAAGCCAGTACGCAAAAAAATGGTGTGTTTCCATGCTGTGTATAGTATGTCTGCTTCACAAATTGACACACATACAGTATCTTCAGTACCCCCCCTCATTTGCACCATCATACCAGGCCAGACAGTCAAAACTAAGGATTTTTTTTCCAATCTCATAAAAATGACTTTTGCTTTGCTAAATAGGATCAGGGCCCCTGCTGTGGAGTCTGAGCTGTCTCTCCGTGACTGTAGTTCAGGGGCTCTTATTCAGCCTCACTTGCAGACCTGGACACATTTCAATGGTACATTATGCAACCTTGAGACTGCTATTGAATGTCCTGCTTTTCAGCATTCTGCTTAACTTGGAGCTCAATAAAAAAATGTGTGCCTGATGAATACAACAGTTTAAGAAGTTGAGTTTCCCTCGTGACCACCTATGGAGAAAAAGCATGCACATGTTTGTCAGAGTATTTTTTTTTCACATTTTCCAGTTATTTTAATGCTTTAAGATTTTGCAGGGAAGACGTCTGAAGTCCCTGCATATGGTGGGGCCAATTAGAAACCCAATAATCCTGTTCAGCTAAGAAATACAACTATGACATTTCCAGCAGACTTGGCAGGTGGTAGCCAGGTGTGTGGATTTGATTGTGGAAGGTGCTGCTGTGGATTCTGCGAGTCCCAGGCAGAGAACCATATAATATTATAAACCATTTTCTGTGGGAAAGTGACTTTCACCTGTGCCCTACTGTATTGTGTGTTGTTTTGAGATCCAGAGAACAATTTGAAAAGCAGGATAATCTCATGCATTATAATTTCAGTATAAATTAACATTGACAATGTATTAAAACACAATGCGGTACAGTTATTTAATACACTACAATATATTGTGGGTTGGTTGTTGGCATTTGATTTGACAAGATAATTGGACATACTGCAAAATGTCATTTAGTCAGTTACTCATTCTGCCAGCAGGATTTTTCCTTTAAAAAAAATCAAAATTAACTTATTTTATTTCTAGAATAAAGTGTAATTTATTATAATTTATCATATAAGTAACTAAACACATGTACTCAGGCAGGGTTTCATTTTATGTTACTTTTACTTCACTACAAGTTAGAGAAAAATATTGTACCTTTTTACTCCATTTACTACTACATACTACATTTATTACATTTACTGCATTTATCTGACATCTTTAGTTACTAGTTACTTTTTGCTAATTCTTAATAAAAACATAATCAAGGATTAACCACCTGTCTGTTCATAAAGTGGTTAAAATTTGCTCCACCGTTGCCATTATTTTACCTTTAAAGGTTTGTCAGACCAATCTGCTATACTGTGGAGTATTTGTACTTTTCTACTTCAAGCTAATAACATGTATTTAGTACTTGAGTAAAGGATTCAACTTATAGATAAGCACTAGCACTTTTACTTGAGTATTGAGTTTGAGTACTTGTTTTCAGTTTTCATTTCCATTTCAGGTCATGTATATGAATGAATAACATTTGTATTTTGATCCAGATGAACATGAATAATTTCTTAATATTTTAATATTACAAATATGATTGCGTTGCTTTTGCAGGGGCATGTGCTAAGAATGATCGAGATCAATTTTATTTGAGGATACAAGATGAATTTTTAAAAGAATTAGTTTTTCTAATGACCAAATGACTTGTTAAGACAGATGTCCCATGTTAAAGAAACACTTACTGACATATTCTACCTTGATGACTACATCAGGCCTATTTAAAAAGTTGCACTGCAGCAGTTTCTATGCTCTACATAGCTTCAAAGCCTTAGATCCAACATGTTGATCTCTCCTCCAGGTCTTGTCACAGTGTCTTTCTTTGTACAGATTTGCTCTTTTCTCCCTAAGCACAGTAATCCTCTGGGCTCATCTCTTTAACATTTGCATCTGTATCATCTACTACTGTACGACAACATTTCTAAATGTTGGAGCAAAGAATGACCTCTGCTAGAACAAGAGCAGTAACAGGTTACACATTACGGCTTACTCTCCATCTCAGACACAATCCACCAGAGGTTTGTTAGCAGGAAAAAAGGGGTTGTATGCAAATGCTGTCATTTCAACCTGTATGTGTGTCAGTGTATGTGTGACTAAAAGTGTCCTGCGTTCTTTTTTGTCCTCTGTCTCCTCAAATGAACAGTACAGCAGGTAGTAGCGGCTTGCTCAAGGATTTCCTGCCTATCCCATCTTTGCCGGCAACCAAGCCGTCTGCATTCTAATTTGCTGGCCGCATTAAATTGCAATTTAGTCAGACTTCAGTTAGTAAAAAGAGCCAAGGACAATTGCCTTAGCAAAAGAATTCAGTGCAAACACACTCTCCCCTTTACCCCTTTCTCGTTTAGTGCTGAATAAATCAATCATGCCAGCTGAGAAATCTCTTCAAACAGCACTAAAGCGCACCCTCTAAAAACAGAAGACTCCAGACAACAAAATACATCAAGATCCATTTAATGTGACATTGACAATGGAAAAAGCAAAGACGACGAGTATAAATTAATCAGTAGCACTTGGAATAAACTCTTCTGCCCCATACCTGTATAAAAATGTCATAAGGATGACAACATGGGTAGTCCTGGCAGCCTCTGTTCGTTTATAGTCTCATATGTTTCAAAAATACTTTGTTATTTATCTCAGATGTACCACTGTTCACTATTTGTTTATGACTGTAGGTTTGTCTTCATGATGGCATTATGCAGGAGTGGAGAAGGAGGAGAAGCACAGAGGTGTAGCAGATGTTTTCTCTGGGAAGTTGAACTTTATGTTGCATTGCTGCTCAAAGTTTATTTTGATCAACTGCAGAGTGTGGTCTCCCAATTTGACAAATTAGATGGGGATGCATCTGCTGGCAGGTCACTTTGCTCTGAAACTGTCTCACAGATGGGATACATCCTGTCACACTGTGTTATTTTGCTAGAAAAAGTGCCCTCTGCTCCTTTTATTAAAGGACATGTGGACCTCTAAACAGCAAGTAAATCATGTGAAACTAGTTGGAGGGAACACACTGTAAAGTGTGAAAGATGGCGGTGTAAAAGAACTGAGTCACTTCAGGGCAATGCTTAGCGCTAACTAATCTGAGCAACTGCACATACTCTACAGTGGAACTACGGTGTCCTTATACAGTTAAAAGAAATACTGTAAATGAATTGGTTATGTTGCAGATTGAAGTTACTACAAAAAACGCTAAAATTTAGTGAATGCCAGATGAGGGTTGCATTACGTATGTATGACACTCCTGCATTGATACTGGCATATTCATATTCACTCTAAAACTCTTAACAGTGCAGTTATCAAATGAACATCGTTCTTTTCTATATCATCAAAAGCAGGAGAGAAGAACGAGTAGAGGAGAGATGTTTTCATTACAGCCTCTCTCATTGTGTCCATCTCTCTTAAGGTGTATAATTGTTTGGAGCAAGCAGAAATAAATGGATTGATCTATTTAGCCAGTGGAGCGGGTAATGCAGATCTATGGTGGGCAAGTATTTTGGAAGGTGCCTCCCAGCCTCGCTCTCACTTTGACTTCCACAAACAAAAGGGTCTGCCTTGTCTGCTGCTACAGAACAGGCAATGAAGGGCTCCCTCTCTGAAAGACATAAAGAAAAAAAGAAGAAACATGGGTGTCAGGCACTGGCTTTGCTCGACTTTTTACTGTTCATGCCAATTTTTATGATAGATGGTAATGAAGTCTGTGTGCAGGCGAACATGTGTGCGAGTCTGTCTCACTGCGCAGAACACTTTTCAGAGCAAAATGACAACCTGCAGGTGAAATAAAATGGCTGAAAATTATATATAAATATTAAAAAAACAATGCTGTGGGCTTGTTGGCTTGCGACAGAGCAAACACAAATGAGGCAATTTGGCCTGAGAGGCAGGTGAATGAGGAATGTTGATTAAAAAAAAGTGCAGAGTGCAGGATAAAAGCCCTTTCATGTAGTCTGTGGGCTATGCTGTGTGCTGATAGCTGCTTCAACAAGACCCTCAGAGGGGGATCAGGATATCAAGTGGCCACTGATAAGAAGCCACACAAAAGAGGCCTGCCTGGGGGTCTTGCAAACACGTGTGAGCATACACACACAAACACAGACATATCAAACACATCAAACATGTGCGTGTATACAGAACTAAGTGCACACACAGAGAGGAGCAAGTAGCATGTCAGAGATTAGTGCCTAATGGGATTGGCAGAACAGTGCAAGGCACTGTAATCAAACCCACACAGTGGCCAACCTCGAAAACAGGACATGGAACAAAGGAGGCAATGAAAGGAAGAGGGACAGTTCCTGCCATTACACACTGATCACAGACAACAGGGTTCTGCTAAGAGGTAGGAACTGTCTCTGTGTATGAACCTCTACAGATTTCCATTAATGTGCATGTTTACCCACCTATACAGTAGTGATACATGTGTCACCATTTATATGAACAGTGCAGCAACTTACTTTTAATTTATGCGCGCACTGCCTGTGCTGGGTGCTAAATATTTACAGTAGGTGGCGGTGCATTCAATATTTGTGTCATGCCTGACTAGTCATGCACAGCATGTAAACACACACTTGATTATTTTGCTCCAGTATTTGTACAGTACAGTTAATGAGAAGTCAGCGAACATGAGTTATTCCCACTCCTACTGCCCAAAACTGTAGTGCATACAGTGGTGTGACAGAGAAAGAGAGACGGGAAAACAAAAATAAAAAACAGCTTTAGACAAAGACTAACCTTTACAGAAGCAAGAATGCAGCTCAATTTCTGTTGACGCATCCTCTGCATTTTGCTTCCGGAAGCTAAAAAGGGGAGTATGGCTGGGTGTTCTGCAAAGAGAGGGTCAAGAAAAAAGGACACGTGTGTATTGGGTAGAAAAGCAGCTCCAGGCCTGACCTCTGGCCCCTTTTTCTTACATTTTTGATTAAATTATACCAAAGCTATTTTACTCATAGCTATCTATTAATGCTTCTTCTCCATTTGTGTGTAAAAATTTACAATATTGACTAATGATTCTTAAAATAAATTGTTTGTTATATAAAGACAATCATTATTTCAAGGTAGTTTTAAACTGTGCAAAGGACTGAACTGAGAATTAGAGATGCATTCTTTACAATGAACCAAATACTGCACCTTACCTTGATGGGCTGGCAAGACCCCATTCGATCAACTTCGTTTGAAAATATAAGGCCTGTGGTGGTTGAGGGCCCAGGGAAAGCTTTATGTCTATCTGTTGGCATATGAATCTGCAGAACAACCTTGGGAAACCCTGTGTGGTCTAACCTTCACTGACTATTCCCTGTTTCCCTAACATCACACTAGTCTCTGCTCCTATTCAAAGTCACTGTCACCAAGCAGTAAAAGAAGATGCTGCTGATCACGAGCAGGTGAGGGGGGTGGGGGAGTCAATTAAATGAATACAAATTGGGTGATCAAACTGTCACAGAGCTCCGGACTGTTGGCTTCGAGGACTCAACTCCCTTCATTATTTTTGCATGCTGCATTTGGAGTCAGTTTACAGAGCTGCAAGGCAGAGTGGCCGTTAACTTTATCTCTGAGAGGAGTGTGGCCTGAGGCAGTGCCCGCCTTTTTGTTTACTGTCTGCTTTATGTTTGTTCTTTACTACTATGGCCCTTGGATAGGTTACTTACACCGAACAGAATTCACCCTTTTATACAGAGGATGTTTTTGAGTACTCTCAGTACATATTGTGATGTGTGCACACCCTTTTTACCCACAGATTCAATACTGTGTATGTTTGATTGTTCAAGTGGCAAAGGTAAATTCAAAATGAAGAAGGTAGTTGACAGAGAAGCTTTGTGAAAGCATTTAATCAAAGTATTCAAACATCACTTTGTGGTATTTCCTCATTTCAAGTCCAGAGGAAATGTTGAATATGACATTTTAGGCAGCTACTGTGTGAAAAAGGTGTGAATGTTTTTGTGCACACACATGAATATGTGTGCAAGTGTGTTTATGCCTGGGTTCAAATATACACATACAAAACAGGAATACAGTATGTGTGTATTTTACACGTATGTGTGCCTCTGTGCATTGAGAGTGTAGATCTGTGCATGTGGGTAAGAGTATTTGCGAGGGACTCACCCTTGTGGTCTTGATTTTGTTCCCAGAGGAGCACATCCATCCAGAGTTGTCAGGCAGAGTCTTACACTCTTCTCCCTCCAGACAAGGTTCCATCTCACACCACCATTTTCCAATTACAATAGACGCTGTGGAAGGTGAGCACAGACACATAACAGAGCAGGTTAGTTTTTCATGCAGACACTCGTGTACACATACATCCACGTGTGGATGCACACACCACAGATACTGAGACAAATACTGAAAGATTTTGACAAAAAAGAAGTTGCAGAACTAGCAATCAAAAGTTTACATTTAAGATTAAGGATTAACCAGGGTGTGAAGTCTTAGTGGAATCATCAGCAAAGGTTGCAGAAGTCTCCCACGCAAACATTTAATGTACATTTTCTACACATGCGCACATGTACAAGAACCCACATATGATATTATGAGCAGTCCTCTGCTGTGTCTCTAAACGAATGATTTTCCTCTTCTTTGGCCTCACAGCAACACTGCTGCACGGGTACTTTTCCTGTTGACAATAATGTCTTATACCAACAGAAAATAATCATTATTTTGTTTTGATATTGCTACATTGCATGTTGGGAAGCAATCTCATTTTTAATCAAAACTAATTGCCTCTCATTAACATCGACTGAATTCTTCCTCCAGCTATCTGACAAAAACAAATATGTTCTCAACTTCTTATCAAGATACCTCTCCCTCCTCCCCTCTCCCTATTTGTGTCTCTGGGCGTGCATATGTGTATTTTAGAAGTTCTTCATGAAGAATAGATAAAATTTGTTTACCTACAGGATGTTCTTCTAATTAACTTACCACAGCTCATATGTTGAATTAGCTACACGAGGAAATGTGCTTCCATGCTGTTCTACATGCAGTTTACTGTATTGTAAAGTGTATTCAGAATTAACAGTTTCAATTATACATGGTCTTCCCCTTTAAGTTAACCTCAGTCTTGCAGCAACTATTCTTTCAAAGTCAAGTTCTAATTCATTTATTAACCATGATGTTTGAAAAACTTTCTGTTTTTCACACTCCTCTTTCGTTTCTGACAGGAGACGAGAAAAGTTCAAAGCAGTTTTTCAGATGATACAGTAAGCCATATTTTCCCCATAACAGATGCTTTTTCAACATTTAGTATATTTTCTTAAATTTTGCTGCTTAAATCTCCAAGGAGCATATTTCCTTTCATCATGTTGACATAAAGAGGATGTGAAGGTCAAATGGTGGGGTGAATTCAACAGGTACCATTTTATTTTTTTAAAATCCATTCTTTTGAACCTTTTGGAAAAATGTTTTTTTCCCCCTCCAGCCTGTGTTACCAAGGTTACAGGCCAACCACCAATCAGTTGTGAGTATGAGCAACGTGCCGTTTCCAACTGATGGAAGAGGACAGTTAAGGTGCAGACTTGCACAGCAGTAGAGTGTGCTATGGTTCTGTGTGAATGGGCACACACAGACACACACAGAAAAAGACTGGACACAGACTTATACCCCATTGCTGCTCAGTGAACTACCTGCATTTCCCCAGTTCCTCCTTCACTTTTCCCTCAATGAGCCCTGAGGACACTGAATGCTGGAGCATCCACTAACCAGCTGTGAACCCACCCCGTGGCTTTCCCCATGGCTGTTTACCTTATCAATTAATTACCACATGTTGGTCCATCATCCACTGTGCTCCCACTATCTCCGTCTGGCTTCATCAATGGGCTAAATAGGCATTTCACATCATTAATTATGTTTACATTGAGTTGTGTTTAAGGCGCAATACCATAACTATGCAGGAAGACCTCGTTAAGGGGGAAATTATAATTAGGCTTAAGGAAATGTGTTTAATCAGTCCTATTGAGTGATGATGGTGTGCTGTGACACTGCCACTCTGTTTAGTCTCTTCCTCTTGCGTCAGAAAGCAAGGGGGTAGTAAGAAGTTGTTTTTCATTATACCACCAACCGAGCAAGATTTATATTCGACACTGTGAATGTAGAATCCACTTGAAATTGAAAACAGTAAAGTAATACTGGCAAAACAAAAATCAATTCATTCGAATGGAACCTGAAAGAAAGCAGAGGCGAGAAAGAAAAGGAAGCAAAACTGAGGCAGGAGATTTAAATGCTGTTCCACACAAGCTGCTGAAAAATGGGAGCCGCTTTGCATGAAAGTTGAATGATATTTACTGTACTTCACAGAACTGAATTCACCTCACCCTCTGTGTGCACATGAAGCATAGATAATTCAAGAGGAGTCTAGAAAATGACTTTTGTGTGCTTGTGAAGTTATAGTTTCATAGTACTTTCATAGTATTATTCTGTGCTCTCATCCATTATTTATTTCTATAATTCCTATATAAAAATAATGGAAATTATTTTTTTACTTACATTTTTAAATAATTTCCCTCTGGGATTAATAAAGTTTTTTAAATCTTGAATCTAAACAGGAATACCAGGTGGTTGTTCAACAGTTCACTGCACAGCCAGGAACATGGATTATTAGTTTTTATTCCATGTTGTGTATGTAATGTGGTTGTATGTTTTTCAAAGATGTAAATGTACTTTCTATGGTGTTAGCAGTGTTTTAATGCTCACAAAGGCAGCATAGTTACTCAGAGTGTTAACAGTGTAATCTTAGATCAAATCAGATGAAAAATCATCTGTGAACTTTGTGTTTGTTTTTGCCTCCTCTCCCACTTTTAGTGAATGTTTGTGTTTGATTACTTGCTTTTTTATGAGGTCTTCAGCATCAAAGGCTTTCACTGAGATGTCTGGTTTAATGCTAAAATTTGGGATTTTTTCAAGCTCTGTTTTTTTTAATGAAAATTTAAATTTAAATTTATGCAAAACCATGTGTCAACATGCACTCATTACTCACTGTACAGAGGGCTGCTCTTCTATACACTAAAAATTCACATCAAAACTGGCAAATGATTGGACATCCGCTTAACAATATGTTTTACTAATTGATGCCTTTCATTGATATTTAATCTTCATTTTGTAGAATGATTTTTGAGCAGAGTTTGTTACTAGAGTAGGAGGCTGTTTTCAGGTTCCCCTGCCTTTAAATCTTTATCATCTTTAAGATGCATGATTTTCTGTGATGTAATAATGTTGAAAAAACAAAACAATATATTGTTTAAGTTATTCCACAGCACAGACCAGATGATTTAGATAATCTGTCGTCTTTAAAAATGCATTTTTGCACAACTCCAATTAATATCTAGACAGCTTCCCATCTTGTAATTAAAGGAGAGCGAAACTCTAAGTGGTGACTATGATGTACATCTTATAAATATTCATGCTCAAATTCGATCTTTGCCTTAAAAATCTATTTCAGTGAGTCTATATGGACGACAGCAGGCTCATCTCAGAAAACCTGACCACACATTATTAATGACGTCTGGTCTGACTGCCACGGGGATAAAAACTAGACAGAGTTGTGTCTAATGTTTACACCCACACTTCTTGTCCATGTACCAGGGCCAGGACATCTGGCTCTGACCTTGACCACTGGAGAAGAGCCATCTCTGGGCTGGGATCCATGCATCACTCTCTGGTGACCACTGACCTCTAGCAGTCGTTTTACTCTAACAACTCCCTGTGCAATCGTCAGCATAGAGGGTATAACCTTTGTTCCAACATCAGCAAACTTTACCTCTCCTTTGTGTCTGCTGAGCAAAGATAGAGGAGGGAGGACTTACAGTAGACCACTGTCCTAATTCCTGCTTCAAGTTGACTGATAGTTTTCAGATCCATCTGTTTACCAGCTGAAAGCCTTCAATATGATTTAAAGCACCAACACCAATTAACACAAGCCTCACATGTTACCGTAAAGTAGCTGCTGCATGCTGTCAAAGATGACAGATGGGCTTGGAATAATCAGCAAACAAGGACTGAACAGGTTTTGTTTCAAGATGTTAGCCATGTAGCAGGCTAGAGTCTTTAGCTTTGATGGACAAACAACCGAGAGTAGGACTTGAATTGATTAAAAAACATGAAGCAATGGACCTTTTACAAGTGCATCTGTCAGATCACTGTTGTACGGGCTCTGTGATGGATTGAACTCACTGACACGTCCCTGCCAGGTAGCAGAATGTTTGAACACCTTGACGGATGAGGAAGAGAATTGATTTCTGTCTGTGTCAAAATGCGAATACATGTCTGTTGACTTAATGAATAGTTAATGTTTTTCAACTTGGAGTAGTCGCACAGTGGTGGACTTAATCATAGCAAAACATAAGAAGAGCTGATGTAGAAAGCAATTAGGTTTTGAATCCTTATGCCATTTTGTTAGGTTAGGCTGAGTTTCCAGTTTGGGGTGAAGAATCAAAGCTTCCCACAAGACAACAGTGAACATCCAACTCTACTGATGACGTCAGTGCACTGCAAGTGCCCTGATTACTATTATTAACCAAACAAACAGCCAATTAATCAATCATTCATCTGCATAATCATGTAAGTAAGCAAACAGTCCATTAATCAAGAGACCCCTCGCTCATTTTACTGGAGGAATTGCACTGAAGTGCTTGATTAAAAAGAAACACTTCTGCCTTAATGAGACAGAGGTATGAATGCAAGCATTGTTTAACAGCAGTAAGGTATTGGAAGGGTCAAGAGAGCATGAATCAAATGAAGCAAGTGTATAATTACAGAGAGGCAGAGACTTAGACCCTTGAACCTGAGGTCAGCTTCACAGAGTCTTTATTCTGCATTAATCTTTGTCCCTCTAAGAAAAGGGAGCTGAGAATTGATTAGCTATTCAGAAAATATAGTTTGACTTTCTAATCACATACTGTAGCTTTTATGAATTGCTGCAATTGTAATGGACACCCCAGCCCCTGCACATTTAAAGACAAATTCCTGTGTTTTCATTTGATTATTTTCAGCGTGGTTGTTGCGTTCAAATTAATATTTAAAAATGCACAGAAGGTTGTTATCATTTGCACAATCTCATATTCACTGAGGCGAAACTGTAATGTAGAAAACTAGATTTACACACATCAGAAAAATGTATTGTTAATTTAAAATGGGGAAAACACAACATGTGAATGATTCACAATCATTACTTAACAAAAATATGTGTATTTTACATAAATACTGTATAATTACAGTGACAAGTACAGTGTATCTATATCTCTTATTTGATAGTATGATTCATTTTGAGTGTGTCTGTTTGTGTATGTGTGTGTGCCTTTTAATGAATGAACAATCAAATCTTCTGTTGTGTGGTTATTTCCATTCCTTTAAGTGGGTACAAAAGCAACTCATGAAAAATGTATCTCCCACATAGTTGACATATCTCCCTTATGTATCTTTACCACTCTCTCTAAACACAGCCACAGGCTTGTCACCACAGTGAGAGTGGTAAAGAAAACAATGTTGTGTAAAAAATAGAGAGAGAGTAAGAAAACTAAAAAGACCTTTCAACTCCAGCTCAGGGTTAGATCCTCTCCTGGCAGGTTAAAGGTTGAGAGTTTAATCACATTGTCAATTCTGTGAGAGCTCAGCAGCATGTGACAAAAATGGAGAAGAAAACTTTCTTCACAATTATTATCTTCAACCTCTCCAAAGGCAAAAATACTTTTTGACCCTGAAAGATTTTAGTGATTGTTAGTCTCCCCTTATGTCTTGTGTCTGTCTATATGGTATGTGTGTGTTTGTAAGTAAGATAAATGAGCTATTATTTTTTATTGTACAGGATAATGTGCTTCTTTTTTTCCATCCCCTCAGGCAGTATCTGCAGCAGGTACACAGCTTGCCAACAAAATACAGTAGCAGGGGTGCTGCGGAACAATATGAAAGTTAGTACTGGTGAGGGGCAGGAGCATGATGTTTTCATGTGGCTCTTCCTGGATGTCACCAGTTAGGACTCTGGTACCCATACAAGCAGGAAGGGAAATTAATAAACCCCTGTGGGGTTTTTTGCACAAAACACATGCAAGGACAAGCTTTACCAACAAGGAAGTACTCTGTTTCATTATGTACTGCTGGTGATAATGATTAATTCTTATTATGTTGACATGCAGTGAGACTGCAACAAACTAATATTCTAGTATGTTTATTATATTCTGATTGCATTCATAATGTGACCAGTAATGTATGCAGAAGAACTGCAGCACTTCTTGTCCTTGCCCTCAAGTAGCTTCCATGTGTGTCTCCCCCTGGATGTATCTCAAATGTACCATGACAACCTGTCATGGTCGGCTATATGCGCCTGCAGCCAAACAGAAGGGTTCATTCCCCATCAGTGATCAGCAGCGAGAGGGCATCTGTGTGCAACTCTTATTGAAAGAGTTTACAGCTACAGCAGCTACATGACAACACAAAGTGTAAGCATATTAGGGCATCTGCATGCATGTGTTGAATAAATGAGTGCATATTTATGTGTGTGTTTGAGTGTGTCTGTGTGTGTCCATACTGTGACTGCAGGCTTACATGTCTCATACACTGGGATAAATGCAGTGGTGCGTTGATGAGCGCCTAATCTGAGTGCATGTCACTGGCCCGGCAATGCTAGAGAGATATGAGCGTTTGACTTGTTAAAAGAAATGTTCTTCACTAAGAGCCTTGTTGGGCCTGACGTAACTGGGACATAGTTCTCCTTGTCAAAGCTAATAATCAATTCCCACTGCAGGGATAATCTGACAGCAACCCCCACTGAGTATGACGTCTCCCAACGCAAGCCGTCGTCACACAGACATGAATTAGTAACAACCAGAACAGTTACCAGTATAACCCCGTGTGGCCTGTATTCACAAGGTTGCAAATACTTGACAATGAGACTGATCTTCACTGTGTGCTTTGATGTTGGGTTTGATACTAATGACCAATAATAGAGCACATCATGGAGACTGCCTGTTTCTGCAAATATGGCCAAAGGTAGAGAGGTTTTTATTCCTCCAGGCCCTGTATGTGTTTCCAAATCAAATGACCACTGAGGATATACTTTTGATTTGTTATATCAGACCACTGGCTCTTTTTTAAAATATATATTTGTGGGAACAAAACCTTTGTATGGTACAGTGGCGGTAGGTGTCCCCCAGGGGCTGGTGAGGTGAGCTGGGCTGCAGCATCGTTCCTCATCTGGACCGAACATTAATAACTCCGGGACCCAGGGAGAAAGCTCCATCTGGGCCAGGCCGGTGCACTGCTGAGGGGGCAGACCACTGACTCCACAAGTCTATAATCCCTCACATAGAGCAAGGGTAGCTCGGGGGTCTCAGGTGAAAGATACATGCAACTTTTGAGTGTAGCTTATCCTAAACAATCAAAATCCTTTCAATGTAGAGCACACCTCCCTTCTGTGTCCATTTATTTCCACACTTGTACACAAAAGATCCCTTAATTAAATGGTGTGTTTACAATGTGTGACACCTCCGGCTACAAATGAGTTCTTACTAATCACATAATTATTTTGTCTGCCCTTCAACCCGTATCCCACGGTGGATTCGGTGTTAAATAAATAATAAACAGTCTGATTTACTTTCAAGCAGGTGGAAATTATCCAAAAGAGGAGGTAAACTAAAGGAAATAAAATTAGGCCAGGTCACCTAAACTCTATCAGTGTGGTGCTCAATATTGTAGCTTACTGTTCAGTGACTTGTCATTTCCATTTTTATCATCACTTCCTCTATAAGTGCTTGTTGATCAATACGCTAACAGCAAGGATTGTTTGGCTGCAAGAGTCTGAAGCATAGAGGCATGAAGTGTTAACAACCTCTGACGTCTCCCCTTTATGCCTTAAGCCACACAATTTTGTTTTTGTACAAACTATAAGTATACTATACTTTTCTTATCTCAAGGTAAAAATTGCCTGGTACATAAAGTTATGTTCACCTTTTATATTACATTCAGCTAACATGGTTTTTATCTTACGGACTGGTGTTTAAGTTTTAGTTTTGGACAAGTAAATGGGTCAGTTTAATGATAAGGTTTTCAGATATTTTACTGAGTCTGTCAAAGCCATGTTAAAGACTGAAAGCCTGAAAAAGACACAATTTGAGCAAATATAAAAGGAGTCCAGAGTCCCCTGTTTGTTAGGTGCTGCAGCGAAGACGGTGACTGGTTGTCTGCCTCTCTGTACAAGGACAACACAGTCTGCTAAAAAACTGCATCTCAAGGTCAGAGCTCTGTAAATGTTTCATTCAGGAGATGTCTCCAACCACAGGGCAAACACAACATACTATTTTTTAAACAAAATGTCTCAAGGACTAAAGATTCAGCTGTACACTGAAAAGTTTTATAATTTTTGTCACACCAGGAGAAAGTTCTTTTGTGTCATCTGTAGCTCATTTTTAATTTATGTTCTAGGGTCTTCTTGAGTGTCACCTGTGGCTAACCAGCCTTGTGAAGCCCACTGAACAGGCATGTCTGGTCCTTCATGTAAAATCACTTGTAATGAAGATATTTTGGTGTCATTCCTTTGCAAGAGAGAAGCCAGAGAAATGACTTTGATGTCTGCTGAAGGTAGAGGTGAAAAGATCGAGACTGAGGAGCAATAAATGAGCTCCGTGGAGTGCAGGGGGCATCACTTTTCTGTCTCAGTAGATTTGTGACTTCTTGTCAGTTTTTTTTTTTCTCATGGAGCTGCCTCTGCCTGATTGTTTTTCTCAGGTTGGGTAATTCAGGTGCACTAGCCTAGAGCTTCCCTGACTTGTGTTTATTAGTTATTCATTTCCATCAGCCTTGAGTTTGCCGTGAGCAATGTGATCTGCGAAGTGCTCCCTGCTCAGGTGTTCAACAGCCCGACTTGATCATCCTCTATCTCCCATGATGCACAGCAGCATAGCTTTACTGGATTATGAATGGTTGATTGTGTATTTGTTTTAAAAACTTTTTCTTCATTTTATTTATGTAAAACTACAAACATATTACTAACAAAATGTATGCAATTTAAAGTAGGGAAGAGAAATGTTAATATCTTAATATTAATATGTAGGAGGTACATTTATGTTATAGTTGGATGGGGTGAAACTATAGTAGTTGTTGTTGTTGTAGAGACCGATCCCATATTTTGTTCATAAAAATTTAAAACTAACTAGTAATTGTAGCTATTAGATACAAATTTCTTGTGCAGTAAAAAATATACACCTGACATGTAGTGGAAGAACAAAGCAGCAATACAACTTAATCTATATGATATATTTAATATATCTAAAGAAATCAAACCAATCTATCAATCAAATCAATATGACTCCCCCCATCATCCATTATAATTGTCAATAGCATAATGTTAAAATACAGGAGATGTCCTCACCATCCACACAGGAGGGTTTGTTACGTGTCGTCCCAGCCACTTTCCCCGGTAAACAGGAGCACTTGACTGTCTGTGAACGCTCTTCAATGCGATTCTTGTTACAGCATCGGTGGGCAGCAATCACCTCACACGTACCTCCCTCTGTAGACAGACACAGAGATACATGGTCAGAACATGTAAAAGATTAATAGAAAATATTCTGTAGCAACCGTAGTTGTTCAAGTTCTGATGATGAATTTATCGATTTATACACTATGCAGCGCTTTTAACAGAAATATTTTAACAATAAAGTGAAAGACAGATTAGGGCACCTCAACTGCTTCACATCATATCACGTCAGGCACGCTGCAGTGCAATCATTGAGCACTTACACTATAAGTATGTGTAACAAATTGGCCCTTGAGGAATCTCAATTATGTCATCTAATTGCCTCTCACTCAGTGCTGCCCTCACTCCATACCAAGCAGCCCATGAAGAAGATCACATCATACTCTTAGTATGTATTAACATGCCTGGCTTTGCATCCTTGATTCTGTTGTCAATGTGATTAAAAACGACAAATCTTCAGACTTGGCTTTGCCATCATAACCTGGCAGTGATGAGACTCAGATAGCTGACACCTTTGAGTCTCATGAATGAGCCAATCAGACTTAGGGTATTCTACACCAAAGCATTAACTCCAAAGCAAAGATGACATCAGTCAGAGCAAATGCTGTGCAAAAGGTCCCTGTCTGACAAAAGAGCATGTCAAAAAAAATTCTATGAAAAGGGTGATATGCGCCAGTGGCAATAATGGGTCAAAATAACAATAGGGAGGATTGCCCAGGGGAGGGACAGAGGGTGATGACACTGAGGGACATTCTGAAATGAGTGAGACAGGCAGAGAAAGAGAGAGCTAGAGGACAAGGTGTGTCTGGCTGCCAGGGACTGGCCATGCCAGTGAGTAATGAGGGAGTCATTGGAAGTGCCCCCTTCACACAATTATAAAGCGTGGGGCTAATGCAGCCAGTGGAGCTGCAGTAGAGAGGCCCTCCATCACCGCTCTCCCCTTTCCTTATGCTCCAGGAAAAACTCTTTATCTTCCCTTGACAGCCGCCGCAACAGACACCAGCCTCCAACAATTAAACTGGAGCTCATCCCAGGACATAGGAGAGGCGAGGTGAGGGGAGAGGAGAGGAGAGGAGAGGAGAGACAACCAAATGCCACATTCCATCTTGTTTGTGCCTTATTTCACTTGGCCTTACCAAGTTTTAAAGAGGACATCCTGCTGCGGCGAGAAGACATATTTGCTTCCACTGGCATGACAACAACCGGTGTGCGTTTCACCGGCTGGGTTGGTTGTGCAAATGTTTGAAATGGCTCGAGTCATGAATTACGGAACTGAGCTCCCAGCAGCATAGTCAAGTTTGGCAACACTTTTCTTCTCCTATTCCCATCAATGTCTGCTGTGGCCAGACCAAAGGCCGGTGAGTCCTGGATTAAAAGGCAAACATTTGTGGTCCTGCTGGACTGTGCTGTCGTGCAGTATTAATGTCACTCTCTCAGTGCTTGTTGTTAGATATTTCTGAGCAGGAGGAGGCAGAAGATAGACTATAAAAGCGAAAGAGAAAATTCCCTTGAGTATGCTAAAACCCCAAACCCCACAATGTGTTGGCTTGTTGAATATTTTACCGACAGCTTCCTGACCTGTAGATTTGCTTTCAAGTCAGTTTGGTCTCTGAATAGGTGAAAACTTTACTTTGCACCACAGAATACTGAATTGCATTGAGTCCTCTCAGCTAGCTTCACTTCCCAATTTACAGCTTAGCACTACAGAGGTGTAACCAGCAAACATCTGACAAGGGACAACAAAGCACAATCCTTATGTTGTTAGAATGTGACTTGCCAAAAAAACTCATTTGGAGTCTCCTGATTTTCATCAGAGTGGAAAGAAATGGTCTGTAAGGCACATTAAACAATCCACTGTTCAGTAATATGATTGACAGAAAAAGCATTTGTAATGTTACAAACATATGATCTGTCAGGCTAAAGCTTGTAAAAACAGGTTATTGGACAGAACATATTATTATGACTATTATGATCATTACAGTGATCAATATAATTACTGCCAGCAGAATTTGGGAACATCCCTAACATACACACACACACACACACACATAAGCACATGCCACAAGCCAAGGGTTGAGGTCCAGCCATCAGCCAGGTGGACATTAGGGGTGATCACTATGAACCATCTGGTATGTGGAGGAGAGAGCAGTGTAAATGGCTTCACAATTACTCTACTGGGCCAATCAGTAGAGCCACTTAGATGACAAATGGCCATTCGGACTAGACATAGTCCCATTCAGGTAGCTGGGAGCTCGAGGTGAGGTAAAACATCCATTATCTGTGCCTGAGCTTATGTGGGATGTCTACTTATGCATATGATATCTTGTGTTGTTTTGTAATAGATATTTACTGCTCAAATGCACAATGGTGATAGCGTGTGCATTCTGGTACAATATGAGATTATAACAACTTGACTGCACTTTGTGATGGATGTAATGCTTAGAGTCTTTCAGGCAGCTGAAGGGGTTAAACCAGCCTGCTATGATGGAGTGGGTGGCTGTGCACTCTAGCCTTTGGTGAGGGGAGGTGAAGGGCATCAATAGGGCCATTGACTGGTCATTTTTCTCTTGGCTGCCGACAGTGACAGCAGTCATTAAATGAGTGGACGAGGTGATTATGTTTAAGGAAATCAATGCTCGGTTGTTTTCGGCTTAGCCCAATGGTCAATTAGAGGCTGTTAATGAGGGAAAGTTGTAAATATGTGGTTATAGATAGTGGGAAAAGGAATAGACGGAAAGAAAAAAGACGGGGACGAGTCAGATCATTTGAAACAAAGTATAAATGTAAAGGTGTACCAAAGTGTACCACTTTGACCCATATATAAGTGAGTGTCTATAAGTATAGTTTTTAGAGTTAGTCAACCCTGTTGTTGTATTTGTTTCTTTATTCAGAGTTTCTGAATGCCTATTTAATGTGTTTTGCTGGATGAAATAAATTTATGATAACAGAAAAACACTAGATTACTACAGAAATGGGCCATGGATATCTGTCAAGCTGCTCAGAACTAGAGACAAAGATGTCATAAATGATGAGAAGCTCAGAACGACAGCCTGAAAGTGCTAACTTCTCGAGAAAATCATTTGACTACTTCAAAAAAGCCTGAGAGAAGAGAGCTAGATGAGATACACAAATGAGGGATTTATGTTATGCTTTAATGTTATTATTTTGTGTTTCATAAATGTTATGAGTGAAAGTATTCAAGGAAGGACAATAGTAACTCGGCGAAACTTTCCCATTAGGACTAGTGTATTATTATTCAGTAAAAGTCAGTGAACCTTGGATGTGTTAAAACCCGTCACCGTCCACAGCCACAACACACAACCTATGATGTGTTACATTATTTCTGTGAATAAACCCAAGGTCACAAACAAACCTATGACAGTTTATTCACCAAAGGACGACAGAGCCACAGGAATGAAGGTGACAATTTCTTTTTATCCTTTGAGTGACAAAGAACATACTCTGTTGGCAGCTGATTGCCTTCTGATCTCACTGCACCTGGCATATTTTTTGACACAGAGATAAATGCAGGTGCTTGTGACAATGTCACCACAAAAACAAACTCTTTCACTACACCTTGGCTCAACTTCAGCATCAACAACTATAATCTATGCAGAGTGGCCAAGAGCAGTAATCACTGGCTCACCATCAGCAAGCATTTCTGTCACCTCCTCTCTCCATGTGTCTCACTTAAGCGCTTTTTCTCTCTCTCTCTCACACACACACACACACACACACACACACACTGCTTCCCTCACTGCTACAGTTATTAAGTAATGACATATGGCCGAGGGAAGGAACAGAGCAGCCGGGAAAACTTAAGCCTCTCAAGGACTCATCATAACAACTTAATCAGTAAATACTCAGGTGAAAATTAGCCATATCCGCCTGCATGCTGGAGTGCCTGCTTTGTTTTGCCAGACAGTCTGCTGCTGCATCGGTCCAGCTTTCTTCGTGATTCCTCCTTCTCCACGGGATTGTTGTTGTTCCCCAGTGTGTCTGTTTAACTGTCAGCTATCCACTGCCTTAGTGCTTCTAATTGTCAATTTACATCTCAGGTGTCAACAGGAGTTATGGTTCCTATTGCCAGTAAAAAAAATGTAGACATATTTAGAGCAAAGAAATGTAAATTTGACAGCCAGTTCTTATTGAAGAAGCAGTGAGAACTGCATTTTAAATTATTTTAAATTTGGAAGACAAATTCAGACTCTCACAGGCACTAAACCCTTTTTTTTTTTACCAGCAAACAAAGATACTTTGTACTGTAGGCCAGACAAGTCAGTTCAAACTCCTATAAAGTTTTATTCAGTGGCAGATTGTTTATTGAGTTCGTTTCGTTTCATCAACTTTTTTTTCTTTTTTCTGTGAAATCATACATAATGAAAAGTGGCCCTTTTTTGGCGCACAGTTTTAACCATGATAAAATGCATCTGACTGAAAGGTTGTCAGATACGTCCAAAATTAAAAAAAGTTCTATTCTGTTTATCTCAATTAGTTCTTTGTGGGGTTTTTTCAGATATGAAGGAGGAAAAGGAGGATATTGATGATCTGTTTCAAGAGGCAAAGACATCAAAGTGGCTGTTGGCCAGCTGTCCCTTTGCATATAAGTTTAATGATGCTCATCAGAATGTTGCTTTCCATGACTTAAACATCAAGCTGGAACTTCATGAACACCCCCACGATTACTGAGGATAATGTTTAAACACGCTACAAAGCACTGTTGAGTGGATTCCAAATGGAAGCCTTAGAGGCAGCGCCAAGGAACAACTTTTCATGTCCTTCCTCTTGGCAACTGATTTGGTTTATATATTTTATCAGAAATTACACAACCTTCATTACACAATCCTCTACTTCTGTAACAGAACCGGTTAAAATGAAATGTGAGAACTGACCATAGTCCAGTGTATTCCCGGGGCCAGAGCGGGCGACATCGAGTCCTATTTGAAACTCCTGTCTAAGGATAAACGTAAGTACAGT
>JAUMHL010000025.1:6888746-6904207 GCA_032362345.1 Sandelia bainsii
AGGTTTCTTCCGTTAAAGGGAGTTTTTCCTCTCCACTGTTGCCTAGTGCTTGCTTGAGTGGGATTGTTGGGTTTTCTTCAAATATTCTGTATATATATATTTTGTGTAAGGTCCTAAATCTTACACTGTAAAGTGCCTTGAGATTACTTATGTTGTGATTTGGCGCTATATAAATAAAATTGAACTAATGCTCTCTAAGTCACACCTCACGAAGTACGGAGGAGATGTGTGAAGCATGAAGAATAAGAGAGAAGAAGTGAAAGACAGCTTGCGTAGTGCATATTTCAGTGTACGTGTCACATTAGAATTACGCTGATATGCGTGCAGCTGAAAAAAAGGTGTCAGTGACAGTATGTATCATAGAAAGACACCATTAACTCCTCTCATTGTTTAGACATGGAGTACTTAGCACTGCTGAAGTTCTCCTGGCATTTGAGTGTAAATCATCCACTAAGGCCTGAGCCCCAACCACTTGTTCTCACTCTGAAGCCCTTTTACAGAAAGCTGACTCCCACCAATGAATAATAAAAGGTAGCCTCAAGGAGGAAGGCTACTAGAGGAGCTTGCACCAAATGCATCTAAAGAAGTGGAAGGAATGCCAGCTTTGGGACGTTTTACAGTGCCGACTGTCACGAAGAATAACAAACAAATTAATCTTAGGTTTGTTAACCATTATTTATCTAATCTCAAAACTTTTTGACCCATGTGTCACTGATACATCCAGAGTTGGAGTGGATTCACCATTTATCAAGTGCCCATCAGCACATTGTTGCAGTGATCCATATGGTTTCTTTGACCTCAGCCAGAGTGAAGGCTTCGGGCTCGTTTCTCACTGACTCTTCTGTGGCCTGGATTTCACTTTCCTCCTGAGGCAGCATCACCCACAGTAATGGGAGTAGACAACAAGTGGACATAGTAGCTATAGTAGCGCCTGGAGCTACCACAAACCTAAGGGTGGGAGGGGGAGAAGGGCAAAGAGGGAGAGAGGGGTGGATGGGGAGAAAGACGCTCTAGAGCTCAAGCTGACTGACAGAAACCCCTGACCCAGCTATAGTGAAGTCACCTGAATCAATGTTGTTTTCTCCCCTTCACACCTGCTGGTGTGGCGGAATCTAGCTATAGTCCTACAGAATATTGCACTACTACTGTGGGTCGAGCTTACAGAAACCTACTGTGAATCTGGTGGTTTGATAAATGAGGAGAAAGAAAATTTTAGTATGCACCATGCTTTTTAACAGATATTCTTAATGCATAAAGACAAGCAATTAGGCTCCAGTTGCCTGAATAGGAAAAGTAAAGAGCAGCAATTGCACCACTGGTGGTAATATTTTTGACATCTTTAACTGGTAATTCCATTAGTACGAATAGGAGATGTGAGGTGAAGCTTGCCACGGCTCTGGTCGATTCTTAATCACCTGTATGGGTTTCCTCTCATGGGTCTGTATGACTCCAATGCTCATATCTTTATGGTTATTAAAGTTAACGATTGTTGCGTGCCTCATTTACCAGGGCTCTATCAATACCAGTTCAGCACCATGAAATTACCCCAGTCCAGAGAGAGCAGTGTGACAACCGGATTAAGAAGGGCTCTGTAATGCCCTGGCATATATAACTCTCCGTGTCATGAACTCAGCCCGCCTCAAAAAGACCCACTGCCAAGCTCATGCGTGGCGAAGGGAGGGGCACTACAGGCTGCTGACAATCGTTATAGCTTAAATGTCATATCAAGCTTTTATTACTCACATAATTGTTCAGAAATGATGACAACTAATAGGTAAACAACAATAACAGCAACAACAAAAACACACTGGTTTGGAGAAAACATATTCAAAGCTCTCAGAAGTTACCGTGCTGATGAATGCAATGGGTGATTATAGTAAATATATGCAGAATGTGACCTACTTCCTTGGTTTTTCAGGTGTTGGTTGGATACTATTAAAAAGCATGCCAGTTATATTTTGTATGGAGAAGGACATTGCACTTTAAATGTGGTATAAAAAAACTGCAGTAAAAAAAAAGAATATGGTAGGTTGTGTACGTTCACTTACATCCTACTTACAATGTCTTATTTCCAGAACGGAAGGTTGATGCCAGTGGTGCCAGAAATAATATAACACAGACTGCATACTCATATAAAGAGACACATTAGGTAAAGCCAGCAAACTCGTATTCATATCATTTCTGGCTTCTCGCTTTATTTCTTGTCTTGTGTGTGCATGTGTGCATCCTTGTGTCATTATGAACCAACACCGCCACTGAATCAAAGCATGCAGGTGTGGCCACACCACTTGTGTTTTACTGCACCCTGCAGTACGGTTGGCGGTGCCTGACCTCTCTCCAATGTCTGTATGACACAGGTCAGTGCTCGCTCTAAATGAGAGTGGGATGGTGAAATGAGCAACTAAATTGTCCATTCAAAATCACAAAACTGCCTTTTTGAACAGCACCATAGAGCAGCCTTCAAAAAGTGACATTCCTTGGGAGAAAACAATTGGATGCTCTGAGCCCCGAAAAATGTCCTGAATATAGCCCATAAGTCTCAGCTCACCTCTTCTAAAAAGGGTGAAGAAAAGCAAAAAGAAAAGAAAGAAAAAAGTTCTGAAAAGTCTAAAAGTAAAGCTACAAAATTCTACATGAAACTGTTTGGTATGACACAGGCTGTAGCTACTGTCTGGCCGTTTTGAATACTGGGTGAATGACACAGTGGAGGAGGTCTGATGCACGATGGCTTTCTCAACCAGCTATCACGCCATATCAGGCCTTCTGTATGTCGGGTCTAGAGCGACATGTCACTCTAAGTTCAGGCAAGGTCTGACTGGATTGCACACAATGCATTATCTAATATACATAATGCATCAGCAGGCACTTAACATCAAATTATGGATGCATGCAAAAATTCCCTGACTAGTGTATGTAGAAAAATAGCACTTTGCTGTGCAAATAATCTGCCCACTTTCTATAAAGCCAAGCAACTGGAGAGTCCAATGAGTTTGCATAACTGAGCCCAATATGCAATAAATGTCAATAATCCCTCTCCCTGGCATGTCTGCATGTATTAATGTTGCCCTTAAGCATTAAAGCTACAGCCCACTGTTTGTTAATGTTGTCTCCTATGACTTTTGTCATGTAATGGGTGGAGGCCCATTTGAGCTAAAGCAGTTGAAAAGCATGTACAGTAGCTGTGCACTGTATGTCTGGCTAACTACATATTCTACAGATATTCTAAGGATCTTTTAACAACAGCCTTCAACTCCTGCATATGTTTTGTGATTCATTGCCTGTTTCTATTAAGTACCTTAAAGAAGAAGAAAATTAACACAGGAGACTGACTTTTAAATGATGCATTTCTGAAATGATAATTGTATTTAAGATCACTGACCACTTTCTCAAAGACTGACTTCCAAGTAATGATCAATCTACAGTAAGTAAGAGCAAAAGAGAGGAAAACCAATGTGCTAAATACTTAGCTTCTGTTTGACGATGCAGAGTAACAACATCAGATTTGGCATTTAGCAGCTGACCTTGGTGTCAGCAGCAGCAAGGACAAGAGAGTGTTGGTAACTATGAAGAAGACAGGAATGTGAAGCCGTCATAGAGATGCAATCTATCATGAGTGATGCTATTTTATTTAAACTGATCAGGCAACAAATATTTTTTTTCATAGGTGATAGGTCATACACTCAACAAATGTGTAGCTGTTACACTTGCTATTTGAGATACAGTATATGCAGTACTTTATATTAAGTAAGCATTGCAATATTAAATTTACCATAATAAATGATTACATCCATATAATCCAATAAACATCTCTCACTCACTCACTCACTCTTATTTCATTCTTTGACCAAGTATTTCTGACGCATTTTCTGTAAAACTGTAAATGCCTTCCGGGAGAGGCCTTCCAGACCTACAAGTGTGGTCATTCGAAACAGCTTTTGCACCCTGATGTAGTTTGATGCGACACTGTACAAACTGTAATTTTTAAAAACTGAAAGTCCTTTCAATACATTCAAGAGCCCTTGTTATGGCTGCAGAAAAAGATTATGTGGAAATTATTTAACAATCCAATCATTCAAATCGTCACTGTTAATTCTCAATTTAGATAACATTTTTAATGTAAAAGTAAATTATCCTCCTCTTAAAGCATTGCAGATACCTTTACAAATACATTCTCAGCCCTATCAGAGAACAGAATGGAGACTTGAAATACAGCACAGTACACAATGCACAGCAGATTAACTATGAGCCAAATAGACATCGGACAATGATAATCTATTTTTGTGTCACAGAGCCCTTAAATGGGTTTTCTACCTGTGGGAAAGAATTACAGCCATGACAAATGACTATAAGCAAGACATGAGATGGGCAGGGGTTAGTGGGGATGAGAATGAGACGAGAAGGGGAGCACAGTTATTTGCAGACTCTAAAATCGGAACAATACGAGGAGTGGAACACAATATGGCATCAGATTACTCACAGCGAAATCCATCAAAACACACAATTCAGTCACTCAATATCATTACTGCCGGCTTGATAAGCTTTTAAGCTGGAGATAACATCTTGATGTGGTAACACAAGTGGGAGAAGAGTCTCAGACTCATCTGTTTGTGCTACTGAGGTCACAACAGAGAAAAATGAACCACGTACCAAAACACTGAGTGAAATGATTCATGACAAAAATGACTGACAAGTTTATCATTAACAAACAGCCATCTCCCGTCCCCACAGAGATGAAGACAACAACAAACTGCCCCCACACTTGACATTTCTTTTTAAAAAAAAGTTTGTATTCTGTAATGTTTATTATCAGAACTTTCATTACATGTTTTCTGTCTGCAGAAATCAAATTATATTCAGATGTTTCCTGTGGCTGCCTATCAAATTTGTAACTCTGGTAAGACACTGAATTCACTAGCTGAATGCTGGAGCCTCTTTTTTGACTGAAGGTGATTACTTCATCTTCCATAGCAATCTTCTGTGGAGAGAAATCAATCATAAATTGAAATATGATTCAGTCAGAGAAACTATCCCCCATCTACGAGATTAAATATTAGCAGTAATGAATGACACAGGCGCTTGTACCCATTAATTATAAAGATTAGAATCATGACTTTGTTTGGAACCCATGCCCACACTAATTCTCAAGGTCATTCCCTCTTACAAGAGGACTTACAGGCAAGAAACAGCCAGACAGAGCAAATGAAATGTTTAAAAATAGTTTCCTATTCATTTTTCGGTAGCTTCATATCTTGTTTATAAGCTAATAGGAAAAATAGAATAACCAATAGTCACATACAGCGCATGTACCTTGGACGTTATATTGTCTTGTAACTGTGAAACCCTTAAGTAGAGATGAAATAAAAACCTGAATCTCCTCATCAGTCTTGCCTCTACATACTCGTAAATTTGATCTGTGCCACCAGGGTGGACTGTGAAATCATGTGGCTGCACATCAAAGTGTGACTGAACTCAGTCCGCATACTAATGCCACAGCAATGCATTCACTGAGCTCTGTGACAGAGAGAGAGAAGAAGAGAGAGGGAGAAAGCAAAAATGTAATGAGAGAAAATCTCCCTTCAGAGAAAAATAAATATATTGGAAAAACTGAATTATGTTGACATTTAGTGAATATTTTATCCAGGGAGAAAAATAAGGTTAAACACAATTTTCAGGCACATAAAGGTCCACCTTGACTACATTTCTATGCTGGTATCTATCATTTATCCATAGATTGTTGCAAAAATACCTCGCTCCTTACAACACATCAACTTGGGAAGAGATATGAATGGCTCACTGTGTGAGTGTGTATCCCTTTTATCCATCATATCCACTACATCATTTCCCTGGTCATTGCCTGCGTACTGGTGGTGCTACAAGTCATGACTGTGGGATCAGGGCAAGGGGATAAGTGATTGTCTCCTAGCAGACAGACGAGCTGCCTTGACAGGCAATGAAGAAAGGGGCCTCTGCACAGACTTAGACTTAGATGCTCTCCCTATTTCTCTCTGTTCTGTCTCCCTCTATCCATTCATCTACCCATCTGTCCATCCATCCATCCATCCATCCAGCGCTCTCCAAGGTAGGTCAGAAGAAAGATCCTGTATGGCAGTTCATTCCTCACTCTGATGAAGCTGCTTGTTAGACTCATCAACTCCTCTGTGTGTGTGCGTATCTCTCTCTCTCGCACCCACACCCACAGATACTCGTCACACTTGTCTTAGAATGTCTGCTTTCTCTTCTCTTGTCTCAGGTCTTGCTCTCATTAAAGACATCTCCAACAGTGGAGTGGATGTATAGCATCTGACCAGCCTGAACTGTGATATCTTTGCAGAGAGCAGATTACACCATGCACGGCCCCACATTACTCCAGTTCACTGACCAGAGGTCATCGAGGCTCAGTGGCCCTAGTGGCTGAGCGCTGTTGCAGTAAAAATGCATCTTTGCCCTAAAAAAGATGCTTTGGGTTAAACACATGCACGCCACAAAGGAAACATGCAGAGGGCACACAAAGATTAGACTTTCAGAATGACTCATATGTGTTGTGGTAATTATTGCAATTAGCTCTGTCATACAAAAGAAGTATGGTACAAGCAAATGTTCCTAAATGACAGTTATTGGTTGTGTACTTATTATCTTATGTTTGACTTTATTGCAAAGAAATGTGTTTTTGATTAATATCATCATGGGGTAATTTGTACATTAATTCTTACATTATTGCCCTGCACTGTCAACACCTATGCACTCGAAATGGTAGAAAATGCAATAATGATATTTGCCAGATGCTTCTTGCACACAAATCAAATTAGAGTGCAGCTCTCAAGGCTCAGCAACAGATGGTTGATCACAACAAGAGGAGAGTAAACCCCCGGTAGTTACTGTACTATGACAGACTCTTCTGGAAGCGTTCCATTATTTACCCATTTCCTCAACTGATGGCATTTTGTAGCAGGAAACTGCTATATGTTTTAAACCAGACAGACTCATTCAGCTGCATACAATGGCAGCTTGTTTGAATGTGTTTAAAAGGTCCTCTATCTTTCTTTCTCAGAGTTGCTGTAGCTGAGGCAGATGCCAACTCCTTTGAAAACAGAAATGTCTTCAGACCCGCCTGCTCCGATTGGAATTTAATTAATCACCTTCAAATCTGGCATGTAGCCTTTTAAGAATAGTGCAGCTTCTTGTAGACGTCATTTATGGAACTAAAAGCCCTCTCTGGCCTTTACCTGGAGGGCTGTGATAAGGCAAAGATGTTAGGGTGAGACACAGATTGTGTGTGTATTGTTGAGTCTACTATTGCTGACCTGACTACCCTCGAGGCTCTCTGTATTAAAGTACAGTATGTACTCTCAAAATATTGTAGCAGAGCACAATCTCCTACAGAGGAACAAACTGATAAAATTTGACATTTACTAAATCACTTAAAGGGGAATAGTGGTTTCACACAACCTGGTTCTAATTTATTGCAGTTTAGGGCAAGACATCTATTGATAAAAAAAATACCTTATTTTGTTTGTTAATTAGAGCAACACAACCAGACATCCCAGCCCAGAGAAAGTCATTTCAGGGAGCTGTTGGGTCAATGGTGGTGGGTGGTGTAGACTAATGGGCTCTGAGATCTTCTAAACAGGGTGTGTCTGTTGGTCAGAGCATGTTATTAACATGCTCAACACAACACCCCTCCCCAGCACTGGAACTACTACAACTACTACTACTATTTCCAAGTTTAACAGTTTAACAGGTATGATAATGTTCAACGTTGTAATTTATCATGCTAACATTTGCTAATTAGCACTAAAAACAAGGTACCACTGCTTGAGGCTGACGGAAAGTCATTAGTTTAGCACATATCCGGACCTACTGTAAATCAAAGTAGCAAGCTAATTGTTATAATAAAAATACCTAAACTAGAGAAAATGGTGAGCAATTTCATTTCAGTTGTTCCTGAGAGGAACTTTGATTGTGTGTGTTTCAAATTTCATAGCAAACCATGGCACCTGTGGTGACATCTTACTATAAAATTAAATTGTCAAGCTCACAACAGTGCTGGATGAAACATCCTCCTTGGGGGACCATGAATGTCTACAAATTTTCAAGGTAATCAGTCTAGACGTTGTTCAGGTATTTCAGTCTTGACCAAAATGGTGAACTAACCACTTGCCTGACATTGCTATTCTTATAAAAAACATGCGCACACAACACACGCATAATGTGGAAATTAAATGTGTTGCTGGCTGTTACTTTTTCATAATTAAATTAGTCTGAAAATGTTAAATTTAAGGACATCCTTTTGAGATCCGGTATCTGGAACAATTTGTCATTATTTTGTCTGGACAATATTTAATCAGTGAAGTGATTTATAAATGAATAATGAAAAATCTATACATTAATCAACAATGAAAAAAAAATCAGTTGCAGCTTTGTGACAGCGGCACATGAAAAGGATGAAAAGAGATGGAGGAACAGGCAGTCAGATTAAAAGACAGATGGAACAGGTTGCCAGCCAGTGAGCTCACCATACTGTTGTGTCTCTTTGTATAACGCATCACAAGGTACCTCCTTTTTTTTCCTTTCTTTATCAGTACTAGGTCTCTCACTGACCTTGTCAAAACTTTAAAACTTTTCTTTGAGGACACAGTTTAACAAAACTTTTCCACTATATCTATTTGCTCCTCTTTCAGGAGATAAACAAGATTGTGAATATGGGTCAGCCCCGCTGCAATACCTGAAGATTTTCAATCACAAAACTATTGACGCACAACGCTGTGAGGAAGGTCTCTGAGAAAGTCTTCCATCAAAATCACTATCTCAGATCAAAACTTGAAGAAACCATTAGATTTTTCTTATTCAAGCAATTAAATGGAAGCAGAAAGAGGTTCGCTGTTTTTTCTTTTTTAACTTAAGCTTCCTGCAATGTTGATATAACAGACATTTCAAGAGGAAAACCAACAGGGAGGAATGAAGAACCCTTAGCATTAGCTGTCGTGAAATTACCTGTCAAGCTTGTCCTTAAACACTGTTAAACACTCTCTTTAGGAACACTGCAGCCTTGGACATGACAAAAAAAAAAACATTTCTAATGAAAGTGCATATACGCTGTAAACCTTGAAAAAACGTAGAAAGCTGAACACTATTTAACAAACAGAACTCCAGAACTATTGATCGGTGCATATACTGTCAAGACAATCACAACTGTGATATGCATATGACTGAGTGTCAGCTACACTTAACTTGGTACTGTGCACTTTGCTCTACAGTATCTCTGAGCAAAAGCACTTTTACATCAGAAGTCATATTAAGGCTTCCCCCATTATGTTGGAAGACATATGGAACGCTCTGTTATTTGCCACAAATTGCTGGATCCCAGCTTCAGGTCAGTGACCGCACCGGCCAGGTAATGAGCTGAGGTGGCGACACAAGAGCCCATGTATGCTGCTACAGGGGATACCAAGTAAACACCTCCATATAAGAGACATGTTCTCTGAACACATACAGCAACATTAAGCAAGGTACGCTGTGGTTCCCCAGCAGCAAAGGACTGTTCACTCTGTGTTAATGAATCAATCAATTTCTCCCATATAAATCACAGTGAACGCCTTGCAATGGCGACTGTCAGCATGATGAATTCCTTCATTTCATGTAATAAGCTGGCTGGGAAGTGATTTATCCCTGGCGCGCAGGCGGCTATATACAGCAGTGGACAGAGGCGAGAGATACAAAATGAAGTGTAATATGTCATTGAAATATTTCACATGCAGTCAGTGAATAAGGTTGAGCCGCAGGAAAAAACACTTGCGTCCAAAATCCAGTCGATAGCACAAGATTTCACTCAATCTCTGGTTGAAGCAGCCAGTTGGGACATTCGCTTGAATGGCTGGTCTTGTGCTGCGTAAGCTACTGAAACACATTACTTGAATTATGCACTCTCTTTTTTCTTTTCATGGCTCATGTCCTAGTTACTCTTTACATCACAGGATCAGAAAAAGATAACTGGGAGTAAGAACTTCATTCTAATGCTATTGATTGCCTTTGCCCTGCCCTCATTCAGGGTCAAGATTAAGAGCTGTTGTAATTTTTTTTTAAATGCAGACCTCTCTGGCTAAGTAGAAGATACTGCTTGTTAATCGATTTAAACTGCTGCGCACTATATTCAAAGCATCACATGTAACAATCACCTCTGAGTTTGTGTGAGTCTTTATGGTTTTGTGCTGATCCCAGCTAAGTGGTGCTATTTGTAGACTGAAGTCCATCTGCAATTTGACTCAAAAACCTTAATTTATAACTTGTTAGGAATCTATAACAGTGAAAGTCATAATAACATTTCACAGTCTTCTTCAGAATGAGATAATTGGAAGTGAGACATTAGGTAGGAATAGGCCACTAAATGAAAATAACATCACTCTGTGAGCACTTTCAATAGATGGTCTTACCCTGACTAATTAGTTGCTTTGTATGCATGTCTGTTCATGTAGATTACAGCATGTTATCAATGTCTATTTCACAAGAGTAACTCAGTGACAACCTTCTCAAAAAGTCCCAAAAAGTTTTGGGTAAGGAGGTAAAATCCCCCTGAATAAGCCCCTGAAGAGCTGTCTAGCACACGTGCACCTCTTTATCACCATCTTTATGGTGCTATTTGGTTATTAATTAAAAATAAATTAGATATTCCCAGAACCTATGGGCTGTAGAAACCAAAAGGTGATGTAGAAGGAAGTGTTTTAACGACTTAGCAAAGGTGATAATTATGAAGCTGCCACCATTTGTTACCTCATCATTATACAGTAGGTGTGCATGTGACTATGTGTGCCTGTGTGTGTGAATAGATCGAAGACTCTTTGTCTCTTAATATGCGTCTGAGGTCTCATTTGAGTTCAAAGGTCACCATTTAATTATACTGCAGCAAATACTTAATTTTCAATTATAATGGCACTGGGGAACTCACCTTGAAAAAGGACGACTTACAGACGGGCGGACAGGGCCTCTGCTAACCTTTTCAGAAATGTTTTTTCTAAGAAACACTAAAGTTTGCCCGTGTGGTAGATTTCCATGGGTCTGTGGCGTAATGAAGGTTATGTGTTTGTGACCCTTTTTAGCATCTACTGACGGGTTGTGTTGCAGGGATAAAATCCAGCTGCAAAGGAATCACACAGTCTGTCACTCACTCACACAACCATGCCACTTAATTTAACACTTATGATTGCTGTTAGGTAACAGTAAGTCACATGCAAATCAGACCTGTACATAACTGAACTGTGAACAACAGAAAACTGAATTTGGAACAAGAAATTCTAACATACAATAAAAAAAGCCATGACACAGTTGGTCAACTATTGTTTGAATCATTTTTCCAAATCAAATCACCTTAGGATATCACCAGCAGTGGGGAAACTGCTATTGAATGATGATGTACTGTTTCTGCATTGAAGTCAAAAGTTGAAACGGTGTCAAGTGGCAGATTTGACAATGTACTTTTAACTTAAGCTCAGTCCAGAGGTGCTGAGCCACTTTAGCAGAAACATTAATGCCCTAAAGAAAGTGACAGCTTTTCTTCAGGGTTTGACTTTAATATAAAAAAATATAAAAAACTGAAAAGTTTAGAAATTTTCTCCCCCAGAAATGAGGCTAGCATTATGCAAAATTGCCCATTTTCTGATGCCTCAAATCTTCTCAGAGTGGCAGCCAATAGACAGCACTCAGCAGGACGCTTTCCTCCGAGCAGCTGGCATCACTGAGCCTGAGCAGTGGGACAATGAGTGATGAAACGGCTCCTGAACCAAGCTGCCTCGTTCACGTTCCCTCTTCCTCCCTGTCTGTTTCTCTCTCACATGCTTTCTCTTGAATACTCCACTTTAACTGAAAGCTTCCCTTGTTCTCAGCATGGCAGAGCGGATGCAGGTTGAAAGACGTTTCTTTTTTCTTCATCGCAGTGAGAAAATGAGCCTGTTTCTGGCATCGGTAGGGATACAGCTTTTACAGCTTTCTTCTACTGAGAGCAGGTACAGTATGTGAGTGCCAGTTCTCATCATTTCCACTTTGCTAGACATAAAGATGCCCTCCCCCTACACACTTTTCCCACCACCGAACACTGTCACCTATCCTACTCAAAAGTTACAAAGACAGACAAGCAAGAAAAGAGTAGGATGAGGACAGTTTTGTTTTGTTTTTTAATGTGCAATACAATTTTCTGTTTGTTCAACTGTTCATTTCAAACACTGCTCATTTATCAGGCACAACTACCTGACAAACAGGAGCAAAAATACACAATAACTAAATCCTCACAGAGTCACAGAAAGACGAGGGAGCAGAGGCAGAGGAGGAGGAGGGAGGGAGGGAGGGAGGAAGGAAGGCAGCAACCAGCCGCATCTCCAGTGGCTGACTCACTTTTGTCACAACTGGACCCAGTCTGCTCCTCTTTCAGTAACACCTACACTTGAACACCTACACTCATTCTAAGGTGACATCTGTCTGCATCACGAATGCAACCTGCACGGAAACAGGAAAACAGGAATGGTCATTGATGCTGACTAAGATTTTGTATATTCAGGCTCTGGAAATAACAGTCAACACAGGGTGAATTTATTTATTTATGACACACAGTGTATACATTAAAACCTGCATATTAATTTTTGTTTTGTTATTTATCAGCTCTAAAGAATGGGCTTTCAATACTTTCTTAAAGCAATTCCCTCATATCATACAGTATGTATGTTAAAAGAGTTATAATTGCTTTAATCATGCCGGCCATGAAGCAATCCCTTCCTATTGAAACTTGACTGTAAACATAGCTATATCATCAGAAATTCACAAGTACAACCCCTGATTCACTAAAAAAAAAAAATTATTTTTATATAAACTATATATTATATTTTTTTCCTAATTTTATCTGGGAAAAAAACAACAGCTCTATTTTTCATATTATATTGATTTATTCATTGTATCCACTGCCCCAAAGTGGTCAAATTGTCTTTTACACAGAGGACTCAAACAGAAACAAAAGAAAGGACAGTGTACATGACCTCTGTGTTTGTACAAGTACAGCCCTGATGGTAATAAATAAGGGACAATATCCACAATGTCTGCTCAGCAGATATTATGTGCAGGATTAGTGCGGGTGTTTCAAGGAAACACAGTCAGGGAAAACCCAACTTTGGATACTGCTCACTAGTCACATTATGAAGAGGGTCACTACATGGCCAGTATGCAGAGGAAGAATGATTACAACAACCTATAACTTCTGTCACGGTATCCGCCTTTACTTGTGGGTCTCTACTCTTATTTAGTTACTCCTTTTCCTGTCCCTCCACACTGTCAGTAGTTCTAGCTTTTCTGGTAATCATTGATTCATTGCTTTCACCTGTCCCGTTTTCCCCTTTTTAAGCAGTCCCTCTCCCACACTCCAGTTGCTGGATTGTCTGATCTTCCATGTCAACTCTCCAGCCTGCTTTTGAATTCATTGTGAGTTTTTCTTATCCAGTGGTGTATACTCCTCTCCTTCACTACAGGCCACATGACGGACGCCAACTCCACAATCTTCCCCCTCCTTGACTTCATCTCCCATCAGCCCTGGACTCTCTCCACTTCCTGCTTCCTCTGCTCAGCAGTACTGGTCTAAACACCCAGTTCCCAGGTAAATCCCTATCGCTATATTGCAATTACCCTGCAACTCTACACTCACCTTGTCTCTCCTCTCCAGATCCCACAGCACACTCCCTGCTGACCCAGAGGCTTACTGCATCTACCTTCCCTTCTTGCTGTTCATTACTTATCTTGTCATTAAAATACACTTGAACTGAGTTACTGGTGTCTGGCAATTTAATCGGGTGCAAAACTTGTGAGTGTGAGTAGTAGTGAGTACAGTCAATCTCCCCACTTCAACACACAGTACACATAGCATGTGAGACTTGAAAAAATTCAAACACATCCTTCCATAGTTTAGTGAATTTTACTGACTGCCAACACTATTTTTACATCGTTCTAACTCTGTTCTGATTGAAGCTGTGCACCAGCTCTCATTTGGAACACATTTGCATTGGAAGATGAGCTGCATACACCAGCTGGCACTTTACCTAACAGTTTCAAGTACATACAATATAACCCCTGTTTTGCTTCACTTTGTTCAAAATTGTGTTTTTAAGCCAAACAGTTTGGGAGAATGTGTGTATTCTTTTGGGACACGGCAATTACCAATGCGTGTGTGTGACTGAGCAGACTGTTTCTAATTTCCTTTTTCTGCTTTCACCTGTTTTCGTCTTTATTGGCATAGGAGACCTTGATCCTCTGCCTTCTCTCCGTCACTGGGGAGACTTTAGACATCCAAACAGCACCAGGATTGCATGTTAAAATATGTGGCAGCTGTCTGTGATGTTTCAAACGGCAGAAGAGGGGAAGTTAGGAAAAACTGCTGCAGTGAGTTGTTGGCTACTTGAGAACACCACTATCTGCATTTATCCTCAGAGGTTTCAGTCTAAACTGGATATGAAAACTGGTTTTCCTGTTTAACTTCTTCCTACACATGTGAGAAAACCTGCAGGGTCATGAAATTTAAAGAGGATGTTTTCTGAGTCTCAACTGGACCTCAAAATGAAATGCACAATTTAATATCAAAGCAAATATTTGGAGTCCAACTGGCAGTGAGCGAAGCATGCCGGGATGATGGAGAAGGTGGTTATTGCTGGGTGGTCAGCATATCCCAGGGTTCTCCTTTTTCCCCCTGTTAGTATTTTAGAGATTTAACAGCAACATAGTGGACAAGGCAGAGTGGGAGAAAGGCTGATGTGGTATTAGAGACAATGATTTGAGGAAAAAATTCTGTGCTTGTTTGTACTGGATTAATCAGCAGTTGTCCTAAAAGTGAGTGGGAATATTTATTCTGCAGACAAGCTGATAGCACTAATAATGATAATAATAACAACAATAACATTGGTTGAGTCTCTGGGGACAGCTTTTTCTGTGGGCATTTCTTCAATAATTACACGATGCATACCCATAATTCAGCACTAATGCGTTTAGAAAAATAGCGAGGGCTGAGAGGTAGGTTGAACAACAGAGGGAGGCTGAGGTCTTAAAATAAACCAAGCAGAACTAACATGAAGCTGCACTACTGTACAACAGTGTATTTAGGAGATAAAGCAGCTGAAAGGCAAAAATAATCCCATTGAAACATAGGTGGTCTCTGAAAATGCAAATGATGTTAGTTGCTGTGGAACCTGTGTGCCCCAACCCCCACGTCGTTCCTGAGGTGGGCCCAAATTTCTTTGACAAGGGTGCATGTTTTTATCTCATGCTTGGCTTCACCAGGCCTGTGATTGACACAGGCCTTCTTGAAGCAGCAGCGCTCATTGTTTTTAAGACCACATACCTGAGTTATGAATGTTTCATTCAGGAGACTAATTCAATTCAATTCAATTCAACTTTATTTGTATAGCGCCAAATCACAACATAAGTCATCTCAAGGCACTTTACAG
>JAUMHL010000025.1:6904307-6956439 GCA_032362345.1 Sandelia bainsii
AGTCTCCATTATAGTAAATTCAAATGTTATAAAAAAAAAGGTCAGACAACAAAGGGTTTTGGGGAAACACTATTAAATGATCAATTTCTACTCCATAAGTCAAGACTAAATATGAACTGGCTGAGTGGGAGCCCCACGAGCACTGAGGAATGGAAGACTCATGCATGCTAATAATGGTCTTAGAGAGGGTGGAGAGAAAGGGGGCAATAGTAAGAAGCAGGAAAACAGGCAGCAACTACATCATCAATTCAGTATATTCTTTCAATGTAGTTCGTCTGTGTGTTTCTACCATCTCTGTCACTCCCAATTCTTGTTACCCATAACAAGAATGTGTGCAGGACAAGCTTCCAAATTCAGAGAAATCACATGAAAATTTTTGACTAAACCAGCACAGCACTAGATCCATCTTATTGACTTAGGAGACGTGGTGAATAGTTTTTTGCTGGAGTGACGTGCTGGCCTGTCATATCTGAATTTAAATGAGATTAATCAATATAACATGCTGCAGTGGTGGCTGACAAGTCCTGCTGTGTTCCACTGTGAGGGCTGTACAACCGTACAGGGGGAGGTGGGTTTGGCTGGGGTGGAATAAACCCACAGAGTCAATAAGTCACACTAACTCACCTTGCCAACACTCCCGACACCCACCCCTATGAGGAGGTAGGAGCGGAAGAGATTGAAAAAGCAGTCATCCATGTGCCAAGAAACGCCACGTCTGCAGAGAGATAATGATAGTGATGCATGTTCAAGAGGTGACATAAGTCTAGTTTTCACTGGTTGCCATGTAATGTTGAGACAGTTGCTGAGATGTTTGTTAGGTGTCACACAAATAATGCTCTCTCTCTCTCTCTCTCTCTCTCTAAGACACGCATACACACTCTCCCTCGATTAAACTCAATGTGACTCTTTGGCGTCAAGTTCCATCCAGGCTGAATAGTTCCTCTCACCATGAGCAGATTATGATTTGTGGTGAACTGAGGCACACTAGCTGCTTAATGGAGTTGAACAGGTTGGAGGAGTCTCATTCTCATCTGCCAGTAAGAGACATCCGCATACACCGATAGACTGATTGAAAAAAAGGGAACAGCGGAAAGAGGGGAGGAAAGAGATGTGAAGGAGAGATCCACTGGGATGTGTCAAATGTTGCATGAATCACTAAATGCTTCCTGCTCTAATTGGCTCTATTGAGTGCATCAGCGTCCCCCGTGGTGGGGGCCAAATGCCTCCCACTGTATGTGTGCGTGTCTCACACCCAACACTCAGAATAATAGGGATCAAAGGATTGCCAGTGTGCGTACAGTGTGTCATGAAGTGATATTGTCAGTTCCACTAAGACTCGGATCCGTGTATGCAAACGTATGGCGGAGCTCAGGGCTACTGTGCAAGAGATCTGCAATATTTTATTCCAACGACTGAAAGGCTGACATCGGTGTTGAACAGACATTCAAAGTGAATACCAAAGACCCTTGTTCTGGTCCATCATAAAGGACGAGCAAAACTCCACATTCAAGAGTCCACATTCATTTTCATGCAAAATAACTTGAGTATTCCTGACACAAATACTGAGAAGCACACACTAAATCACACACTGATTATGTTGTATACACACACACACCATTGACGCATAAAGAAGAAGGGGAGAATAAGAATACCACTAAAAGGTGAACTGGGGCAGAAAAAATAGCTTCAGGTTTAACTGTTCTGACTAATAGCTTTCAGTGTCTTACATCACCATTACATCACTTTAACCAGACACTTATTAAGTATTCATGGATTCTCCAATCCCTACATTGTTAAAGTAGCCATAATCTTCCTGCTGTGTTTGCAAGTATTGAAAGCGACAATGCAAAATGTAAAAACACACTGTGTGTAATTTTATATTTTTTTGTAACAGCAGTTATAAGAGAAATGACAGCATTTATGATACACTGAAATGTAATAATATTATTAGGCATACACGCATTCATCATTTGTGTAATATATTCATGAATATATAACAAATGCCATATTCAGTGAGTTTTCCAACAATGGCCTGTGTACTGATTTGGACTATGTTTACTACTGCACATTTAAACACTGAGAATACAAGTGATAAATAATAATATGCAGCATTTTGATGACTTGCATTGAGTTCTCTCAATTTTTTATTTTGTTGACTCTCCTTGTTAAGGCTTCTAGCTGTCACTGTGGGTCACCATGCAGTGTTTAAGCTGGTCTCACCTGGCATTTTCGTACTTCATGAAGCTCAAAATATAAATTAAGGCTGAGCCACACATGTACAGCATGCTTTCTTGTTTTTATCCTTCCATACAATAACAACTTGCTTTCTTAAACGTCCATATACCTGTAGGCAGGATCTTACTGTTCTGCGTGCTACACATCTGGGATGGTCTGTGGTGGCTGTGAACATGGTCTGTGTGCATGGAGCGATGGAGGCGAGGATTTGAGGTCACCACAACCACAACCACATGATAGGTAGTCATACATGCAACTAAGTGGGCCAGATGCACACTCATAGCAGTGCAGGCAGTGTTCACACACAGAAGAGTTGTTCATGTGAGAGTCACATTTGTAAGCAACAGTTACAGTTACAGATACATGAGGGCTATTATCTACCACACAAACTGTTTGTTAAATTTAGCAATATGCATACCAGTATAAAGATATTTTGAATGAGCTACCTTAATAATAAAATACTTAGCACTACAACTGTAGAACATGTACGCACATGTATGTAATCTATAACCTTGGAATATTAAACAGATTTGGAAATATTCATTGTTGTATATGGAGTAATGCTTACATTAGAGCAGGATAATAAGAAGATATGGGCATTATTAATCTTAGTTGACTTTTTCGAAAGGTTATAAGTCTTTAATACAGGGCTGTAGATTGCAGAAAATGAAGAAGATTTAAAAGGATATAGGCTTTTTTCTGATTTGCTGTCATTTTTCAGAGGCATTTAGGTTTTTCCTGTCACAGAGGCACAGGAGCATCAGGACAGGATTTGTTGTTTTTATATGCTTGCCTGCAACACAGGAGATAAATTGCTAAAATACTTTACTGCAATGTCTCCTTATGAATGAGTAAACCTAGAATTTCAGCTAACAATAAATCTTTAAGTTTTTTTCTTATATTTCCTTTTGCCCTTCATTTTTCTTGATATCAAGAGGTGTTTAACATCACAAAAGGGAAAATAGGAAGCATGTGTGATGTGCTATATACTATATGCTACCAAGCATACAGTATCTATTAAAAGAAACAAATCACCAGCACTCAGCACTACAGGTGTAAATGTCTCAAGCAACCAGTTCACACTGTTGTCAAAGTTTCTGTTCTTAGTTTTTATTAGGTATATACTATTATATTGTTAACATAAAAAATACATTATGGATGATAGCTTAAGCTCTGAGTCATCCTAACATTTTTACAGGAGAAATTTGCTTTTGACAGTATTATGCAAACTGAACTCTTGAGTATATATAATTCGCATGTGTGCAGATGGCACGTGGATCGAAACAATTAAAAGTACATAGAAGATGGAATAAACTGAGTTCTCGTCTGGCTCCTAATTAACAGTGAACTGCAATAGTCAGTACAAAATTCAAACAGCTTAAATCATAACAATAGCACAAAGCTGATCCCCTCGTCCACATACAGTATAAGTTCTGACAAAACTGTTGCCAGAAAGTGTTACTATTGTTTTAAATGAGCTGAAAAGCATACCATTTCAGTGTTTCAGTACTTTTGAGCATTTTTGCCTTTATTAAAGAGATGACAGTAGGGAAATGACAGGACATGGAGGTAGAGAGAGATGGAAAATGACAAGAAGTAAGGATCTACTGCTGAACTCATGGAGCAAGCAACCTGTGCATGTTGTTTATTTGTTATGAAGGATAAAAGAAAGATAGCTAGCCTTGTTTTTGTAACTAAAACTTTTTTCCGTGCATCAAGCCATCCCAGACTAGGCAGTGTGTACTCAGGTGAGCAGGTGAGTGGGTGATAACACTTGCTAACCATCTTGTGTTCAGAAGTGTTGTTATGGTTCTGTTGTTTGTTTATTCCCATTCCCCAACTCTGCCAAAATGGCAATCGAACAGGGACAGTCTGACTCTTGGGGATACTTCATCAGTCTGATAACCCAATGACTTGACGTCTACTTACACTACGCAAGAGCATGTACATACACACACACACATGCACACAAACACAATATACTGTATTGACATAGAGAAAAAAATGGTAAAACGTTTTCTCTCACAAACCTCTGAAACTCTGGGTAACCCTCTGACCTCTTTCATTTCTTGTACCTCTTGAGGCTGCTGAAAATAAACCTAGAGGACTCACGGTGTATCCTGACCACTCTGTCTTAGCTAAAAGTGCCAGGCGTCACCCCAAGAGAAACATCTTTAGATGTACAAAAACTGAGCCCCTCAGGCATTTGGCTCTCCTTTACCTATCTGAAAGCCCTTACAGTCATCGCAAACATTCACTAAAACAGCAATCCAGTGGATAAACCTGGATACCACCTGTGGTAAACACTGCAAAACCACATGTGTGCACAGTAACCCTGTTTTGTGACCATAAAATTCTAAAACTCCATTTAGTCTAACTTTTCTAACTCAACTTCACTTCCCCTCAAGCCGTAAAGCTGGCAATGATCAGAGTGCACTCATTAAAGGAATAACACTTGGGGAACATCAATAAATGCCCAGAAGGCTCTTGGTTCAGGTCAATCATTCTAGTCAGTTAACGGTCTCCAAACAACAGGGCAAATTCATCATATGGCCTAATCACATTGGGCAAGTCCACACTTCGCCTCAGAACAATATCCGCTAACAACATTAGTGAAGGGCTAGTAATATGATGTGATTTCCTGTTGTCACACAGAGGTGCTGATCGATGGTAGGAATGAGAGGAGCATAATTCAGGGAAACCCAGTGTTCCAACACAAATGTGTCTACCTGCTGTACGCACACACACAGTTACGGGTGGAGCTCCATGCACAAAGTACTGTGTATTTGTGTGTTTAATGCCACACAGTATGAAATAAGAAAGTATGATACCTCTGTGTATGATAAATAAAAAAGGCAAGGCAATGCTAGACGCCACTCTTGTATGGCTGGAAAATGTTGGTATATTGCTTTGAGTTTGTCAGGTTTTGGTCTTTGCTGGAAGTGAGAATAATATGTGTTTTCCTGAATGAAAAAAGTTATTTCTGGGGTCAACAGATTCAATTAACCTTTAAGAAGAGAAGAAAAACTAGAAGCAAATAAATCCTTCAGTGAACCCATGGATGTACTCGCACACTCAGTAGACAGCATCAGCTTCCTATGAATTGAGCTCAGTCACTATGTTTCTCTCCAAGAAAGAACTCCTAACCAAGTCTCATACTACAGTATGTGCATCTCTTATGGAAATAACTGCTAGGTTTATAGTTGGATTCTTAGGAACTTAGATCAACTACAGATCTCTGATATATCCTTAATTTGTGCTGCACAGTATAAACCTCTAATAACAGCCACAAAGAGTTTCACACAGTGTCTACATTCACTATGACCAAAGCCAGCGTGGTGAGACATGAAGTGTAATTTTACTGTCATTGCTAAAACCAACATCATCAGCCTTGAACCTTTTCTGCAAAATGACTGGATTCAAGTCAGTGTATTATCAATTTCCAAAAGAAAATGAAAGAAAAGAGAAAGAAATCATTAGAATGACGTGCATTTTTGGTGATTTTCAGTGCTAACTGTAACTGACAAGTCAGTGATTTTTTATGAGCAAAATATTTTATCTAAAAAATCTGTGGAGGCAAAGATTCTTTACTTTATTTTGTATTGCAAAATCCTAACAAAGGTGGCCACATTTATTTTTTATCTCTCGTATTAGTACTTCACTCTGCTGAGCCCCTGGGCCAACTCCAGTCTCCGATGTATAGTCCTGTGCTGAGCAGTCACTGAGCAGTAACAGTGTGGATGTTCTATGGTGTTTAAGCGTTACTGGGCTCTTGAGCGTGGAGAACTCAGCACAGAGGCAGTCTGTCTGCTCTGCCACATCACTGACAGGCGAGCAATGGCCCCTGGTTCCAGGCCTCAGAGGCTCCCCTCCTCCTCCACCAAACACCACCTACGTCTCCCCAGCAGTACCTCCATCCATATTCACAGACGCTTGCTCCCTGTCAAATTCGTCTCCCTGAGCCTCCTCTGCTGCCCAGCCTCATTGTCACTCAGCCTGGGATGAGTGACCAGGGAAACTGGGAGGAGGCCAGGGCCTGAATAATGGGTATTCCATCTCCCAAGAAAAGAGACCAGCAGTCTGTTTAGAGGCAATCTTAGTGTGCCTATGAACACAGATTCCTGAGAGACACACACAATAAAAGTGTGAAAACAACAGGAGGAAAAAACAAAATGGTGCAAAAAAAAGAAGGCAGGTAGAGCTGTCAAAGAAACAAAGGAAACGTGTTTCTCCTCAAACAGTCTTCACAGCTGTTATTATCTGTGGCTCCATGGCAATTACCACATCATATAGTTATTCAGCAAAATGGAAAACATAACACCCCACAATACATGCCACACCATACAACAACATAAACTGCATCAGGACACATCATAGCCAACATTTTGTGATAATGCAGCACAGAATGGCTCTCGAAAACAAACAAAAACAGTATGTGGGACTTCTTCAACCTTCTTGATGTGGAGGCTTGATATAGTGAGCAGTGTGATGCAGGTCATCACTGCAGCTTCAAGATCAGCTGCCCTCTGACAGTGCTCTCATGCTGACTGTTGAGCATTTCTGACCAGGCTCCAGCTGACAGCCACTCCTCAATCATGGCATCTCATTATCCATCGTCCCTCTTGCAGACAACAGTAGGCAGTGTGATACCTTGAAGTCACCTTGGATATTTAAAGTAACCTCTTACACTGCTTACACTGTTGATAAATGTTGTAGATCAAATTGATTTTACTCAGAGACTGACTGGCTGAATAATTTTCATATAGCTTGTGGTCCTGGTACAGAGGAGGGTTGGCAGCTCTGTTCTGCCTAATCCAGCTTTGTGCCTGGGCCAGGTAGTTGTCAGCTTCAGCCTGGTCACTTGGTGGGCTGGCAGCAAGCAGCACCATGGCATAGAGGGTCCAGTGTAGTTCACCTGGGCACTGGGACTCACATCCATCCATCTTCACAACAGACTTGAGAGTCCGATATTTGACAGAGGACTTGTCATGCGTCTGGTGGAAGGGCAGGGGGAACCCTGCAACAGATGCTCGAGGAGGATGGACAAGGTTAATGTAGTTGGCTGTACCCTGGGGTGCATCGCCTTGTCAAAAACGAACAGAGGACAGCTTAATGGAAACCCAGCACAAGCAGGTTGTAGAAAAGGTTTGCAAATTTAGAATGACCTCAGTTGTAACCTGCTGTTCTTTCTAAATGTGTGTTTTGTATATATTTCTTAACTTAACATTCTAAATGGCTCAAATGTGCTTTGGTGCCAGCTTCTCTACTGACATGCAAGTACCGTCCTAAACCACTGAAACACTGAAATAGTTGCTAAGGACAATATTTAAAACCAATTATTTTGTTTGGAACAGGCTAATATTAAATTAGATACAGGCTTTTATTTCTCATTTTGTCTTTTCCCCATTTAACACAAACTCAAAACTGTAGCCCAGGGGTCACCAACTAGTTTTCCAAGGGGTCCATATTCTGAACTATCAGTCTACTCGACTCCACTATTGGTCATAGCTGCTATGATCATGATATGTGATAGAATTGATAGATAGGTGTAATTAACCTCCCGTCCACGTGGTTGCACTGGACCGGATGTATGAAAGAGACACCGGTGAGTATGTGGAATGCAAGGCAGGAGTCTCAGGTAACAACAGTAATAAACTGAACTTATGCTTCTCTGAGAGTTTTAAGAGAGGAAAAGTAAGTTCTCCCTCTCTGCAGGAAGGGGTGTGCCAGGGGAAAGGACAGGTGAAGGTCAGTAATGCCCATTTGGGGGTTAGGAGGAGGCGACGGTAGGAGACTGGTGAGCAGTGACCGGATAAGGCTACACAAGATGGTGGAGGCTGACAGCAGGTGAGTGAGGACTGGATGAGGTTACCCGAGATCAGTCCAGGCAGGAAGTGCCAGGTTTGGATTATGACAAGAGTTTTCTGTTTTTCCACTTCCATGCTCATCGTTTTGTCATTTTGTTCTATTCTGATACTGTCGTTGTGCTAATATGTATGTCAACTTGTTTATTAATAAAGTTGCCGAAGATGGAGCCATGGGTTATGTGTTTTACAAGTGATGGCATTGTCACATTCCCGAAATGCCTCTCTGGGACATTCAGAGAAAAACACAAGTGGAGTGTTCCACATAGTTTCTCCAGAGATGGCTGGTGCTTTATCATTATTCAGACATTTGTTAGTGCAAATTTCCACAGCTAACACAGTGAAAGATTTAGGAAATGGTGAAAGTTAAGCCTCAACAATATACTTGCTCAGAAAGTGCTTTGCATGCCACAGGCCTGGCGTGGGAGACAAATACTGGAAAAGGTGCATTTTACACAGCGTGCTGGAATAGAATGGTAAATATTGTAACACCAAGTCAGTGAAATGGCTGTCACTGTGGGACTTGTGTGTCCATGACTGTAGCCTGAGGTACAACAGAGGAGTTCAACACCAAACAGAATACACTCTCTCACCCCCTCCACTCTGAAGTCCAGTCTGCTCTATATAAAACACCATGTCAGTGAAATTCACTTGGACAGCTACATGTTTTTCTATTTTTTTTCCTAGGGCTGTATCATATTCTCAGATCATTTATAAATGAGTTGGCTGGATGTCTGCATCAAAAGACGTGCCTGAGCATGGCGAGAGCATGATAATAGGCGCACTAGCTATGGCTGCTGGACGTTGGTTTTCCCTAATAAATAGGTTAGTATGTAGAAAAAAACTAGGCATGTAGATTTTTTTGTCTTGTGTCGCACATCTGTGGCAATTTTCAGTGTAAAAAGCAGAGAAATAACAGTCAGAAAAGAAATGTGTATGTTCATATGCACATTGCATGTGTGTGCACTCACACAGCATCTATTCAGCTTAGAAGTAAACCAAATCTGAATAATCCTGGCAGTCATTTTAGAAGAGAAAGGGTGAAAAGAGAAACGTGGCTGAAAGAGCAGGTCAATATAATGACTTCCATGGCTCACAGAGTCTCGGATTAAGGCAATCAGGCACTATGAGATTACTGAGGCTGAACTGTGTGTGTCTATAAGTGCACATTCTTTTATGTGTGGCCCATTGTAGGGTTTAGTCTGAACCCAACGCCAGACATCTTACGCTTCAGGGCCAAGACATAAAAGCTCACCCTGACGAAATGCGTGTGCTACACGGCAGGAAAGAGGCAATGACTGTGTGTGGGATGACAGATCCGGCTACCTGAAGAAGGTGTGCAGGTGTCAGTCATATTTTGCCTCACATGCAGTCATGACGGCTCTGACATCTGTCCATATACCAGAGGTCTTTGAGTTTCTGAAGCCAAGGTCATTTGTGCTGCAGGGGCTGGAGGATCATTAAAGCAATCTAAAGGTCTTGGACAACAATGGCAAATATGTTAAGTTTGCCTGAAAAAGGTGTTTGTCAGCATTTGCTAGAGAAGGGGTCAGTGGATCTGGACATGCTGCTGCTGACTGCCAGAGGATATAAGAGGGACTTACTATGGACCATGAGCCACATTGTTCATCACAGAGGAACAGAAGGCCTGACCTTCAACAGACATGTCAGAGAATACGGGTTTGAGTGCAAATATCTTACTGAGGACCTGGGAGAAACATCCATTGCAAGGCTTTCTGAGCAACTCTTTAAGTGCTAGTATAATCAAGATTTAATTACATCTTGCATAATTGTTAACATTTTAGGCAAAATGTGGCTCCTGAACATCAAAACAAAAGCTACAGGCTTTTAAAACGGCAGCACTTTACAACAGTACTTTTCCTCCTTTTCACAGCTGTGTATTAGTTCAGTACAGTGGTAGGAGAAGTGAAACAGTTGCATAACAATTGATCAGCTCCCTCATTGTAAATGGCTGAGCGCTGCTGTCTTGCCAAATTTAACTGGAGGGTTGGGACTGGAGTTGTGGGTGGACATAGGGCCTGCTTCCCCCTGGCTTTGACAGGGGCCCGCGGGCTGCCCAGGGCTCTCAACATCATTTCTACCCCTAGTTCCCTTTCATCTTCATTATTTATAGACTTGGAGCAGAGGAACAGTCTCCCTTGTGTGAGCTCATTGGGCTTATGTCTCCACTCCGTCCCCATTACACAGAACCTTTATTTACACAGACATAACAGGTTAAGCACCAGCCTCACAGCGACAATGCTATAAGCGTTTCGCTGTGAACAGCAAGAGAATTTATCAAGTTTTGAGAAACCGCTCTTTGTGCTTGGTATCCTTGCATTAGCTCTAAACTAAATGTCATCATCTCACAGTTTACTAATGTTTTCAAAGTCTATTATCCTTTAGGGAGAGAAAAAACAAGTCTGAGAAAGCAGCTTTAAATCTGAACTAATCATGCTACAGTTTCATTTGATAATTTCCATCTGTCATATACAGATATCATAAACCAAAACATAATCAAGTAACTATAAAAAATATATATATACAGAAAACTCTTGGAGAAAATAGTTGAGAGAGGAGTAGAGAGATGTACTGAGGATCATGTCGCCACGTCTCTTGAAAACACTTTAGACAGTGCAGACTTTTAAAGCCAAATAGTGTGATGATGGAAAGAGAGAGGAAGTGGGAAACAGACTGAGGAAGGAACAACATGTGTATTTGTGCAATCCACTTTATCTTCCTCTGAAATATCAAAGGGCAACGTTTGGAGCTTTTTGTCATCCTGATTTTAATACAAAGCAGCTAGATGGCTTTGTAGGACAACAGGAAGACAAAGTTTTCTCCCTCAGGCTGATGCATCCAAAGTCAGCCCATCAATCTCTAGACCCGCTATGTCTGGGTCCACTGCTTGGGAATTCTGCGTGAATGCCAAAGCTGATGAAAACTGATGCCGGCCAATTCTTTTTTTCTACTTTGAATAATCAGGTAAAATAGTGTGATATATTGAGTGTCAGCCTAAATCTATATGGCTGTGTATATGTCTGCATGTCAGTGTGTGTACATACTGTATATGTCAGTGGTGCCATGTGTTAAACCATGTATGAAAGTAATTACATCCCTGGAATGAACCAGTGTAAAAACTTGAGGATGCAATTATGCTCCCATTGAATAACTCATCCTTCCTGGCAAGAGCTAATTGCATTAAAATGGATTGTGTATAGTCCTCTAGCATGAGGCATTAAGATTAACGCCAGGAGAGTTAATAGTGTGTCATCTTGTGAGCCCCCCCTCCACCAACCAACCACCCGCCCTTCCCCACATCTCTAATATAAGATTAGATGCAGGGAGAAAAACGGAGTGCAGGAGGATAGAAAAACATGTTCTGTTTCTCCTCTCAGCATCTGCTCTCCCAGCTGGGAAAAGACCCAAGCTATTCATCAGGCTGTCTGCATGTATTGAACTCACTCAAAGGTCACAGCGTTAAAACACCAATCTGAAATCCTCTGGCCTGTTTTAGAGCTCCGTCCCTTCAAATAGACCAAACCTTTAGGCCAAACTTATTTACATACAGCTCGGCTGTGGGTAGATGCATTTCTGCATCATTTATCAACCGCTACTTTTCCTCCATGTTTGGTGGCTCGGGGTCCTGTTGACAATACTGTATGTCTTCTCCTTTTTATGAAAATTTCATACTTTATTGTGATAATTGTTTTGCTACATAGCACTTTTTTTAAATATTTACACTTGAACTTATGAGCATACTGTATGTGCTATGCTAGCACTGCTGAAACTGGTCATGTATCTGGACACAGAGGAACCCTCTGAGCACTTCAGAGCCGCTTGTTCTCTCTTAGGTACAAGTGTAAGGCGTGTGATCTGTGTGGTAGCAAAACTCACACACACACTTGGGGTCCGAGAAAATGTGTGTGCTCAGCTGTAACACTCCCAAATGGCTGAATGCGCTGTGTCACAGTTCCCTGTCAGGCCCTCAGCGCTCCACCAAGCAGCTAATGTCTTGAAGAAATGGGCTCCCGAGCTCAACATTAATCCCTACAGCATTTCTGTCCTCACTTCCCTCCTTCCTTCCTGTCAGAGCAAATTTAATGTGACACATATTCATAAGAACACAGGCCCTTGTAATTGTTCGGGCTCTGGTGGATCCCAAGTCGTGATAACAGCAGTTAGCCATGTGGCTGTAATGCTGGCATATGAAAACTTCAAGCAAGCAGGGGCAAATCCTCACTAATGGCTGCTGAGATATGTTAAAAAAGAAACACAATTTCTCAGTTAAATGATGTGTAAAACAGATCCCACACAGGGGATGTTCTTCAGTTTTTTTCCCTTCTCTGTTCTGGGAAGACTCATCTTAGAAGTTCTTGGCTCATATCCACAAAACATTTTCTCACACATAAATACTGTATATAAAATATATATTCTGCATAACATTAAATTTAGGAAATGACACTTTCTGTGATGTCATGTGCTCAGCTAGCAGTTTTTAACAAGCAGTTCTAATATTAAATGGTGAAGCTGACACTGAAAAATTAATCAGGGAAGCATTACAGTCTTTCAGACACAGACTGAAAAGATGAAAATTGTTGTCAATGATTAATCTGTGCTGGTTCAAAGTAGATTTGACTTTAAAAACAGAGCTGTTGTTTAAGAGCACAATAACTATGTTTATTTATTATACATTTCTTCATGAATTACAAATTATGGCAACTCTGGTAAAATGTAACTTCATTATAAGAATGTTGATGCTGAAAAGAAGATGTTAAGATATATTTCAGAAAGATATTGCATCACGTCACAAAATGCAACTGTTAGCAGGTCTTCTGAACCATTAGATAACGTTTTTAGTCTACTGAATAACAATATGAACTATAAGCGGCAGTTAAGCTAACTGGTTGTGATGGAGATCACAGCCTGACAAAGAGAAACAGAAAAAGAAGCAGAGAAAAGTCTGTCAGAGAATTAAGTAATCTTATCTTATTTACTGTCCACCACCACAGTCAAATTAGTCTAGATCTGGAGTCAGCATTTTAGGATTGTATTGGAGAGCAGCAGATGTTGTTTTTATTAGAAATACATTTGAGCACACAGTAGCAGCAGCTTATGTCAATATTCACTTCTATCTTCTGTGTTGCACTGTGAGACTACAGATTCTCCACGTATGATAAAAAAAAGTGGCCTGGTGGAATGAAAGCATGATGTCTGACACAAATTTATTCTGGTCAAAAGGACAAAAGCTTTGGAATTAAAACTGCATTTTAATTAAACAGGCACTTGAATCATTTAAATGGAGTTGATTACATTATAAGTTATTCTTCTGTTAGATATATTACACATTATTTCAGCACCATCCACACCAAACAAAGCATTTCCCTGGCTGTCCTCATGTGGGGGCATTATAAGATGTTACGAGGCCTTGCATGTACCGTAAACTGTTATCAATGGGGATGTATCATAAATGAAATAAAATAAAAAGATATTAATTATGAAACAGAAAAATTCAAATATTTTTAGTCTGCTGACAAAAAATATTACAGACATTGTTCTCCAGCAGTGGTAAAAGCAGTGTCGCAGTCGTAAAACAGGCAGTGAAGCTGATCAGATTTGAATAACATGCAAAGTTGTCTAGCAAAGCTAATTATAAGATGAACTCTAATAACCTCAGTGTGTGCACAATGTACACTTAGTTACTGCACGTTTTTTCATTCTGTTACGATAATGATAGATAGAAAACAACAACATCAATCAAAACTATTATGAGAAAAGGCAGCATGCACTGTTGCTATAGACATATTATGAAGACACTATGTTTCATTCAGAGTGATTGTCTTAACGTAACTGTGCTCTAGGCTAAAGCTGACTTCTGATTGCTCAAGCTGTTAGGCTGACGAAACACCAATCAGCGGCAATAAGTCTCTGCTGCGCTAACACCATGAGCAGCTTTCTACTGGACCCCTATAGGGAAGGGTTTCTATACTTGGTTAACATCTTCTTGTCTGCTGATTGTTGCTGACAGTGTGCATCTTTGAAGTCTGAGGGTGTAGAAACAGACACCAAAGTGCATTTCCAGGCTTGGTAGAACCAGCTAATGTCTAAAATTTAAAAGCTGTTGGAGAGGAAAATAACCTTAATAACGGTTGCAAAATGATTTTTCCATTGTGCAACAGCAACTTCAGGAAGAGGCAAATTGTAATGTGCTGTTATATTCTGGTTATTATGTTAAGAACAGGTTTAATGAAATCATGCAATGGTAGCACCATCAAACAAATTCATCTCGAGGTTGTGTTAAAATAAGCCTATGAAAATGGAGAAGTGATCAGTATCTTTACAAGCTTGATGCGCATTTAGCTCTCCAATTCTCATTTTATATTTCCACCTATAATGCGCTGCGTTAGTTAGCCCTGTAACTGTTGAATGAGTATGAGAGAGGCTCTAAAACCCCTATCCCTTATTTAAAGCCACACAAAACTAACTAAAATAGCATTTTCACAAACATCAGCATATTAACTACATGCCAGCGTGCACTTCATCCAGCCAACTCACTCCAACATATTAGGATGCATCTATTCCACTCATTTCTTGTTATGAAAGAATTGCAGATTTTGCAAGATGGCATTCAACCCACTTACTTTCCATTTGAGAACATTGCATGCAACCAGATAAAATATTACCGGTTCAACGAATTCGATGAAGAGTTAATACTGAGGGAAGAGAAGCAGAGGAAAGAAGAAAAAGCTGATTTTTCTATGTGTTGATTTGAATGACCTGACAGCAATCACGCCCAAACAGACACTGGGAGACAACAGCTGTAGTTCTGTGAGAGTGTACCGACTGACGCTGTGGTTTCCAAAGACGACATTTGCAGCCCACGGCGTGTCAATTCCATGCCGCTAAAGCAGAGGTGTCTGTGAATGTATCGCCGTGAGCAAGGAGCAGATAAGTTTTTACGTGATTAAAAAGATCGTGCAGCCAATGCAGCCATGGTCTGGCTATTGATTTGGCCGTGGGTTCTCCTGCTGTGGTTGTTTATTGGCCCTTGACTTCACTTTTGTGTTGAGCAGACACCTGCTGAGTTCTGACTGCCAGCTGACAGGCTAGATTCCTGAACTCTGGATGTGGGCTGGATGGTGGCCCACTCAATACAGCCCACAGTTGCACACATGCTCAGAAAAAGTGTGACGGTTGTGTTTGTATGTACCAATTGTCTGCCTGTGTCACTGGACACATTTCTGATGCCTCAGTGCAGACGTGTGTATGTTTGTGTGCACTGAGTTCATATTGACTGATAGCAATGTGATGAGAGTTAAATTTAAACAGCCCGGGGAAGTGTGGAGTAATCGAAGAAGCTGGCAGACAGATTCCTCTCTGGCTGCAGACAGCACCAGTCAGAGAGCTGGCCACTCAATGCTTCTTTTTCAATAGATATCTGTATGTGTGTGTGTGAGCATGTATTGGAAACGCCCCTCTCTCTCTTCGAGGGAGAGGGTGTAATCTCACTGTTTTGTACAATTTGAGACACTGTGAATAAATAATGTAGTCCAAATCTATCTGTTTAAATCAATTTAATAACAAACAAGAGAAGTGAAAGGGTTCATTCTGAATGCAACTTTTTTTAAACAAGTGGAGGCAAGAAGTTGTAGTCTTTTACGGAGCCAGTTTTGTTTCGTATGTTTTCGCCTCAGAAAAAAAAGCAAAGTAAACTCCTCCCCTTTTCTCTCACACACACTAAAGCACCTTTTAGAGAAGAAACCCATTAGGCCTGGAACAAATGGCTGATCTGACAGGAAGGGCTCAATAATTCAGCAACCATTGTTTCTTCTGATGTGCACCGCGCTCTCAATTGAACTCTGCTCTTCTGTTGTTTTTCCTCTACCAACTTGATGGATCTTTTCACTATGAAACAACTTTAGGAACACTCCAAAGACCTTAAGAATATAAATAACAGCATAGCTAGAGGCAGCGACTGTGGTGAGAGTATTATATATAAACACACACATGCAGGCAAACAAGCAGACAGAGTAACACACTTATAAGTGTACATGCCTTGGACTTCTACATAAATCAACTCCTATCTGTTTATCAATGACAGGCGAGCTTCTGCCCCACAGCTTAACTGTCACTCACTGATAAATTAATTACTCGAGCACTGTTAGTCTCTCCACTGTAGCTACAGGCTTATCTTAACTATACAATAAAGTTGCATGCATACACACACAATTCACACACAGAGTGCTCACACAACACTGTGACCCCAGCTGGAAAGTCATAATGAAATCTCTTTCTCTCCTTATTAACCTGCTGAATCTGTTGTTGTTGTCGACTTTAACGGTTTAATAAACACATCAGCAACAAAACTCCCACTACGTGTGTGTGTGTGTCTGCATACTGTACTAAAACAAAAGCGAGGTGACCATTAATATGCAGACAGTCCAACAGCTCACCAGAGGAAAGTAGTGTAAGAGGTTGTAATGATGTGGCAGGGCATTCTGAAATCAATCGCATTTTTACACAAATTATCCAGCAGCAGTAACTGCCGGCTGACAACTTGGGTTGCTGTACAGGATCCAGGTCTAATTACAGGATGGATAGTTTGAGCTTTTGGCCCCGTATAATAAGGGGAACCACCGACCTCTACAGGGTGAATGGGAAACCAGAGGCTGAGGCTCAAAAGTGTTTTCATTGTGCAGTTTTCACATTGTGTTTCCCTTTGGAGAGCTGACATCAGGCATTTAAGATGGATTCAGATAAGAATTGTGTGTTAATTTGGACCATAAAAGCCCCATTAAGCTGTCACATACTGTATTTAACGAATAAATGAGCAAAAAGACACAGATGACCTGTGAAGTTCTCTACTTGCCCTTCAAGTTGTATGTTATTCACTTCAGGGCTTTGACAAAGAAATCTTATCAACTGGCAGAGTATTGTGCAATTCAGCATGGGGCTGGTGTAATTATTGCTTTGAGTAATTATTTTTTTTCTCTAGCAGGCAAAGACTAATTCGTCATATTGATAGGATAGTCCACATAGATCCCTTTGGGAAGCACACGTTCACTGAATATTAATACACTACATGTTAAACCACGCTATACAGAGTCAATCGTTGAATCTGTGTGAGGTGATGCTGTTTTCCCAGCAGCTTGAAACAAATATTTTTTACCCCACTGTTAGAAGCTCAATTGTGACTTCAACTGTGAGCCACAAAATCCATCATCTGAAAATTTGTAAATTTTTTATTTTCCTCCCATTTTATTTAGAGACAGGGCATTTGAGAATTGCTTCAAGGGTTATTCAACACCCTTAATAAACAAATACTATCACTGGAGCAGATCAAAGCACACACTCCCACACAATCCCAAAGAAAAAAATCATTAAAGTTCAGAACTCAAACTATGAAAGCCTGCCATGGTCTACTGGATTAATTGTACTAATGGTAAACTAGGAAAGTGATCTTTGAGTCTTTCTTTGTGTAGCATCAGCCCAAGTTAGGCAGATTAAAAGGCTCTTTCTCTTCACAAAAATACAAGTAGACAAACAAGTGAAACGTGAAAAAAACCTAATAAGTGAGATGCAAGTTAATATGTTCCTTTACAGGCAGTACACCTGCGTAAGACTGCTCACTATACATATTATACGTCATCCTGCCCATATTGTGAGGAGAAGAAGCTGCTAAGCCCAGCACAGAGCATCTTAAATTCCATCTACTAAGTACTATTGGTTAACAATTATTTTGCTCCATGGGGAGCTATCGGTTTCCTCCAGTAGAAGGTCAAATTTTGTGTCAATGTTGCCCCAACTCTTTAATCTGCACATGAATAAAACCTAATATAATGGAACCGAGAGGAGCGCGGACAAAGTGCTTTCCCTGCATAACGCAAGTCAGCTCATATGCTTCATGACACACACTGAATGTCTGCTGAATATTCAGACATACATTTTTTTCACTATCATGCACACACTGAAAAGCAGTGTGCAAAAAGCATTGTAAAACTTCATACATAGAGACAAAATGTACAACCATCTTACTAATCTTTACACGCAGTAGTGTAGGTTATAAGATGTTATAAACTATGATTTACATAACACTTTATATCACTGTTTTATATAATAATGTAGCTAAATACTGCACCTACATACCAGAGAAAGAAACCTAGATATAGCAACAACCACACAGCCCAGATACACGAACCTACACCAACTCATTCAACCACACACACCTAGGCAGTGTGTGTTTCCATTGCACACTTTTGTCCCCATCTCCTGTTTTATTCTCTACTGTAATTGGAAAGCCAGTGAAGGCATTCTGGGAAACATGACCACGCAGCCAGAGGAAGGCATCCAGGCAGGATGTATTAAAATGTATAAGTTTCACCTTTTCTTTTTTTTTTGGCGATAGCAGTTCAGTGTAGGGTGGGAATATGCCACGCACCACAGTGGAGGGGACAGTCATCTTCTCACATAGCCCTCCGGTGTCTTCCCATGTCTGTCTCAGACAGTCATCTTGTGGGCATGCTAAAGTTTAACGCTGATCAAAGCTGACTGACATCATGAGAAATTAATGTTACACATCAGCCAGAGTGCTCCTGCAGCTCAGGGTGCAGAAATTTAGATCTTTTATTTTTCCCTTTTGGGAGCTGGATGGTGGCTCAACTGTTGCATGCTTTGTATGTGTGGGATGGTAGTGGGTAGGACTGTAGTGGGTGGTATTCAAGGAGTTAGAATGCTTCTAATTTTCACATAGGTTTAAAAAATCCCACTATGTTCTAAAAGTATGGCACACTGTAAGAATATTTTCCATATGATCATTTGCGTTGCCTGAAAATTATGAAAACCATGTCAATAGTCTCTACAGATTAATTAGTGCATCCCCACCTTCAGACTTACACCTAACTTTGTTCTCATTATCTGCCAGGTCTTTAATTAGCCATGAGACTTTCTGTTCAATGCTATTTTTACAGCCAAACATTTTTGTTTTGCCATCTCTTCTTTTATGCAGTGTCAGCCTGCATAGAGGCCACAAACAGTTCAAAGTGTGATGTTTCTGCTAAAGACGTGTCTGAAACCTTGTGTGCTGTTTGTGCCCAGCTAAAAAAAAAACAGATCTCATTTCACAGAGGAATGTTACAAGTTACTTTGTTGAGCAATTTATATGTTATGCTTAATTACTGCTGTAGCCAAACTGCCCATCGTCAGCATTCAGCAGCAGAGATCAGAGAGTTGACTTCTTTGTTCTTCTGGCTAATTAGCATGTATATGTATATATAACAGCAGTGGAAAACAAGTGTTGCTAAAAACCATTATCATGAGGAGAATACATGTTTCACACTTAATTCTATCATGACACATGCAGATTTCTTGCTATATCCACACTGTATCTGTGCCTACATTTCTTTGTGTCTGTCAGTCTCTACTTTCTTCCATTCAACCCCTTGAAATCACTTATTAAAAACAGTTGTAACCATCCCTTTGATTTATTAATTCATGCCCTGTTTTCAATTGCGGCAACTTGTGAGACAAGGGGGTGGGGACTCCTATCTCCTCTGCTTATTGTGTAGCTGTCTGTGTATTACTTTGTAATCTGTTGGTTCTTTTTTATGCTATCTACAGCAGGGTGGTGTGGCTGAGCAAGGGGGAGGCATGGAGGCGGTGGCTTGGATGAAAGCTGGTGGGACAATTTATCATTCTCTTTCTCCCTTGTCAAGTCAAAACCCGAGACTGTTCTTCTCTTAGCCAAAGAGCAGCGATAACAATAGGCAAACAATCGAGCCGTTTCTAACATCTGTATTTCACACACAATCCCCCGCTGACTGGGGTTTGAACATTCCCCTACAGCCCTTGACACAGCGAGCTGCCTGCCTCCTCACTTTGGCAGTTGCTGCACACAAACATACAGAGACACACGCCAGGAGCTTGCACATACCCCAGCAGAGATGCAGATAAACAGTTGAATAGATAAGGAGCCAGCGAGATGAAATGTGAAAACAATTTGACTTGACAAGCCACATATGCACACACATACTCCTCCTCCTCCATCTCTTCTTTATCCCTGCATTAAGAGCACCACATCAGTTGTTGTCTTTGTCAAGCAGTGGTGCTGTGAATATGTGCTCTTAGAAATGATAAAGAGTGATCACAAGTAATTAAAAGAGAAGACGTGGAGAAAGAAGTGCTGCTCTCCTTCATGGTTATAAGAAAAAAAAAAATGCCCGCAAATCTTTTAGCAGTATGAGATCAGAGAACCATGCAAATAGAAATGGAATGGAAATATGTTCAAAGACACACCACATCACTGTGGATTAAGTGTCAGACAAGCACCAAAGACCCACCACAGGAAGAACAATACCACACTGGTGGAATTTAAGTGTAATGTCTGCGCACTATACTGTTTCCTGTGGCCATCATTGTATCATTCACCTCACAAAATATGACTGGAGATTTTTTTTCCTTCCGCCTGAGAACAAACTGCTAGTATTTCTAGCACGGAAAGTCTGGCTGTTTGTTGCAACTTTACCAGTGTCAGAAAATGTTCTTGCATTTGAAAAAAAAATCCTCACTTAAGATCTTGATCCAACATTTTTTTAGACTCTGGCATTTGTAACATAAAGTGAGGAACAGCAGTAGAGTCCGAGGCATGAGTCTGAATAAAATTTTGCTCTTGGTCTTAGCTTAAAACTTTAACTAAGCACACTACTGACATTTGTGTATTTATATAAAGTCTAAAGTATACTGCAGGATACAACGGTACAGGCAACTTTTGCAAGTGTTGTACTTGACGTCAGTCATCTATATTTGAGTTGAATACACTGATCAAGTGCAGGATGTTCCATACTTACGTAAACTTTAAGAGATCTTGATGAAAATCAAACATGCAGACTTGTAGCACCTATCCATTTCTACAATATGTGCATCAACACCTTGATACACATATTCAGTTCATTATTTAATATCCATTACATCCTGCTGTTACAGCACATTATCAAAGACATAAATAATTATTGTACATTGTATTGTACACTCTTGATGTTTCTGTGAAAGGAGCACTTCATCACATAATTAGCATTGCAATCAATGGGTAGATGGGAAAGAAAGAACATTTAAAGTGAAAGTGATTACAAATATCAGTGGATAATACTTAATATAATAGAAAACTTAAGGTCAGGTACATAACAAGAAAAGTAAAGGAGCCTTACAGTCAGTGATTGATCGTACTGTAACTAAGTATATTAACCAATATGTAGTATATTACTTACACAGTCCAGTGATGCATTTATGATGAATATAACACACTGAATGGTGCCACTTTGCACAGCAACTAATATTACTGTTGATACTTTAAAAAAACCAATTTGCTGCCAATGTTTACTTTTTGAATGAATGACTCCCCCTTAGTATGAAGTATTTTTAATACAATATTTTTACTTACACAAACAAGGCCTCTCCTTTTTTTGCTAATGTCAATAAATCTGGTCAAAATATATTGAGAAGAAATTGAGCAAAAGCATCATTAAAACTTAGTTCACTGGGTAAATGTGGCCATATGCACTAGTGTACATGACCAAAGTCTGAAGTGACTAAACTATTTTTACAGCTCTGCTGCAGCAACAGGGCCACAAAAAAGGGTCAAATTTGAATCCATCTTGCCAATACATCTGCCCTCTCTCTTAACATTTAGTACACCTTTGTTTTAAATGTAATATGCTGCGTAAAGTGCCCAAAGCTTTAAGTGACACACAAAGCAAAGGTACCACAGTCCTTTCACTCTACCTTACACCCTATCAGCCAGACATCTTGGCTACATATTCTCTCTTTAAAGGTTTAAAGACAAATGATAGTGACAGCACAGGTGTCGTTAATGGCAGCAGATCTGATCCATTAGGAAACCAGCTCTGCCAGATCCAGCAAACAGCACAGACACTCCTCTTCTTGTTGTATTCTCATCCCTGTCACACTGTTTTTGCCTGCTACTTTGTTATTTGTATTTATTTATTTTTATTTTTTTTCCCAACAGCATGTAGACTATACAAACATTTTTCACTGCCTCTGGCAGTTTGGCCGGAGTTTGTCCTCCTTCCCTAAAAATGAATATATAAGTATTTTGGATTTGCTGTTGAAGCTGACACATGAATTATTTACACATTTATAGGTTAGAGTATCTCCCACCCAGAAACAATGAGGAGCAGCAGATTTATGTGGTTTAGAATAATGGTTCAAGTTGGATGTTTTGCAGTTTTGTTCAGATTCTCATCACAAAGACAGCTTCCACCAAGCAGGACATAAGTTGTTTTCTCTTCCACTCTTCCCATCAAACAACTGAGGTTATAAATATGCATCATCAAATCCAAACACACGTTCAAGATTACTTCAGTCTTGTGTCTTATTTTTATTTTAGTTTCGACTACAACGCATTACAGTGAAGTCTGCTAAACAAGCAGAAACCTCCATATAGCTTTGTGAAGCTGTCTCATCAATGGAACAAGCTGTCTCTGCCAGATAGATGAACAATGCAAATGGTACAAGTTTCTGCCAATTTGCATGATGAGAATATGATATTCTGGGCAATGTCCCTGCTGTTGATGAAAAGAAATATGGAAAAGGGTTTCTATATTTAGGATCCCCATGAGCATTCGGTTTGGGGGTGGCTTTCTGTGAGCACTGGGATGAAACATTGGTAGTGGCTGTTTTTAAACACCATCATTCAACAGGCATGGTAAGCTACAATTTCAGGAATTGCTTCCTTGTCCTTAAGCGACACTGAATCAAACAGCAGCGATATCAGGGTGTATAATAAAATAGGAGGTGCATGAAGCACGAAATACATCAATTTTCCATTTCATGATGGATGTGCATGGGGGGTATAATATATGTCTGGTACTGGGGTGTAAGGGCCAGGAGCAGAGCCCTGAGCGGGCCCCTTTAGTACCATCAGGTAGTGATTACTGCTCAGGCCATCATCAGTGCAATACAGTCTCCCGTCACAGCCTGGTTCAACTCCCTCTTCTACTCACACCAGGGAAGAGCCAAGCAGCCTGATTATAACCTATACAAGCACAGGTGCAGTGTGTGTGTTTGTGTCCGTTTAGACAGATTATAGTGTATACTCCACAGCCATACTGCTGAAGCCTTACCTCTGATTAACTCAGTAGGGGTAAAATGACTATGAGTGCTGCATGGGGACTGGGATGAAGAGGGCTCGGAAAGGAAAATAACAGTGCAGAGAAGAAGAAGGGCTGGCTGGGGGAGTGGGTGGACAATTTGATGAGATTGCCCACTTTGGGTGTATGTGTGAGTTCAGCCACACACTTTGTTTTAGCGTGTACAGATGTGATAAAACTGTTTGTCTTGCAGAATGGGACACTTTGAGAGGAACCCCTGACATCACACTTAAAAACAACAAACCTACAGCATATTTCACATTGCTAATTTTTTAGATATTTTGTCTAATTTGAATGTATAGTATGTGTAAGGTACTTCTGTTTTATTACAGTCTTTTCAGAGACGCAGAGCATGATGGAATGACCCGCACTTTACAAATATTTTCTGTTGCTCTGGCTGTGTAAAACCATCATTGCAGAGCTTGGCATTTTCCATTACAGCTTGACAGCTTCTCTCTGAAGTTTGAAAACATCGCCTCATATTTTTCTCAAGCCCTTTGGTTCTCAGTCTCATAACTGTGCTTGGAAAATCCAAGGCAACAAGTTGAGCCTAATAGGCAATTAGCTTTTCAATAAGCCCTACTCACTGTGATAACTGGACTACATTAGTCCATGATTCGAAGTAAGAAATGCTTGCAAGCTAGATAATCATGTGCATGTTGCAAAATAATTAAAGTTTTGAGGCAGTCAAAAGTATTTTGCATGTAAAGGTAGATGTTATATTTATGGAGTATGCATCTGTACACAAACACTCCGGGAAGCAAATTGAATATACTGAAAGTTATTTTTTAGTTTACCACCATACCAAGAACAGAGCATTCCTCCAGGGGTGCTCAGTTCAGGTTCACTTCACACATTTTGTGTTGCCTCTACACAACACTCGCTGACACGGCCCTTCCTACTCTCATTTGGAAAGACTTCACAGTATGTGCCTCTGCTTCTCAGTGTCCCTGGCCTCTCCTTGGCTCCCATCTCTTCCTGTTTCCTTGCATCAGCGCCATATTTGTCTTGGAGTGTCTGTGAGAGCTCCAGTTGTTCACTCGCACTAGCCTGAGCCAGGGGGGATCGATGAGCAGCCGGGCCTCTTACTGTAATCACTGACCCGTTCCCCAGCCACCATTTGGCCCCTGACCTCCTTTCCCTCAGCTTTGAGCATGGAGCTTTATTTCTGCAGAGCCAGGTCCAAGAGGTCGTAATGATTTGGGTTCACTTGGGTTACAACAACTGAGCTGACTCAAACTCCAAAAGTTGTGACAGATTTTGTTCTTGTTATTATTGTTCTGACTTCACACTGTTGGCATAACCCTGCTAGGTTAGCAGAATTTAGAACATGGCAAGATGTCCAGCAAGGATGCAGTCTTTACTTCAATTTTGTGATAATATCTCAAAGGACGACTCTCAGACCATCATTAAGCTTGTGACAGATTTATAATCTATTTCTGACTGATCTGACACTTTGTGCTTCAGCTGAGGAGTTTCTTCCTGTGAGAGCCTCAAGTATCTAAGCTACGTACCTGAGGGTGTTTTGATAAATCATAACTTAGACAGTCCAGATATTCGTCTCCATGGCAACCCTTAACCCTTGTGCATTGAATCTGCAATGCTGCGTAGCACTGCATAGTTCTCAGCATCTAAGAGCAACAATTATAACACAACTCCCTAACAACTAGCCATGGAAAGATGAGAATTTGATTGATATTAAGGGTCAATAAACAGTTATTTCCACAAATTCACATTCTCAGTGTGTGTTACTGAACCTCGCTCTGCTTCTAACTTAGCAGTCCATCAGGTGAAGACCTCTTGGGGTAACGATACTGCGCTTGCTCAGGTCTAAAGATGCTCTTCTGAAAACACATTCATTGCTCAATAGCTCCTGAAATCAGATGGCAGACAAAAGATTCAAGCTAATTAAGTGTTAGGCAACAAGGGCATGGCTGTCAGAGCAGACTTTATTTCTGGCAAAGAAGTGTGACAGCATCACCAATGTTGAATAATAACATCAGTCGTGGTGTAATGTTTGAGGAACAGGTTTTGTGCATAATGCGGGGGGTTGATAGGGTCATTATTTACAATAACAGCACTCTCCCCGAGATGCTGAATACTTAATCTATCATCTGTGAATCCTCTACACAGAGATTTCCTCTTCAGTGTGTGCTGCTGCAGCTCATCTACAGTGAGAGCTGATAGCAATCATGTCAAATCCTGCTGGCTTTAGAACACACATTTGTGAAGGCATGTTGATACTCTCTATAGCCCTCATGCTATTTCAATGTGCAGTGAATCATTAAATTATAGTGTGAAATGAAAGGAGTACCCCACAGACATGAACAGTCATATGTGAAAATATCTTGTGTATACCCTCATCTTGTCTGAATATGAAGTGATCAGCAATCTCTGGGTGTTGTGTGTCTGTGCCTTTAATCTCACACACACTGGCCCGCTGCTTGTTGCACATGACTTAATTCATAGTTCAAACAGGCTGTGCTGTCTGTGCTGAGAGAGGGCTGATTGACTTAAAAGCCTCGACTTGACTTTTACTTATTGCAGAGTCAGAAGGCAAAGTTCACTTCACCGTATCAGACACTGCTTGGATCAGGGCTTTGCTGGTGTTTAACTTGGAGTTTGAATTTTTTTCTTTATATACATTATATTACATTATTATGTTGTATTATATTATTTTCTACCACCAATGGCATTCAAGGTACAGTAGCAAGTTTAACATCTAATATAAAAACACATTTATCTTGCTGGCATCGCAATAATCACATTAAATAACCTCATTATTTAAATGCTGAAACCTTTTCTACTGTAACATCTATGCCCAAATAGGTTTAAAGATATTAAGACAGAAAAACCCGATTTATTACTTATCTGTCGTGTGCTACAATGCATGTCACACTGAAATGAGAATGCCTTCTTTACGAAATTAGAAATATTTCTGTGATAGAGTATGCATGCTGCAAAACAAAGTCTGGTTTTCAGGTGTGCGGAGGGTGGTACCCAGTCAGCTTCCATTAGCCAGGGGGCTGCCATATCACTCACTATCAGCATCACCCAGTGTCCACCAGATTCCCACCCACCATGGAGACAAGACTCTTCTACGTGCTCCGTCTTCTTCCAATACATCTCTTCATCTCACAGTCTTATAAATAAGTCATATAGCTGCAAGCAGCAGTCAGTGTTCTTTTGTTTTGGGCTACATATGTGTTTAAACATTTCTTGCATAAAGAGTGCAGTGTGCAGCAAACACAATGAAAAGGAAATGGAAAGATTGGATGGAGAAATGGAGGGCTAAAACCAGCCCTTGTTTACTCTCTGAGGATGCTAGCTTAGAGGTTGCATTAGGTGCTTAAAAAAGAATTTGTTTATCCTGGTGTAAGTAAATAATAAATAATGAATTAATTGTTTCTTTCTTCAGGGGTCCTTTGCTTTGAAGCAGGGCGAGCTTTGAAAACTTCGGCATCAGAGAGAATTTTGCCAGGTAGCTGCCTAATTACACTTCCAAGGCCTGGCTGTCTAATAGATTTTAGTTTTTAACTATCATTAAAGCTGCAGTCTGCCCTCTGAGGCACATACGTCCTTTTAAAAACCATAATAGGGATTAATAACAATTCTATTTGCCAAAGTATTAGTTTTAACTGAGCCTGTGATTACACAAGCAGAGCAGAGCAGGGGATATTTTACACCTTTTTGTGAAGTATAAAAGGTGACGTATTGTTATATATTGTGTCAGTATACATGTAAAGTTTCGGTGTTGATCATTTATAATGTTGAAGTTAAATATGGAGAGGATCAGAAGCAGGGCACACAAGCAGGGTGATTTATGGTTAAACCTTCAGCCAGAACTGGCTTTAATGTTACTGTACACAGACAAGGAAACATTTGATCAATATCAGTTGCTCTGAAACATTTATAGATTACACACTCTTGTCTCCGCACACGCTTATTTTCCATTTCCTCTTTATCGTGATATCCAATAATATTTTACTCATACAATTCACCCCAGACAGTCATTCAAAAACCAAATAAGTTTCTTTGTTTCCAACAAGATTTGTCGTGGTATAATGGACTCAGAAAATCCATAGTATCCTCTGTGGATAATCAAAAGTTATTTGCGTGTTTTTGAGTGGGAGGCTGTTAGTGTGACTGCTAGACTGAGTAATAAATTGTGACATTCAGGCACAGTGGCCAGGCGTCAAAAGAGACATGTATCTCAATAAGAAATTGTCAAGCTGCTCTTCAGAGGAGAATGTTGTCATGAAGCTTACAGCAGCCAATCATCGTCATCAATCTAAGTGTGTGTAATGTATCAAAGCACATTCCTACTGGAAGTAAAAGCAGGAGGACAGTTAATGGTGTTTGCCTACATGACATATAATAATACGGAGTTTTGTGATCAAATGCAATGGCTGTCATGTGACAATAATCTGATATAATTACATGTGGATGAGTCATTTGCTCATCTCTTAGATAAAAATACTTGTGAGGCAAAAGAGAGCAGCACATTTAATGAGTTGGGAGGACAGACAGTGAATGAATAGGAACAAGCTTTTGGAGGTCGGGAGGAAGGTTTGTACACCAGAGTACTGCACCGAAATGTTGCAGTTCTGAAGAACGAATGCATCAGTATGCAAAAACGTGCACCGTTTAATATGAATATGCATCTGTGAACGGGCGCACACACACAGAGACAAACCACACACATGCACCGCCTCACACAGCATGTCCACTTGCAATTAAATGAACCAGCAAATATCAGCATGCGCACACTGATTTTAAGTGCCTCTCGCCAATGGGAAAAGTTAACTTACATCAAGAGATAAGAGCAGTGACTGCACTATCTCAGCAATGAGCCTGAGCAATGGTGAATGGTAAAAATAAATTAAGTCATATGTTGCTGTATTTTACAATGGCAACACATATTACATTAACACTAATTCCTGACTTTCTCTTGACATTGCCCAGTTCTCTGGTCTGAGTCATGCTAATGTGTGTGATTGTGAGTCTACCAATGTGGGTGTGTTTAATGCTCCCGCAGTTAAGACTAGTAGTGTAAATACGCAGCCTAGCCCCATCTGTTTCTTTATGATCCCTAGTTTGGTTATGTGTAACTTGCTATCTCCTTTCACTGCTTGTTTAATGGCAGCTCTCCACACACAACTCTGAGACTGAAGCATTACTTTTAAAGAAAATCCACTGTATCATAAAGCTTTAACTGTCTCCCGTAAACTACTGAACAAGTTGATTCATAAACAAAATACAGTGCTATTTGTTTCTACACGTTCCATGACCAAAATGTAGCAGAAAGAAGAAAAAATCTGCATCCAAGCTTTATTTAGAATATGTGTGCTGAATGACTTGCTGTGCTGAGATTTATCTCCAGCAGACTGCGCATCCTCCTCCCGTGTGCATCTCCCTCGCTCATCACGTGTCTCTAATTTTGATTTCACTCACTGATCTCTTGGATCTCCCCACCACCCCCTGTACCACCAAGAGTCTCCTTGTTTAATCTATCATTTAAGAGCATTAGTTAGAGAGGGGCCTATTAAGAAAAAAAGAAACACCCCGCCCAATCCTTTCCCTGACAAGTGTGGTTTTTACTAGAGGGATAAAAGTCTGCTGGAATCTCTCACCCTTTCCGATGGTGGTGGGTTAAGTAGGTTAGCAATGATTTGGCATTTTAAAGGGCAGAAACAGGAGACATTAAAAGCCCTCACTATTATGCTACATGTTAATATTGGATTCCTTCAGAGTGAGGCTTATTGTAGACAACTAATGACCACGGGAAGAACATGTGGAAGTACAGTAAAGCAGTGAAAGAGGAGCTGTGTATCAAGGTGTTGCTGATTATCCTGTTGTTCTGTTCGGATTTCTCACATCAAATGTTTTTACAGCTTACAGTCTCTAATGGGTGATGTCTTTGTTACTCATAGTATGTGTGAACAAGCGTGACTGCCTGTGTGAATGTGTGCAAAGGGGGTGGGGTCTGCATATGTGTGCACCTGAGTGCATATAGATAATATCTTTGTTTTCTTATCAAAAGAGCCTTAGCAGCTTATATTTCCTGACCATGACGGACGGGACCCAAATGGTTTTCTCATCGTCCTGCTGATCCTGTCACATCAACATGAAATGTTGATAGTGCTGCAACTGGCAAGTCAAAGGCCGTATGGTTTGCGCGCTCCTTGCAGGCAGCGCTGCTCATTGATTTGTGCTTGGGTTTTGAATGGTTTGGGTTTCCTAACGATTCACTTGCGGTTCTTTGTCTCTTTGACCAGAAAAAGCGTACCCTTGGGATGTTACTGTATCCTATATCGGTCTGTCTATCTCAGCTGCAGTGAGGCTGAGACACTCTCGTACAATACAAGCCTGTCTACACAAAGTATCAGCCTGGTACCCCACAGGAAGGCCAACAGGCACATTGGGCATCAGCATTTTACATCGACAAACAAAAATATCCAGGCTATCGTTGCAACTGCATATCAAGTGTGATGGAACAGATTGTTGAATATCTAGAAAGAAAAGTGATTGAGAATTCATGAGAAAGTGCCAATCATTTCAGATGTTCACAGCTATGTCTGAATATAAATGCTATAAAATATCCTATATCCAATTATCTGATATTTTTTCATGTCTTTAATAAACTAAGTGGTCTTCAGCAGTCACATTCATTAGAGTGGTTTAAACTGAGAAATGTGAGCACTTTTCATAAAAAGCAGCTGTTGTGTTTTTAATCATGACAGATATGACGTCTAAACTGAAAGACAAATTACTTATCTTGGAGATGGGAAAGTGATTGACACATCTGCAAGAGCTGTCTGGAATCTGCATCTGACTCCTTCGACAAACACAATGAAGACAAGGTGTAGAGTGGGAGGATAATGGTAGAGGACATCAAAGCATTAGTGGCAGCTCTGCAACTTCGTATCACTGCTATCAGTGAGTCGTGTCTCATGTGTCTCTCACACAATCCACACCCATTAACAGCCAATCATACTGTAAGTAATGCTCTGATTTGAGGTGACTGTGGATTATTGACTTCAAGGTAATCATAGTGGAATACTTTTTTCTTTTTTTATTACTCATGGAGTAATCGTCATGTAGCACACAATAGCCAAATCGCTCCTTAGTTGACACGACCTCTATCTGAGACCCTAGCTTTCTTTTTTCTTTTGTGCTATTAGTTGAGCAAAAAGGAGTCTGATATAAGCCTGTCTGGCTTTGTAATGGCTTGTCGCCACAGGGACATGGGTTTGTTCATTGGAAATCTTAAACAAAGCACAAGGTCTTTTGGCCCTGTCTGATTTGGGAGTGGGTAAAGCGGGATTGGCTATTATCTTGCGGGGGCTGCCTCTGAGAAGCACTGGGAGGCTGCAGGCAGACCCCAGGTGCACTGTCATACACAGGGGAAATTGAGCAAACAGGAGATAAGTGAGATGGAGGGCTGTCTTCCTCTGTAGCGCTGCGTCACAGAACCATCCCTCACTATTAGGTTTCCACTCCACTCTGCTCCTCTGTATCAAACTAATCAAAAGTTAACACTTGCTAGTGTGCAGTGTATACTACAAATATGACATATTGACATGGGTGGAGGTGTGAGGTAGCGACAGCAATGGTAGGGGAGGCATTTATAGTTTATGCAGAGCTGGAACACCCTGAGGCGAATGAATAAACAGACAATGCTAAGTCAGTGTCTGAGTTGGCAGTATAGACATGTGGCAGACAGGCGAGTAAGATAGCAAGACAAGTCACATTATGGTGGCCCACCACTGTCTAGCCTGGTACTTAGGAGAAATGAGTATCGTTAAAATGAGCACATACACTAACATGCTCAAATCCATGTCAGCTGGTGGAGATGTACTCCCACTCGCCCAGGGGAGACGCCAGCAACAGGGACAAGGAATCAGGGGTGGCCTGAGGTGGTCATCACTGCAGCTCATGAGCTTGCTGTAACATAGCAGTAGTGGCAGGCTCCAGATGTGGTGGGGCCGGGGGCCCTGAGCTTACATCTCCACCCATCACAACATACCCCCAGAATGGGTGGAAAAATGAAGAGGGGCAGTCGCTGCTGGCTTGAATACATCACTTAGATTGAGAAAAAGGGGAGACTGCTGGATGCCTCTGAACATTTCATGTCTCATTCTGGGAGGGAAAGATGGGAAGTGTGGGGGCAGTTAATGACTTGTGTGTTATGTGTGTTGTCCGCCTGAGAGAGCAGACATGCTTGTCTTTCTTTGTGTGGCAGTTTAAAAAGAAAAGTATAAAACATGATTTGTGAATAAAAGTTTGGTGAGTTATCTTAATAAAAAATAAAACTGTACCTACGATATCCAGGAATGGACTGAATACAGTAAGGACATATGATAAAAATGTCACCATGTTGCATCACGCTGATGGCCAGCCAACTACTTTTGCCCCAGTGAAAAAAATGTCCCTGCAAGCTATCTAATGTATCTTCTCTGTTTGACAGATTCTCTTGTTAGTCGTATTAAAAATAATTATAATTAAACATATTTAAAAAGACAATACTTCATAAATGAAGGCAATGGCTTAGTGTGTCCACCCCCATGTATGTCCACAGTCCTCAAGAGAATCTTGTCTTAACTTTCCTATTCAGCTGTGTGTTAAATACACCAACGAAGTAATTGTGTGTTAGTTATAGTTATCATTACTGAAACTCATGCTTTTGCTTCCATTGCAGCCATGTTAACTTGTCTCGCTTGTGTGTGGGTGACATTATCATGAAAACACTGAACAAGTGGGAGGCTGCTTGGTCTGCACTGACATGTGAATTGTGATGACAAGCTGGTGATATGCTCATTATAGTGTGTGGATGCCACATCCACATGCCAAACCATGTCAATATGTCCTTCCATTTTTTTTTCTTTGTGAAATTTACTTTATGTCCAACCCTGCTGCAAATCTTCATAGTCTCATATCATGCATCACTCCAGTCCTGCTCTCTGACCCATAAAACTTCCCATGGTGATATTGCATGGAAAACATCTGCAGCAGGGGGAGGGAAAGGACACTACAGGTCCTTCACTGTCTTCCTATTTTTCTGCCTTTTCTGTCTGTCTCTATAACAGCAATGGCACACTGTATTGGCTCCTGGAAGTTGTTAAGCCCATAATATACTGGATCCAATTTCATTAGTCACTGTTCAGGCATGGACTTAGGCAGAGGGAAAAATAGACTCCTGTCACTTGGACTGGTTGTTTCAATAGATTTTCAAAGGAACTGACCTTTGCTGTAGTCAGTAGGACTTGAGGAGGATGGGAGGGGTTGATTGTGGAGTCACTTGTCTCCGGTTTATTAAGTACTTCTTGTTAAATCATTGGACTGATTGTTGAGTTGCTCTTTTTTTCCTCGAGATACTAAAGATATGCAGGATAAGATGCAGCAACATTCTGGTATGTAAATGATTGATGATCACTAACATTCAATGCATTTTCTATTCATGAGAGCAATATACAAGGGAATTCCAGCTGTACAGATAGTTAGTGACGAATCCTCGAACAAAGGCGAGCTTGACTAATCATAAACATGTAAGACTTTGCACATGTCCTTGTATCTCACCTACAGGGGCTGTGTGGTTGTGCAAGCCGCACTCATTTGTTTTTCTGTGCTGAGTTAATGTTTGTTTGATTCCTCTACTTCTACAAGAGTGGCAACCCACCTGCTTCAATAGCCTTAGCAGCTTATCCCTCATTACATGTGTGTGTGAGTAATGAGGGAGATTATGTTAAAACTCATCTAAAGCATAAATGATCCCTCTCACTGAGTGTAGACATGTCACCACACTAGTGCCAATCAGCACCGAGTTACACCGAGAGAGGAAAATAAGTAGAGCTTTACTGTTTATTCCTTCATCCAGCTGGTCCTACAGATGAGCCAGTTATGTCCCTTTCTGTGTGTAGTAGGTGTGTGTATGATAAAGTTAATGCCAGAATAAGGGGGTTAGAAAGAGCAGCGAAAGCAACCACTCTCTTTCCACTGTTGATTTTCTCCTGTCCTAACATTAATGACATAAAGTGTTACTGAGTCAAAATGAGGGCAAGGTGAAAGCTGGAGGACTGAGAGAAGTGGCAAATAAATAAGCTGTAGAGTGAGAAGCTTACTTTCTTTTCATTTAGTCCCCAGTGGTGATTTTGCGGCTTCGATCGATGCTGGGTAATAAATAAATAAAACAAATATAATGTTAATATGTCTCTTTTGGATTAGCACACATTAGAGTGAGCCCTTGCCATATCATAATGTCAGCAGAGAAAGAGAGAGAGAGAGAAAACTAGGGTATATTACAGTAAAGCAATAAACAGTAATAAAGCATTTTGTCGTTTCCTATTTGCTGCTTGTTGGGCGTCACTGGCAGTCTGCTGCATGTTTATTGCTGGTGAGAATGCTGAAAACACATTACTAGGAGTGCATTTGTTCGGGAATAGAATTCACTGACATTGTGATCCCTCAGTAGTTGCATGTGACTTGCTGAAATGTGTGACAAGGGACGAAAGCTTGATTTTCGTCTCCACGGTCCACACTTGTCTCTGTCTCTTTCTCGCTCTTTTTTTTAACCAAGCCAACAGTCCAATTATAGGGAGTGGAAAGTAGTGAGGAGAAGTAGAGTGGTGAATATCGGAATACAATTTATGAATCATTAAGAGCGAGGGGGCATTAATATTTCATAGCCCTTAGACCACCAACAAGTGTAGGAGGGAGTTCAGTAAACAGGAGTGTGCGCTCACTCACACATGTGTGCATGCACCACACCAGTAGCCTTGAATGTATTTATGCAGGACTGGATGAATTCATGCACAACCACACCCTGCTCCATATATATATGTGTATACACATATGCTTACCCTCAAACACACACACACACACACATAAACACACTAGAGATCACTCTGGAGGAATTTGAATTGCTGTCTGTGGGGGTGACTGAATCTCAAATCAAACCCCCCGCACAGTCTTCCTTGCCCTCCTCCTCTCATTGGGTTCTACACCAAAATGCTCACTCCCCTCTCTCCTCAACCCTTAAGCATAATTACTCCTCTATCTACAGACAGAGTATTGGTTTCCTCTAACTAAAGAGCAGCAGGCTCCTGCTTCCTTCTATCACTCCAGACCTTAGCTGGGTCGCCTCTGCTAATCACCCACTAAAAGCCTGGAACTATATCAAAGGGAATGTGTGTGTGTGACAGACACGAGCACTTGCTCGTGTCTGTCTGTAGAGGTGTATGTGTTTGCAGAAGCATTTGCTGCTGAGCCATGTGCTCATTTCCCCATGAGTGTGTGTGCATATGCACACTTTTCCCCCCTCACACACAGGGTATTGTGTGTTAGATCAAAGCCATAAACCCCTCTGGGCTTGACACACTCTAGCTGCTGCAGCGTCGAAGCCGAGCCGCAGTAATTCTGCTGATACTGTATGCTGCTATTAAAAAAAAATGTTGAGTGGGGAAGTGAGCTTTTTTTTTGCACAATGGGGGATCACAGAATTCTCTCATTGTTCTGCAGAGGTGGTGTGTGAGTTGACGGGATGGGAGAGACAGCAGGAGCAGGTGGGGAGAAGAAAGCGATATATGTTCAGTTATAGATCCCATTTCTCATGTCCCTTGCCGCATCATTCCCCAGGGTAGCGAGGACATCAGGATTTCTAGAGAAGCAGGACAGTGTGGGTCATTGTTTAGAGAGAGCTTCATTGATGGCCGATGCTAAGCCCACACCCACACATATAAAAATAAAATAAAACAAGCCAGAATAACTACAGCAAATATGCTTCGATGGGAATACAATAGCTGAACAGTCGGTGCAACAAGGGCCCCAGTCATATTTAGATTTCACAAGGAAAGTGAGAACGTGTTTTTTTCTCCAGCTTTGTGTTTTCAGCTCTTTTTTATCCTTTACAGAGAATAACAGGTACGCATTTTACTGAAAGGGGTGAGATGACACAGGGATTGTTGGGTGCAGAGCAGCTGTTGCTGCTGGTAATGGAGAAATGCACGAGCATTTCAGGGGAGTCGGCCAAATGAATATTCTTTCTGTTCTTGGCAACTTTACTCATTTTGGCCAGTGGTCAAGGGTCTTGGAGCAAAGTGGTGATGGAAGCTACAGACATCAAGGTGGCATTGTAGGTGTCATATCTGGGGAGATAAAGGGCATCTTTCTGCTTTGGTCTCCTATTTTAGAGGGGTGGTGGGAGACAGGAGAGATGGCTAAATCAAGACAAGGGGTCTTTGAGGTAGTGGGTCAGGCCACACAAGAGGGAAGCGCTCTCCCTATGCTGTTTTTCTGCTGTGCCCTCATTCATTTTGCCTCCCTCTTTTGTTCCTCATCCACATGAGAGCTTGGGCTTTTGGAATAGCAAAAGTAGACTTTTGGCAGTTGTCTCTGTGGGAGGACAGGTATTGAAAGGGAGACACAGATCTCCAAATCCATGTCTCTTTCTCTCCTTCTCTTTTCTTTCTTAACACTCTCCTCTGCTTTAGCATGGGAGTCTGATGAATAATGTAGCGAACCGCGACCTTTGCAGGCTGGAGTTCAAGCCCGTTCTGCAATACTTCTGATCTGATGAGCGCTTTTGATCCAACACACACCAGAGCGCTAAGAGACCTAGAGAGGCAAAAAGCCTCTGATAGACTATACTGTACATGGTTTGCCAATCTGATCCTTGAAATGACTATATTTACCTCAAAGTGAAATCACAAAAAGCAAATATTTCAGCTACTAAAACAAAAAAGGGGAAAAACTAAAGTCTACAAAGAAGTCTTAGCTTGAGCTATCACTGCAACACCCGTGCCTTATAATGTTACTTAGAACAAAGTTTGTTTGTTTTCTGCAGCTATGAGTTGTTAGTGCAGTTCATATGACAGCCTTGCACCTTTAACCAAGGTGTTATAGCAGCATAGTGTGAACATACTATATACTAAAATCACACACTTGTCTTTTACTTTAGCGTGCTAAGCCATATGCCTTTTTTCACAAGTGTCAGAGTCTTTTTCAAGGTGGATTAAATGGCAAATCCACAGTTAAGATCAAACAGTAGTTTGCATTTAGTATAAAAGACGGGTTGAGCTCAATCAGTGTGCATTGCCCTGACCTTACACTAAATGCTCCGTCAAAGTTCTCCTGTTTTCACACCATGCCCCATTCTCTCTACCTCTCACTGAAAAGGCTTGAATAACGTGGTCACACTTCAGGGAAGGGGAGAGGTGAAGGGAAAAGTACAAGATAAAGGTGACAAAGAGAAAGTGGAAAAGAGAGGGTACACTTGTCTCAACAGACCCGAGTGGAGAGATCATAATTAAAATGAGATGTAGAGCCCGGAAAACATTGATCACACAAAACACTCTTCACCTCGGCCACAGAGTCCCAAGATGTGAGAGATATTAAAAAATAATGAAGAGTCGATCCCCTTAGTAATGTCAAGGCTAGGGGAAGGAAGGATATGAGAGAGGAAGAGTATGGCGATGGATGGAGAAAAGTCTTTAAGTGATCCTGCCAAGTGGAGCATGAGTAAGGTCGGAAGAGCTGTGTGCAAAAGTGCAGGCAACAGGAGAGGTGAGGAGTCCTTTGTTCAAAGAAGTGAAAGCTCCATCACTGAAAAAAGAAAAGCTGAAACTAGACTAATCATCATAACAGTATGTGGAAAAAGCTCAGAATAATACACAATTATAAATAGGCCTTATTAAGGAGTCGAGAAAAGAGTTTAATGGCACCTTTTGCAATGTTAGGTGCATTTTTTCTTAAGAAAGAAATCTTCCTTACTGAGCTCATGTGTTGACAGGGCTTATTTGTTACTGGATTTTGCTGTATGTTGTCTACAACAGGTGATGTTTTAGCAGTAGCAGCTGTGGGACTGTTTGAGCTCCCAGACTGTTAGGGGGGGTTATCAACCTTGGCAAATGACTGATGAGTCATTTTGGAGCAGATGGGTTCATTCTATCCCACTCCATTTAAAGCAAACAAAAGACACAAAGTGAGAAAGTCTACCACCTGTGTTACTCTTCTTCCCAAATTGTACTAAGTAATCACTTGTAGTGAAACAAGTCAGATGGGCGGTAATTTGACAGCTGGAGAGAGTGCGGACAAACCAAGCTCAGAAACAAAACACAAACACTGTGGGGGCGAAAGGAGTTAAAGGTGTGTTTGTGACAAAATTTCAACAGAAAATGCTCCCGTTTAAAAGATCTGGTATTATGTGGCTTTTCGGGAGAATCCTGGATTCTTTTTAAGAAATGTGGTTTGTTTTTTGTGTATCATACACATATATGTAAACACACACACACACCATTAACAAATGGGATCAAAGGCCTGATGGAATTGAACAGAGTGCCAAGTAACCGTCTGTGCCCGCGAGTAAATGATAATTTTACTGGTGCCGTTGTTGTTGCCGTTGTTGAGCCCTGTGAGCTGTGTGTTCATGTTCAAATGCAGGGAAATGTGGGAGCAAATGGATTTTAGGAGAAAGGATATAGCTCTCAGATGTCCGCCACACCATTCACAGCTGAATCCACCGGTCACCGAACATCACTGATAGATGCTCATTGCTATTGAAACATGCCATCTGTAATTTTTGTTGCAGATGCATGTACACTGGAAATGTTTGCAGTGACATTCAACCATTCAACCAAGTTTACACACACACAAACACACACACACACACACATACATTAGTTCAGCCTTTTCAAATAGGAATTTCAAGCAGCATTGTTAGTGCTGCATGGGTTTAAAACATGCTTCACAATGCAGACATCTTTCTTGAGAATTTCAAAACGTCACACTTTTAATTTGTGAAATTAATTGACACTAATTATGAGAACTGCATAGCAGCTCACTGCGACACTGCAAGCAGCCTGTACTTGCATTCTTTTCTGAAAAACATTTAAATGGAATTTTATTAATTGAATTATAGATACGAAAACTTGTTGACTTGATGTTTTTAGATGTTAATGATCAAATCTGTAGTCTTTGCCTTTTTTATGCTGTACTCAACACTATGCACCATATGCTTCCACTCTGTTCCTGCTTAGCCTGTCCACTCCTCGAGTTAAGATCCTAGAGAGACAATTTGTGCAGTCCATTAAGGGTCGATGAATTGGATTTAGACCAGCGGATTGGTGTGAATAGAGGTTCTAAGCACACAAGCTAACAACCTCCACTCTCCATCTGCTTTCTCAACTCGGTGAACAGTGTTGGCTTGATGTTGGCTCGTGTCTCAAACACATACAGTAACTCATTACCATAGTGCAGAGCTCATGGCTCTATTCACAAAAGCAGTGCAATAGAAACTTGGCTGACAAAGAGACAAAAGACACTTTAATTTCATCAGCATGGTGCTGAATGATGAGGTCTCAAAGAAACATGGAGAGAAATGATAAAACTTGTGTCACGTTGTTAATATGATCTTTTACATCAAGGGAAAAGCTTTTAATCTGGGCTCAGGAAGGAAGGAATGAGGAAGAGCCTGACACTTTGATGCTTTTCTGCTACATGTTAATGCTATTCTAAGTTTTAATACAGCAAGTGATTAAGAGGGAAAAAAGTGTGAGAAAAAGTAAGTGCATACTTCAATTTTTGTGTGTGTGTTGTGGTCTGTGTCTTGTCTACACGGCAACCACACATCCAGCCAGTCCATGTAAAGATGTGCTATATTTGAAAATGTGTACATATTTTTCTAACGAAAGATATTCTGGTTCAAACTAATCAGAATCATGTGGTGGTAATTTATTAGTAAGGCTTCTTTTTGTTAAAATTCAGATCCAAAACTTAATTATGGAAGATTTAGAAAGCGCCAGACACTAATGAATTGGACATGCACAATGAATGCAGAGTAAATTCCCTCCTGGCTCTTAAAACTACAGTTCAGCCTGTCTTTCATTTAAAATAACTGAACAATAGTTACTCATATTTAAATACTCTGGGTGTACTTGATACTGCATCCTTTGTTAAATATAATAATAATATAATATAAAGCTGGCAGTGGAAAAATTGCCAACAGTTATGTGGTTTTCACCACAGTGTGATGAGAATGTTACAAATAATTAGAAATGAATTCCTTTTTAAAGCCATTTTAATATGTAAAATGTAAAACATTTCCAATCAGCATGACTCGTCTTTTTGTCATTACACCTCTAACTGTCTGTGAATATTGCCGATTGTAGTGCTATTAAAACAGGCACTTTTACAGTAAGTGTTTGCTTTGAGACTAAGCAGCCAATTTTGCTGCAGACCTGCTGCAACCATTCCGTGTCACAAAAGTGAAAATATTGAGCACCATGGTTTTATATTAATGGAAAAGAGCAGACGTGCATGAATACAGTGTGTGCTGTAGGTAAATATATGCATTCGTGTGTGTTCACACTGAAAACAAAGTAGGCAATAAATATGAAATTAGGGCAGCGCTACTGGAATTTGGGTTTTAAAACATATTTCAAGTTTCAAGTAAGCCAGCTGCTGTAAAGTCAAGTCAAAAGGTTGGTTGGATACTGTCAAACCTGCTGCAAGTTTAATGCAATTACCCTGAAAGTGTCTGTAGCACTCTAGCAGAGGTATTAAATATTAATTTCTCCACTTAGAATACACTGATTCAGAGAGAAAAGTGGAAGCCATAGGGCACTTAATGGGATACTTATCACACTTACTTTGGTAGGCTCAATGTTTATCTTGCTATTTAACATTTGCTACACTCAAAATCACACTGCATAGTTTTTTTCCATCAACACTGGGATAAAACATCTGCTTTCGGTCTGTGTGTGGTCAGTTCAAGTGTTTGCAGTTTGGGTGTTTTTCTGTCAACACGTGGACGGTGCAAAAGCAAGAGTGCGGGAGAGTGTTTGTGTATGTTGTTTAGTGCCTATCTGATGCTGAATTTTTACAGGGGCCTGTTAAATGTCCAATATCAAAATGTGGCCCTGAGGAGCTGTCAGATACACAGCTAGCATAGCCCTAATATCTCACATGGACCACAGATTAGTCTCTGTCTGTTACTCAGGGTGAAATGTGTAATCTCATATCTGAGAAGTGGGAGAAAGAGGAGGAGGGAAAAGGAGGGGATTATTTCCATTAATGTCTAACCTTTTAAAAATGGTTTTGCAAGTGTGACGAGATAAGGGTTGAATGTGATCGTGGAAATTTCTTCGTCCTGTGACAAGAAACAGGGAGAAATGAGAGGGAAGACGGTGCTCAGAGGAAAATTAAACACTCTGTGTTTAAGATCACTGTTCGTCTCATATCAAATGTGTGTACAGACGTGATTAGCACTCTGTGTACTTAGCATACTCTATGCTCTTGCTTAGACTGATAAAACAAACTATTTTGACAATGCAGAACCAATTCTCATTAAAATCTAGCACATTTAAAAGCAGCTGGACACTGTCTGTGTAAGTGGCAGAGCTGCAAAATAGTGAAAACGAGCACCTTTAAAATCTGTTTTATAAATTACAGAAATAGGTTATAAATTAGCATGAGCTCTATGAGCCATATTTTATCACATACATCAAGTAGATTCACACATTTAAAGTTTGAGCTTGTTTCGAGTTAATTTTGTCTCTTTGTTATTATCAACCAATCCTATTAAAAAAAAAAAAATCCAATAATAAGTATTGTCTGTATGACCAGAGGCTGATGTGGCTCATGGCTCCATGCCATACAACTCCATCATCATCTCTCTACAGCCATGCTAGTAGCTCTGTAAGTGTGTGCATAGTTACACTGATGCTTTGACTATACTCTCATGTCAGCATGCCTATGCAATGCTAAGGTGGTAATGTGGAGCATGTAATATGTTCATCTATATTCAGATTCTTAGTTTAGTATGATAGCATGCTGGAATTTGCTAATTAGCACAAAATACAATGCACTAAATAACACCAAATACTGTAGTTGATGGGAATGTGTTTAAATATGTAGGTATTTGATAATAATTGTCTGGTGATAAATTTGGATTGCTGAATGAAATTTCATGGCAATCCATCCAATAGTTTTCAAAGAATGTCACTAAAATACTATAAATACTTAGTGATGGCACAAGAAAAACTGTTAGAGAATCAGCAAAGTCTGTAAGACTCATGATTTTTCTACTACATTTTATATCCAACAGATGTAGTGATATTTCAGTGTGACCAGCCACCAACATTAGCTTCCATCATCAGTCACAACATCAACTGTACCACCTGCCAAAACAGCTCTAACCCATCAAGGCACTGACTATGTGGCACCAAGACATCAGCAGCATATCCTTTAAAACACTGTAGGTTCTGAGGTGGGACAGTACTGCATCAGATTCTCTTCCTGGTGCCATCTTTTCTCCAGGTAAACAATGCATGTGTACTTGACCATTCATATGATGTAAAAGAAAATGTATTTCATTAGACCAGACTATCTTCTTCCATTGCTCCATGGTTCAGTTCTGACCTTGAGGAGATCCGTATGCTTGCTTATGCTTCCTGCTTCCAATATGTCAACTTCAAGAACTGACCATTCACTTGTTGGTTTATATATCCCACCACTTGACAGGTGCCATTGTAACGAGATGATTAATGATGTTATTCAATTCACCTCACTGGTTTCAGTGTTGTGGCTGATTGGTATATGCTATTTGTGTGACTAAAATACACAGATTGCCATACTGTTGCATCTGGGTGGGATATTGCTTTCCCAGTTAACAATGATGTAAAGACAAAAACACGTCTTTTAGGATGCATGTTGAGATCACAAATGTTTGTAGGTATTTCAGAATAAACTTTATTGTCCATGTTAATTTTAATGAGCACACGGACTGTTTTGTGTGATTTTGATTTTTGGACGGCAATAGAGAACTAACAAAGAGCACAAAGGCTTTAGTTACATCAAATTGTTCCTACAGAGACACATGTTAACAGTTTAAATTCATTGGTAATTTAGTCTCTCGAGGGAGTTTGTTTATAGTAGTAAAAAAATTAAATAACACTAGCATTACCCTTAAAGTGTCCACATGCAAACATTGTTGAATATATACACTGTGAGCTCTGAGACAGTCCTGAGAGTGATCTGACACATCAGCCAACACATCAGCTGAGCACTAGGGGAAAAGAAGGTAAGCTTTTAAACAGGTTAAAGTTTTCACTACCTGACTGGCTGGGAGTATGGTCTGTTCATGAAGACCCAATAACAGTCTCTCTTAGGTACTCCTGGCCCATCATTACAGCGCCCCCCCCGATCAAATGGATGCCATCTGTCTGGCCGGACTTCAGGAACAGCACCACAGCAAGCAGGTTGGCTGGTTCAGACAGGCACATCCAATCTTGTTGTTCTGCATACACATAAGCTCATTTTCTTTTCCCCCTCTTTCTCACAATCACACACACACAAACAGGTGAATCCAGCCAGACATGCAAATGTCCGGCAGAAAATGTTATGAAATGGCAACTAAAATCTCGCTGGGAATGAGTTGTAACAACCAAATGATGATCGATGGTAGTCTAGTAATTGGACAGGGGACGTGAGATTGATCATCCAAATTTTATCACTGTTCAAACACATTACTGTCTCCGCCAACTGGCATCAAGGCCTGAAAAAAATCCACACATCCCCACATAAAAATGATTGTATTCACTCTTATATTCAGCCACAACGCATAGGCACAGGCATTCTGCTTGACTAAGAGATTAGCAAGATTAGCAAGTCATTACTTTACGGTGCTTATATGTTTTACACTATTATCAATGCTAAAACCATAATTTATTTACCTAGTGTTCATTTATATCCCTTCATATGTATAGAATTGAAAGCCAAATTCCTACTTAGTAAATCTCCTATATTCCTTCATGCTTGTGAAAAAGAATATGAGGCTGTTTTATTGCTGCAGTCCCATGTGCAAGACAACTATTACGACTGCCCTTGCAGAGACAGCCGTGACTCCTAGAGGGGACTTACAAGATTTGTACTCACTTCTCATCCAATTCACCACAGGATGAAATGGCGTTTTCACAAGAGCCTGTAAGAACTTACAAGGTGCTCATATTCACCTTCCAATATGACCAACACTACCATTAACACACCACACCTCTAGCCAGAGAGTGAGAAAGTGGTCCCTTTATATCCAGCAGTGGTGTTGGACAACATCTGTTAGCCACAACTGCAGGGCTTTCATCTCTGCAGCCTCCAGAAAATCTCCTCTCATTGGTTCAGCTCTGAAGTGGTGCTCAAGTTAATTCCAGTTGTCCTCCTCCTATTCTGGCAGTGGTAGGTGGAACTTTTTTCACACATATTGTTGACGTTTTGATACTGACAGGATGGCTGCCACTGTTAAGGAATATTATAAGGAATATATTATTACTCTAACCCTAACCCTACATTACAAAGCACACATAAAAGTGATGTAAAAAAGTCAGGTCAAAATCCATGTAGGCCACTTTGAAAAATAAAGCTTTAGGTGCACGATAGGTAGAAATAGTCTATAAAGTGCATAGTCAAGAAATAAAAGGCTAAAAATGCCAAATAAAGCAACCTTCTGAATAGAAAAAAAAGAACAGCACTCGTTACAGACAGATGGTAAGGAGGTGGATGGTCGTCGTGGACATAATCTTGATGGTTTTCAGGTTTTCAGAGTCTTGTTAATAATTAAATTAAAACCCTTGCTTGATTTGCCAATGTTTGTAATGTCATACTGTATCATTTGTGTCCCAGGCAACATTTCAATTAGAGCGCCGATCAAAGCCAAAAAGTTCAAAACCAATATAGATCTAGTTTTAAATAGACTTGGGCCCAGACCACGTCAGCACTGAATGACCCCAACTTGAAGTGAAATCAGAGTCCATCCTGGCCAGTCTTTTGAGATCGAATTACACTGTGTTTACAGTCTCCAACAAAAAGTCTCCACGAGCAATAACCCTTCTCAAACATGCTGCCATAAACTCTATTACTCTTATCATTTTATCTCTGTTTGAGAAGTCATTATGAGACAGAACAACATTTAATTTCAATCATTTGACATTGTAAAGTTTGTCCTGGGAGGAACTAAATATAAGTAAATAAAAAGAGAGGCAACACTAAGAACGTGGCATGTATTTAAGTCAGTGATGAATTACTGATAATAATAACAGTGTTGTTCTGCTAAAAGAGAAGTCAAGAAAAGAAAGACTGACTGACTGTAGTCTGACTGTGTTTTGTAGAAGTGGAAGCTCTATGACACATATGTCACAAAGACGTGATAACACTATTGCACCTTAGTGGGTGCCTGAGTGAAAATTATACCTTTCTTGTTTTCACATCTCAACCCAGCTATAAGCAGACACACAGCTCTATAAATGTTGGAAAGGGGGATGTCACCGTGTCAGAGCAGAGAGCAACCAATCAGAAATAGATATACTCCGAATCAAGCTGATCAAGCTAATGTCAAGTCTCTAATGAGCCTCGATCAGGGGTTTTCCTCTTCTTCACTACTTTGCCCTCCCTCTTCCTTCTAACTAGCTGTAAGTGTAAAGTACTACTTTACCACCATCTGTCTTAGAGTCTATTCCCCTGTCGTCTGGTGTATACACCAACTACACAACACCAGTGCAACACATAGCCATAGTCTTTTGAATATGTACCCCCTCAAGCTTGCCCCAGCTGCAGCTGTGGTTGATATCTCTCTTTTTTCCGAAGAGCTAAGAGAAAAAAAAAACTGTGATGCTGTCTGCCTGCCTGCCCTCTCATATCCAATCATCCAACACTGCAGCAACATCACTACAGCAACGTGTTGCTACAAGGAGATCTGCCTGCCCTGACTGCATGCACACAGCTCCCCAGTTCCTCGCACAGCTCCCCTACACCCCAACAAACTATGAGAAACAACTCCTGCTGAAGCCATGTGTCATGTTAAGATGACACTGTCACTGTATAAGGAAATTAATATCAGGCTAACATCATGTCAGCATATTCACCCTACAATCAGACAGCAGATAACTCTGTGGAAGTATGACATAAGTGACTAGGATAGTGAATGATCAATACTAGTGACTGACTTATATGAGTGCAGAGACAGAATCTCTTTCTGCCAGCTCTCTGCCTGACATACATTCTGTAAAAAAAGAGAAGAAAGTGTAGCATCCAAGATAGTCAGAGGTGCTGTTCACTCCATTGTATTACAAAGCATTTCTGTACTTTATTCATAGTAAAATCAAAGACTTACACTTTGATTGCAGGTAAGAAAAGACAGGGACTCATGTCGACATGGGAGCACAGCACTATGTGAAGCTTGCTCTGAGCAAAACAGGGGAAGAGGTGGAATATAATACTAAAAGCTAATATACAGTAAGTGAGCCAGAGGTTTCTCTTCTCTCTTCAGTGAAACATCACACTTTTACTGTGCGTTTTTATTTTTTTGCATCTGCTGAGTGAAAAACTAAAACCCTTGATCCTGACGAGAGCAGAGCACTTGGTTCAGCTCTGAGTAGACTTTCCATTACGCACATAAATCAAGACACACACATATTGCAGCACAGGCCATCACTGAGGAGATGCAAATTGGTTTGTAAGAAAAGAAAGAATACAGCAGCATTTAGCTTGTATATCAAAATATTTTTTACAGCATGAAACATGTAAAATATTAGACAGCATATGGTCTGTGTGAACTTCAGTAAAACCAGTGGTTGATGACACACTATTCTACATCCACTTTATATACTGTCTATTGAATGGGAAGCATGTGTTAAACTGCAATATTTGCTTTTGGGTCAAAAGTTAGCCCCATGTTTCATCTTTGTTGATGACAGACATGAAATTATTTTCCACCCTATACGTACAGTATCCTGAATGTCCTATACAACTGGAAGCTCAGTGGCAACATTATAAAAAAAAATGTTTTTGTTTGTATGTCATGAAACAGTGTAAGCTCACAGGCCTTGATGTGGATTCAACTCCACAAGGACAGAGAAAAAAGTATGATAAAAGATGAGGTAAGGGATCCAGTTATGCATCAGTACAGTTCCAGCAGCCTTTTTTAGCATGCACGTGTGCCTTGCACTTTATGCTTTGGAGATGACTAAAATCCACAAGGATTGGGAGAAAAACGTTATGATCAAAGACGGTACGCGCACAAAGGTATTCATTTCTATCAGCTCAGCTCCAATGACATTCTTATTTTGTACACACGTTTATCATCCTCATATTTTCGTTGATGCCTTTGGGGAAAACGTTGAACAAGTTCCTTAGAGCAGGCATTAATCCTCATTTAGCACACACAAAAACTTACAGTAAACAGGTCAAAAGGTCTTTTTGTTGGAAAATCTCAGTAACTCACACCACTTAAATCTCTGGGATGTGAGATGGGGAAGAGAAAATCCTACATGACCTAGGTGGCTGCCTGATCTAAATAATATTTCCTTGTAAATATGGTACACACTGTCATCCTTGCTCAGTTTCCCTAGATAAATTAAGTTAAACATGTATTTGTTGGCAGTGCAACAGAGAAAACTGACATATAGAAGAATCTGTGAATAGAAAACAGGACTGGGCTTCGTCCTGAGGCAGATGAGCTGCACAGCTAATACACACACACAAAGTGTCCAGACAAAGACAAAGAGCACAGAAGTGGGGAGAGAGAAAGCTCCTCTGGGTCATTAGGCTACAGACAGACACATGCAGGTGTCACCCCAATCTTTCATTCGCTCACTTTCCTGGCCAACATACACAGAGTGGGAAGGTATGAGGGAACTGAGCCATGTTCAGTGAACCTGACATGTGCTGGAGATACTGCAGCAAATGAAGATACATCGTAGCGCCAGTGGATACTAATTGTCCTCCTACATTTTCAACAGTTTGTCACCATTCTCGCCATGTACAGTACAAGTGACTGGCACATTTAATACAAAATACACAGTAGCGTAAAAACCACAATATTGTGGTGGATACACATTAAAATAAGACGCTCTGTCTATTTATCCAGACATTTGCCTCTGCCCATCTCATGTGTTGTATTGTGTACAGCAGTGATGAACAGCTAACTGTGACATCTCAACCTAACTTTCATTATTAGACCATCTGCTGTCAGATAAAGCTGTGATAAGACAATACGATGCTGCCTTGGTACAGCAGCTACATAGATGAATCCAGACACATCAGACAAGACAAATAGACCTCAGCTAATGCTGACAGAGCACCCCGGGTGGAAAATTTAGACAGACTTTCAATCATATGTTTGACAAGTGGGACATATTCAAGCGAGAAGATCTCTGCTTCCATAATTTCAAACCCCATAATCCATTTTTGTCCCCTGTCAGGGCTCAAATGAATGATTCACTGGGCTGAACTGAGAAAGCAAGTCACCTTGGGTGAATCTATGTATCGCACATGAAATTTCAGGTTATTTGAAGTGTGAAAAACTATTCTGACAGAACAAAACGCAGAAGGTGCAAATAAGAAGTTGTTTTCACACATCTTGTGTAAGTGAGGTGTGTTTAGGTTTGCAGGGGTAATAAGGGGAAAAAGTGAACTTTGAAACATGCAACATGCAAGTATTTTTTGGTCCATTTCAGGGAAACTGAGATATGGTGCAAACACAATGCTGACATATAGTATATTAGCTTTTTAAGTTGGCAAAATTGTTTGAAAACATATTTCATATTTAAATGCAGAATATGCAAAGCCACATTACCATTCATTAGGAGTCATGTTTATGTCCACCTTATGAATCCAGGTCCACTATTCTTTAACAGCTGTCAGCTGCAGCTAAAACAACATAATGGGACTGCGTGAATGTGGAGGTTGATGGTTCTTTAAAAACATTGCAGAGCTGAAAGATATCTGAAGTCTGGTAATAATTCTGTGGGTTTATCACAATACACATACAAGTAGCCCTATAATCCGTTGTGAATATTAAAATATTTATTATAGCTCCATTAAGGTAGAAATACAGACTTTTAACTATAAATATTTCAGAGTCTAAAATGCCAGTGAACAGGGAATTGATCATTTCAGACCAGAAGCAAACACCAACATTCAGAATCAGTGATTCTATCTGTTTCTTTCAACACGTCAGACGTGAAGGCAGAGAAGCGGGAAACATGGCTAAAATATTAATTTGCACTTGGCGCTCTGGAAGAACCAGCTATATATATATATATATATAAGACAAAGGTGGTCAACAAACATGCAAGGGTGCTTTGGAGTTTGTTTCCCATCTCCCGTTCACATTTTTCTGAATTGTGACTAAAACCATAAGCTCAGCATAATTTATGTTTTATAAAAAGTAATTACAAGAAAAACATGCTGTAATATTTATTAATTTACAATGTTTCACCGAAATGTTGTAAATTAATAAAGTGAGACAGTGTGCAAGTTTCACTATAAGGAAAAAAACGAAAACAATGTGAAACAATTTAGAAAGCCAATTAGTAGTATGGTAAGAACAACCCAATTTTACTGCCACTGGGTAAATGAGTTGCTGTGCCAAAGTGAGTTCTCTGCAAACAAAACACAAGTGAGCAGCATTTGTCCCCTGCAGTGGTTTTAAATGATGCCATGAGGTAGCTCTACTGCATCACAATTACCTGGCAGTGTGTTTCTATGCCCCATTAACATAATCAAGCTATTTTACTCCAGTGGGATTCTACTAAAGGGCTTGGTCCTTAAAGGTGGTAGAGAAGCTGCATAAGACACGATATGAATAAAGTTGGCAGTGATCTAAGATATAGTAGCCTTCTGCTGCTCTGTTTTCTGTACTGTAAGTAAAATGGATGTTGTGCAGGGAGCTAGGACTACTTAAAATAGGCTTACTGTCACACATGTATCTCAAGGAACTGCTAGACACATTAGTTGTTTGAACACACTGCGCACTGCGTGACTTGTTTGTCCATTCTGATACTCTTCAGCTTATTCAACATTAGGAGAATGAGCCACCTGTGTCTGTCTGACACAATTATCTGATATGAGACATGAGTAGGATCTAATCTGTTGCCATCTAATCTCACTCAAGGAGGTAGAAAATACATTTACTTAAAAAACGTGTGATGAGAAAAAACACTGAGTAAATAAGTAGTAATAACACAGCAATATTGCTACAGGTGAGTCAGAATCTATTTGCAAAGACAGAATATGAAGCAGTGAGAAAGACTCTCACTCACGTGGTGACTTATTGCTGTAAGTGGCACTAGAAATATATAAAAATTACTAATAGTGAAATGAAAAGGTATAGTAGGGGAGGCAGAGTGCACAGACAGTGCACTGTAATGAGCTTGAAATGGAAACAAAATCCGAAATGACAAACAAAATCGGACTGTTAAACCCTGTCCACCGTCACATCTATCACTGCCATCACTAAACACTGCTTATGTGGCTTGAGAAAATAGAAGCATGTCAGGCATTACAGCGGTAATGCGGCAGGGCTTAGTGAAATCAATTGACAGTCAATTAAATGGCAATATATGTAGCAAATGATGAATCAAGAGGGAATATATAACTTTTGCAGTCTAGACACTTCAATGGAGCCCACCTCTAAGTGAATATATGATTATGTGTGAAGGGAAAAAAAGTCAAGAAATGGTACACAGGCCATAGAAACTGCCAATTCAACCTCCACTCCTCCCTCCCTTCTTGCCGGCCATAAAACGCAGTAGTAATAGGATTCCTAAGCTTTTCCAGTGACTGCTTCCACTATCACACAGACATTTAAGTGCACTAATCCATGACAAATTGTCTCATCTGATCCATGACAAATCGTCTGAGGGGCCAATAGAGACAAGGAGATGGAGCGAGGGAGGTGTGTGTGGTTGGGGGGACAAGAGAAGGAGGCCAACCGCAGAGAGAGTGCTCCTCGGCACCTGAATGATCGGGCAGTTATTGCCTAGTTTTTTAGAAAGGTTGCTTTCATTAGCTCGAAGGGCATGCTGCGTGATAGAAAGACAGACAGAGAGGAGGATCACATAGAGCTGATGAGTTCTCTACCTAAGTACATGATTTTCAAAGCAATTATAATCCCATATAGAGGGAGATTATAGAGTTCCTATGTTGGCAAAAAGGCAGGATTTGTAGGTGTCATGTTTACAAAATGAATGCCTCTAATTAAATGTATCATATACAGTATAATCTATGATTTTCACCTACATTTTATTAAAATATATGGTTTTATATGATATACACACACACACACAAGTGGATAGTTAATCAAGCAAACAGCATGGATAAAAACATGGCCTTATAAAAACATTCCACGACGTTGGACAGTAATGATTTGCGCATGCTTGTGTGTGTAAACGTGTGCCTTTGACTTACACTGTGTGTTCCTGTACTTCCGCAGGAGCAAATCCTGCCAGGCAAAACAAACAATTCCTTTTCACTAATAAAAATATGAGGTGTCATCCATTCAAGTGTCTGTAATTTAATTTTCTTTCCCCATCAATTCTCACATTAATTAGTCCCCCTTTACTTACATCCTCACAATTTAGTGGGGATGTAAAGAAAGCCAATTTAATGGCAAAACAAAGATACTCATAGCCTGAAGCTGCTCTTGTGGATAGCACACATGGATCTGACGTTCATTCTGTAAAACTCGTACACCTCCACAGAAGAAGCGAAGCAGAAAGATTTTGTCTTTGAAGATATTTGTGTAATAAAAGTGTGTATTAACTTTAGTGTTTCTGTTGCTAACTCTGAGGTATTATAATGAGGAGTCTGAGAGCTATGGAAATGAGTTAAAAGTTGAGAACAGTGTGTGCATTCAGTTTCTGAGTCAGTGAAACTAATTTCTTAGCATTCCCAAAAGAAAAATCATCAATCTTCTGAAGCGCCATCCTTTCGGCAATGAGATGGAATAAAAAAAAAAATCAGGTTATACTGTCTGTATGTATGGCTTCTGGGCTGGCACCCTGTCCTCATTTACCAAAAGACAGTTATCCTACTGTAAATGAAGTTCAAGTCAGATTTCCCTCTCCCCAAAACCCCCATTCTTAGACCTTAAGTTAAAACACTGTAACTTTCACAGATACATAAAGTTTAGCACTACAGGATTTTGACCGGTTGTGTTTTTAAAGGCAACAATGCAATTCCTAACTTACATCTTTGCTTATGACGTACGGCATGACGTACAGCAATTTATTATTTATGGCCCGGGATAGACTGGACACACATTTTAAACACCTCCATATCGTAAATTGTGTATCGTCTCCGTTAGTTCAGCTGGTAGGGAGTTGCGCTCTGACACCAGAGTTTCGAGTTCGCATCCTGGCTGTGACTGACAGATATGTGACTTCATCAACTGCACACCAACACAGAGACAAGGGAGGAAAAAATTTGTTTTCCAGTTGTTCATTCCTGTAAAGCTTAGATTTGGTTACAGTGCTGTTTAAAATGATAATTGTGACAATGAAAATAAAACTGTTATAAAACAGTGCATATGTATGTAAATCCTACTGTAAAAGAGTCTGAAGGGACCATCGGCCTCCGGGACTCTTTAACTCTTCAAATCTTGCCCTCATTAAAAAAAGTTTGGACACCCCTGGCTTATGATCACGCTGTTGCTCTTGTTTTACCATATGGTGCTTGACTAATCAAAGTAATTGCATTTTTATCCACCTTTTCTAAACTAAAGAAGTATTACAGTGCACTGAACCATTGATTCCCAACCTGGGGGTCCCGACCCCCACTAGGGGTCGCCAAAGTTGTATGGTGGGTCGCGAGGACTTTACCATTTTAAGGGGGGCAAAATATATATTTTTTAACTTATTTATTTAATGTGTTTTGGCGTTTCATTTATGTGTTTGCAACACAAAAAAAAACTACAATTGTAGAAGTTTGCATTATTTCTTCATAACAATAAACATCACGATATGGGAAACAGCAAGCACGTAATTCTTGGCTTTCTACTGCCTGATGTTTCACTGCATGACGCACAGACAAGCGCTGGCCAGCAAACAC
>JAUMHL010000025.1:6976468-7031616 GCA_032362345.1 Sandelia bainsii
AATGTAGCGGAGTAAGAAGCGTTTCTTCTTCACAAATCTACTCAAGTAAAAGTAAAAAGTATGGTGCAGTAAAACTAAAGTAAACAAAAGTAAATGTAACTCGTTACTACCCACCTCTGGTGGGGCTAATATGTGAAAGGCTGTAAGAAGAAAAATGGGAAGTAAGAACAAGGTGAATGATGGCAGGATGATCATCGGGAACAAGTTGAAGACAGCAGCAAGAGATGGAGAAGCATAAGGGGGTGGAGAGAGAAGTCTGATTGACAATTTGCATCCTCTTCAGAGGGTATCAGGGGACATGATTGAATCCAGTCAGGCTGAACCCATTAGGGGAGCGCTGCTGTCGGAGGCCGAGCAGAAAGCCATTCACCGGCACCGGGTCCCTGCTCTTTACCGGTCTCCATTTATATTCATGCCAGGGCTGACTTATTGAGGAAAAAGAGTGTGTGTGTGTGTGAGAGAGAGAGAGGGACTGGAGCAGACCTCGTCCAGCCATCCATTTGCTATTTGTGAGCCGTAAAGTTCTTACCCGCTGCCAAGATCGCTCACTTAACCTGGGTGTGACTGATTCCATTTGCATGTGATTTTCATGGGTCAATATGTTTATAAATTGGATTCAAATTGTAGACATGTAACATCTCACATCATTTAAAAGCGCTGGGGAAAAACCTTTCTAAAGCTCTGGTGAAAATGCAAATGGATTTTGCGTTTTAAGCAGTTTAATGTGTCTCTTCTCATTAGCTTGCCTCAACAATGTTGCCATAACTGAAAGTTATCTGGTGCATTTTCTTGGGAGACAGCCATGTGACGCATCTTGGTTGAACTGAGGCAATCGTTTTGCTGAAGGCTTTTCTTTGTACTTCTTGGTAGATCCCTGGGCGTGATGAGAGCAGTGGAGATATAACACACCTGAGGGTGTGATAAGACGCAGTGGCGGAGGGCTGCTGGAAACATTTCCTGACAGTTGTTCCAGCCCTCATGTCTCCATTCACCTCAGCTACACAGTTGATCCAGAGCAGCCCGAGAGTTTGACTAGGTGACAAAGAAGGTGGAGTGTTGTTGAGAGTCTTCCATGTGTTGCCATTTATCTCACAAACACAGCACATACGCCCAAAGCTACAATATTGCAGGAGCCTTAGTTTGTACCATCCAGCTGTCAAAGCAGAGACGGCGGAGCCACGCTGACAGGCTTTTCTTTCTTCTCAAGAATGAAAATCAGGAGTTAGTAGAGAAGATTTTATCCTTTGTTTGTGACGCTGTGGAATGTGAAAACAGTTACATTCACATTTTAGTCTGTATCTTATGAGTGCACTCAGCAGGACACCAAATGCCTGTTAGGCTGTTTTCATAGAAGCTGCCATGGCGCCATTAATCCAGTTTTCATGCATTTACTCCTTGCTTTGATGAAATTATCAAAATACAAATTTGATAAGCCCATTCAGAGTATTTTAAGAATTCAGCACCAGATGAAAAATAATTTGAAGTTACTAACATACAGGTCGATTGAAGGAGAGGTAATTAGATAAATGCATCTGTTCCTAATGTGACTCTGTTTTTACATCTCCTTGTCCCTGCACGCCCCCCACCCCACCACCACCCTCTCCCCATCTCTGTCTCTGAGGTTTAAAATAGTCACAGAGGGATCATGTTCAAGTTATGAATGTCTCAATTAGCAGGAGATGGAGTTAGAGGGTCTTGAAAATGGTACTCAAGTGACAAAAACATTGCCAGGCCATAGTTTTTATTTAGGCAGGCTTAATGCAGCCTATTGACTTCTCTATGAAGACCAGGATTAGGTCAAATATACTTCACTCACTAATGCATGCCTAATGGTTGCACTATAGATTGGCCATAAACGTGGATGATCATAAATATTGCTGGATTTTAAAACATTTATGAGTGAAATCCAATGCCCTGCTTCCAAAATTGTAAGTCACTAAGCGCCACGGCTGGATTCAGATGTATGAATCATGTTAAAAAGCAGTGGAAAATACTTGGACTCAGCACAACTACATCGATTCCAACATTGCTCAGTATCACTCTACTAGATGTGTTATTGTTTCGGTTGTTTTGCAGTCTGCTGTGTGGCACTGCAGCTGGCATATCCATAGCAGTGTAATGATAGTTTAGGAACAGTGCGTCTCCAGACTTCCAGAGTTGACATGTTCACCAGATTGCCATGGTTACGTCTGTTGACAAGTGCCTGCTTCACCTGTCACAAGCTCATCTGTCACCTTTGACCTGTGGCAGAATTGTAAGCAGAACTGTAAGGCTGCTGAGCTCAATCTCTGGAATCCCAGATACTCACAAAATCATTGTCAGTGCTGTATGATTTGTTTTGAGTGAAAACTACAATACGTGGTGGAGTTGCAGGCTGTAATAACCTTGCCAGCAGTTGTGGTTTGACAAACGTCACTGCTGGAGGGATGGAAATACTCTGTAACCGCTCTAAGGCTTAGGGTACTTTTACACCTGTTTGGTTCAGGTAAAATTAATCCTGGTGCATTTGCCAATTCAGTATATATCATTTAGTAAATGTATGGGTTAGGGTTCACTTTAACGGAGCACAAACAAAGAGCACCATGGGTATTTTAGCAGCTCTCTAATAAAAGGAAAGAAACAACAACAATCTATCCCATGTTTGTCTGTTCAAGATCTATTTGTAGTATAGCGTTACTGTCCTGTCTGACATGCTGTTCATCCCTCGCTATGCTGGTATATGTAGTATTTAATATGCCAACGCAAACCGGACCAGAAAAAAAGTTGTTTTTTTTCTACGGTGTGGATTAAATTAACTGAGCTACAGGTTTGTTTGAGGGCACATCGCATTGATTTTGATGTTCTCGGGTCAAGAACAGACACTAGTTCATTCATGTTCATTACATATGTTCCCCTATTATGAAGTCACCAAAAAAATGTTGGCTCACATTACTTGCTAGGCTTGCACATTATCCATTCAACAGATAAATACATCTTTTCGTCTTCTCTTCTCTTTCTTTCTCTCTGTCTCTGTCTTACACACTCGAACACCTATCTGCACTCACGAAACAAACAAAAACAGTTTGTTTAAACAAGCAATGCTTTTTTGTTCCCTGCCATGAGTGGGGTCAGGAAGAGGTTGGCAGCAGATAGTGTGTGTCCAATGGATCGCTGCTCAGGAGTCAATTAACCGGGCTCTGTGCAAATGAACAGGACTAGGGCTTAATCAGCTCCTATCTCCCGCTAAGTCCTGCCTTCTGACTCATCTATTAAAGCCTGCTGGTAAATTGACTGCTCTGGACTTTAATGGGATGAATCTTAAGTGGTGGAAGTTGGAGACTGTTAAGAAACATGGTCCAGCATGTTTAGGAGAGGCAGATTATAACTGTAAGAGAGATGTGGAGAAAAGATACGCATGTCCTGACTGCGTTGGGCTAATAAAATGAGTTTTTAGGCATGGCCTGTTCAGATAACCTCACCCTTCACTACACTGCATTGGCGTAGGCATTATGAGACAGAGCAGGGTGCGTTACAAGCGTTTTTAATTAATTACCTTCCCGTAGCCACAAACACAGATTCAGTCACTCCGCACCACCGCGCCCAAACACTAATCCAGGAAATCCATGCTGACAATCCTCTCAAGGCTGTCCTCTTCCCTTAACATTCATTTCCCCTGCCTATTTTACGCATGGAAATCCCCCGGTGACATTTTAGGTCAAAGATGATTTCCCAAGTGTGATTTAGCTGCCCCGCCTCTACATGTGAACAAATCAGCGAGTTCACTGCAACTATGCAATGAAAAGTGAAATATGTTTACTGCTCACAGCCTGCCATTTACCAACCAACTCACACCTTTTTCTCCCTATACATTTATGCATTACCTAACCTGCTGCACTGTATATAAAATGCAGCGCCCCTGGGCAAGGCTGGATATTGTCTGGTGCTCTTAGGATAACGAGGTCTGAATAATTATCCTAATATACATAATATAGCGTGTCATCAGAGGTAACTTTTAAACCATTTTCCTCCACTTCCTTCACTTCCACCACAGTATGTAAATGCTTCACCACTGTGCGTTATTTGCATCTTGTCTCAAATGAATGTGTACCAACTCTTACTCTACTCCCTGCTGAGACAGAGTGACTGCTATGGCCTTGGCTTTTTTCACCCAATTAATCTGAAGAAATAGAAAAGGCAAGAGCAGAGGACAAGGAAGATAAATGATCAATGATCTTTATCCAAAACTTTTCACAACCATCCACGTACTGTGTGCTTTAAAAGTCTGCCCATTCCCCCTGTAAAAATAGTACAATGCATTTCAAAATCCTTAGTAAAACAAAGATTCAAAACTAAAACAGTGAAAGTCTGGTCATGTACTGTGTACCAGCTGTGACATCAGAAGTGAGTAAAACTTTCAAATAAAATATGTCTGCCTTGTTCCCCCTATATTTCATTTCTGTGATGTTCTGTTCAGTGAGCAGTGCAATAAAAGTTTGAATCATTTTTAAAGGCCTGTAAATCGAATCTGTGGATTGGACACAATGGGGAAAAGGGGAAGAAAGGGCACAGTCATCAGCAGGCTGCAAGATATTAGAAGCTCCTCTTATAGCAGGGCTCAGGGCTTCTGTCAATGTCAGCTGGCACAATGAAGCAGGATGTAGGCTGAAGAACTTTCCGGTTATTTTATCATTGTACGGTTCAGCCAGTGTTATTATTCTTTTCCTATTCTTTTCCTGCTAATGTCCCCAAAGAAATGGAAGATGCAGCTGTGTTGTCGTGTTGTCTATCAAGTGGGGACCCACAAAAAAGTATATGAACGCAAGCATTAAGTTTCCAGGTGTGTTTAAATATTGTGCTTGACTTGACAACTTGAAGCCTTAATATTAGCAGGTTCTCTACTACATTTTGATTTTTTTGTTTTTTAAAAAGTTGACATTTTGTGCAAGTTGACCCACTTTTGTTTAGTCTGTTATTATTTGATGATTTTATTACAGACTTTGTGACGATACTCTTCAGCTGAGTTCAGTCAGTTATTATTTAGTTTGAACTGATTTTAACATTATCTGTCATTTTTTGAAAGCTAGCAATTACACTGCTTATACTGCTGCTTGTTTGATCAAATTAAAATTATTAGTAGTAACTTAGACTTTAGAGATGACAGTAATTACAGAGTTTTATTGTGTTTAAATTTGAGGTAAAAAAAAAAAAAACATGTTTTGCTGCTATTTACTTAAATCATAGTTATTGAATGCTGACTCTACTATGATCCTGAAAGTGCTTGATTGTCATTGTGCTGAATCAGATCAAAGCTTAATAAAAAACTAAATAATTCCAGGTGACAAAGTAGTTGTTAGTATCAGAAGGCTTATCTGCCTAACACCCGTGATAATATATATAAGTGGAAGATTTTTGTATGTTTGCTGTTTGCTGTACATCAGATTTTCTACCTATAAGGGTAGAAGCTCAGTATCTCAAAATCATTCAGAAAGCATCCTGTCTCAGTCAAACACTTATATATTACAAATATCTGGCAGGAGGGGACAAAGTTTAATGCTTGTTCATCACCATTTTCATGCTGTAAAGGGTTGTTTAACAATGCAACACCGCATAAACATCCACATCTATTGAGATTGTCTGTGTCAGACTCGGTATGAACCCCATAGGATCCATCTATCTGTCACTCCAGCTCCCTGATGTGCTGTGCATCTCCGACCCAATAAAAAACTCGTGGAGCTCTGTTGACAGCTCTGTGCTGCAGAGGACTCTGATCGGAAAAAAAAGCTACAGCCATTCTAATAGGTACACCTCATTGCATTATATTTCACACAGTAAATATGGCATCAACCTGTCAAGACCAAGTGAAATTTAGGACGCTGAGGCGGCAGCCCATTTTTTAACCTATCCAGAGCTTTTTCGTATGAAAACAGGACAGAGTGATAAATTTGTGCTTACCAAAGTTTGAGGCCTCCTTTATTTACCTGCTATGTATGGTCTTAACCTATGAACATGACATAGACACAATTAGAAAAAGCAAACCAATTTGTTGAAAATTGTTTGCTCTTGGTATAAATTAAGGCTTTTGTGGCTATATGATGACAAGGACATGTGGCCTTCATTTTGTGCTGTTGCTGTGTTTGAAAAGTTAGCACTAGCTGTTTTAGTTTGTTTTCAATAGAAGGATTTGAAGGAATTTATCTGTACACGCCATGTAGCATCCGGTCTTTAGCCTTTGCTTCTGTGGCAGCACAAAAATCTTTCTTCTGTAGTTTTTCGGGCCATCATCACTTTACATTTTTTATTTCTGTTTTTGGCAGCACAGTCAGTCATAGCAGATATCAAGGGCATAAGCAGATAACCAGATAATCCCACTGAAAGCTTCATTCCTGTGAGGTAGCACACAAAGTGTTCAATTGTCTTCAAGAGCTTCAGCTCAGAAAGAATCCAGCTGCTCCTTTGACAGCTTGGCTGAGACAGCTCTCTAGTTTGAGGATGGTGCTGTTAGGGTTCATTTATTGGTCGGCACTTTACACAGAGACGAGGCTCCTTTGAGAAACCTTAAGCAGGTCTATGTGGGATCAGTTTTTATACCACAATATATCAGACTTTTTCCTTTTCCAATCATGGGGATTTGAGGCATTTTACAACTGTACTTGTGGAAGACTCGCTAGTGGAAATATTCAAACCCTGGCAGCAAGGATCTAATGATTTCTAAATTGAGCTGAAATCAGTCGATGTTATCCTTTAATGGAAGCCGTGAGGAAAGTATTTGTCTAATGAGGCAGTTGAGCTGGAAAAGGAAATGATGGCGAGCTCAGTCAGGTGTGCTGGACTTTGTGGGAGTCTGGTTAGAAATAGTGCTTTGAATATAATCATGTGTGGTAATAAACAAGGCTGTAAAATGTGACACAGATAGATCTCTTTGGTTTCTCTTAGGAAACTCCCAATTAATCAAGGAACTGCTGTATCTTCTGTCTAATTGTAGACTCTGTGATTGTAGTGAAAGCTGTTTGATTCAAAAGCAACAGCAGCGCAGATCAAATTTGTTATTTTTTTGTTGTCATCATTGTCACATTAATCAGTTATTTGTTTCATTTTTTAAACTACAACTTTTTAATATATCAGACAGTGAAGTGTAGTAAAGGAGCCAAACTGATTTCATTACTCGCAGAGAGGATATGACAAACTGAGGAAATGGCACTGTAGGAATCCCACGGGTGCCCTATGTTCTGCCGCCACACACCCTGCTCACTTAATGGAATCTGTGCACTTCTGGTTTCCATATCAGTGGAGCTGAAATGTCAGAGGAGTAATATGGGCACCCCCTCCTGACACTGCAGACTTAATTAAAGATCCTGGACGCACCTCAGAGATACCAAGCGGAAAAACAATGGGTTGATGGAGAACGTTTGGTTCCTATGATGGTGGCATGTTCTTCTGTCACATGACTGTTGTAAATGTAGCATTCTACAGGAATAATAAGCCAATGTTGTGTCACTACTGATGTCACAGGAATACTTGACTTTTGTTGTTGTTCATTTTTAAGTGAGTAAATGCACTATATGGTGTATTATATACTGTGCATGCTTTAGTAATACTCAGAGATGGACAGTTGCCCTTTATCATTATGTGGTGCAAGAAACTGGAGTTTACCATTGCATTTTAAATACACACTAACACAGTATTAAAGAGAAAGTTCAAATGTGGCTTATGGAAAATGCAGAAGTATATATCTGGAATGTATATATATATATATATATATATACGTATATAACTTGTCTGTACTGCTCATCACTAATGATTGCTTGATCGTAGTATGAGAACTCCAATTTATTGTCACACAGAGAACCACAACGAAAATAAATCATGGACTTTGTTGTGATATCCTTGACATCTTGCAGATAGTCATTGTGTCAAATCAATTAAACTAAACTAAAAATAACTAATAGAAAACCACAATGTGTTCATGAGATGTACACAGTTGTAAGATGCCATTTCATGCCTCACATTGGTGCCCCAGGCTCCGGAATATCATTTATAGACTCATCTCGTCTCATCCAATCTTATCTTTTTACATGTGTCCTTCAAACTGAAGGCTGGGGGAGATGGAGCATCAGCAGGGGTTTTGGGTTAATATCAGCTCAGGAGATCTGAATGAATGAATGGTACAATTTCTGACTTTTTTTCTTGTATAATGCTTCTTCTGGTGTAATGATGGCATAAGCTATGACTCAGTCAGCACTTTGTTGTTAAATAGCAGCTTCAAAGCCTCTGGTATACACCTTTCTATCTTGCTCTGTCTCTTCTTGTGGGACTGGGTTTTAGCCAGGCCCTGTATTAGAGAGCTGGATGGATGACCAGCTGCTGGACACTGGCTGCACTGAGCAAGCAGCAAACACCCTCAGGTCTGTATACCCACAGTACCAGCTGATGAATTTGCAGCTACTCTTCCACTCAGTGCTGCTAGTATACTGGAGCAACTTTTAGCATATGGTGGGAGACCAGGAATAGTTCTGACCTAGTTGGAGCTTCTGTACTTCACTATCAAACTTCTCTCTCCCTCTAGATTCTGGGTTCCCTTGTACGGGGTATCAGAGCCAAATATCTTCACTAACTTTACTGTGTAGGTTTTATGTACTCCTCTTCAATAAGCACATTTTTTTACTACCTGTAATTTAACACAGATTTTGCTAATATTGCCCAAACCTCACTTGACAAACAACTGCAAGTTGAAATGTTTTCATTCAATACAAGGACTTGTAAAACAGAGTTGTTTTCCTCATCTCACCCACAATATAACTGTATGATACACACTTAGTACAGTTTTTCATTACTTTTCTGATGTGGATCGAACAATCCCCATACAGTTCTCGCTATTGATTGACAAGCCAGGGGTTCTGAGAGCTTTGACAAACAGATATAAGTGGAAATAATCCATGCTCCCCACATTGAGAGTAGTGTCCATTTATATACATGAAGGTCATTCAATCGATGGTTGGTATTAAAACAAGAAACACAAGGTGATGCTTTGTCAGATCAATGTGAGAGCAATCCATTGCTCTAACTCCACAACGTTCTGACCTTTTCAGTTAAATTCTAAATCTCCTCAGATCACTCAGTGCCTTTTTTTTGCCTCTTTTTAGCTTTGAGCAAGTTTTGTTACCATCAATTTTAAGATTAAACTGAATGCATAAAATATTTGCTAGAAGGATACTTAAACATTCACATTGAAATGCATGGATAGTTCTGATGAACTTAGGTTACAACAATGGAGATTAAATATTCATGAATCTTCCATGAAGGCTGTTTTGTGAATATGCTATAAACTAAAGTCCATGATAGATGTCACACAAAGGAGTTATGACTTCACTTGCCTTTATTTTAGTTGCCAGTTAAAGGGCTTCTGTGCATGATAGTTCAGCACTATGGACAGCTCCCGCTGCTCATTCTTTCTGATGTAAGACATGGGCTGTGCCCTCTCTTCTCTGTGTTGCTCTCATTGCCTCTTATATGACCAAACACAGATATTAGGGAGCTTGTGGCTAATGTTTAAATTTCTGCTTGCAACATAGTTAAGCTGGAACTGGTCTTGTGTGCTGCTCTTGCATCTCTTTAATCTTGACCTTCCCTCTGTTAACACAATTCCTGTTGAATGGGTTAGACTTAACCGTTTTGAGATGTTAAACTGACCATTGTCTAGTGAAATATTTGAAAGCATTCCCAGCTAAAATCTCAACATAATTTTCATCTTATTTTGCGCTGTGAATTACAGAATCTCATTTACAGCATTACTGTCACGGTTTGGGCTCAGACGGACCCAGGGAGCACTCAAACACACAAAGGATAAGGTTAGTAAAGGGGGTTTAATGAGACAAACATTCACCACAGGATATCAAACCCAAAAACACAAGCTAAACCAAAATCTCTCCGTGCTGGAGGCTAAATTACAGAAACCCAAAAACTAACAAAGGCATAAGAAAACAGGCAAACCTAAAATCACTCCAAGGGAGGGAAAAACTCTTACAAAGAAATTATAACAGAAACTGGGTGGCTGGGAAACTGAAACGGAAACCAGACTGAGAAACATAAACAAGGACGCACAAGAGGAGAAGACAGAACCAGACCTAAAACTACTCGAAGAGGTGGAAACGGGCAAGAGACAAAAACACTGCAGGAAGGGACCAGGGGAAGACCGTGACCGGGGCTGGTTAACGAGACATGGGCAGGTGAGTAAGGGTAACGCAAGACGGGTAGACGGGTGGGTTTATCGGAGGCAGACGGAAGACACAGAAGCGACGGCAGAACAGAGTGATTGGCAGAAGTCAGGTGAGGAGAACAGGACCGGAAACCACAGGAAGGCACAACGGGCTAGAAACAACTGGAAATGACAGGGTAACAGGACCAGACCAGAGAACAAGCAAACGAGGCAGCCGGGCAACAACAGGGAAACACTACAGGAACATACATACAGACAGAGACAATGCCAGAATAGACGTAGAACAGGCGCACACAGGAACAGGGCTGGAGACACAGGTGATAATGGCAGGAGACCGAGCAGAAGACACTGGTGATCAAAACAGGAAAAATACATGAGACGGAGCCAAAGACGCTGGTGGTCATAACCGATAACCCGACGAGGAAAGACTGACTGACGGAGGAATATAAACACAGACAACCAAAGAACACAGATGGCATGACAATTACAGCCTTGTCTGATTCTGATTCACTGTCTTCACACACTTGAATCACATAAACAAGCCTGCTACAAGTGTCTTCGCTCCTGGGTAGTTCAGACTCTCAGTGAAATTCTTAATATGCTTTGTGTGATATAGCAATATACACGTTTTCTGTACTGCAGATATGCATCACATGCATACACTTAAAGCAGATAGAAGCTTTGGCCTCCTAAACGCTATTACATACTATGTTAGATAGATATTCAAATTTCCTGGTGGAATTCTCAATCAAATGCTAATTAGGTTGTTCTACGGACCATAAGGCTTGTAGCTGAAAGAAGTGCTGAGTTGTAGATACCTCATGTAAATGGCCAGTAAGTAACCTGTAAAGGTGAAAAGAGGCCTTGAAGTTGATGTAAACCCCAGGTGTAATGCCTGCTGGAGCGATAAGGCCTTGTTTGTTTTTCCCCTCTACTCAACTAAGCTAAAAATTGACTGGCACTATCTAAGCCTCTGGCTATTATCTGACGTGCCAGAGGGTTCATGCCGCAAAGACTAATTAGTTTCATTAACTTGCACTCAAGATAAAAAACAATTGTTTTCATGTAATTGAAATGCTGATTTTCCTATCCCTCACCTCTCCCCAATCGCTGTGCTGTTCCTTTCCTCTACCGATGCTATATCTGCACCCAGACCCACCCCTACCACTTCTGTACTTTATGTTGATCTCACCATCACCGCTCTCTTTGACTTTTTGCTAATTAAATTTGTTATACGCTAACACACCATCCATTTTGCAAGCTCCAGTGAAAATTGCTTCCAGTGTCTGAGCGTTTATTTTGGGGTTGTCACATTCCATTCAGTGGTCTTGGCAGTTTCCAAAAGTGTTTATTAGTGTATGCTAATCAATATCAGGTACAAATTTAGGAAAAATGCAAGCGTAGCATACCACACTTGGTCATGGTCAAACTTTTACAAGTCACAAAACACCCCGCAAATCTGTTATTTTTAATTTTATTAAAGTGAGGTAAATGTCTGATGTGATGGGTTTTATTGCTTTCTCTTTACAGAGAGAACTCATGAAGCTGGAGTGTCTGTGTCCTCTTTTTCTAGCTATGGTCAATAAGTATTATTATTATATATATTATTTTAAATTAACCAGGCTTGTTGGTACCATAATTGTGACATGCATAATTCCTCTGTAGCTTATTTTTGAAATAACATTTTTGTGTATTAATCAGCAATAAAGCAGCAAAGATCACTTCCTAATATGTAAATTTTACAGATTGTTAAATGAATCAGCTAACACATTACTGACTCTATTACTACATCATATATCATCGAAAGTCACTATTATACTGTCACTATGATCATCACCCATCAGCTACCTAGCTAGCAATTCTATCACTAATCATCATCATCTCCATAATGAAAAATGAGAGTTAAAAAAAAGAGTTGCTGCATCCACAGCAGCAATAACTGCAACAGAAACAACATGATAGCTGATGTTAACAGCTGGCATCTTCATAATGAAATGTCATTTCTCATTCAAGAGGAACTCCAGTAAATAGGCTGTCATCATGGACATTAAACCCACATGAAACATGCACATAAGAAAGTGCTTATCAACAGAGTTGTAAATATCAGTGGAGCTGTATTTAAGGCCTATGCAAGCAACACACTCTGTTCTTGTCATGTTGGAAAAGTTCCACTGACAATACTAAAAATTCATTACACATTTTTGTTCTTTCACCCCTGCTCTTTTACACTTTCAATATTCTTCTGCGTTGTCTTATTCTTTCAATAACAGTTTTCTCCTTTATGGCTTCTGTTTTCTGTCTTTATTCACCAAGTACAGATCTGGGGATTTGCAGGTGAAGAAGTGTCAGAAAGTTTTTATAGATTCTTAGGTTACACATACGTGTCATACGAATACATTTAAATGGCTGTTTTTGTTTGTTGAAATCTACTTAGTTCAGTACAGCTGTGCCACCAGCAGGTCAAACATTTTACCTATCCTGTGCAATATACAGTGTCAAAATCTACTGGATGGACTGGGTCGGTGCAGACATTCGTGGCTTCCAGAGGATGCATTCTACTAGGGCTGCTAATACTCGTTTGGGTACCCTAAGCACACTTGTTCTGTGGTCCAGTCCAATTCGTTCCTGCCATCGCTTTCCCTCTTGAAGTCTCACTGTCGAGTGCTGAGGATATGGCAGCTCACCAATAGTGTCCAGCCCATGGTTAAACCTCCTTCTTCACAGACTCCACACGTTGTGCTGGGATCCAGTGAGATGGGTATCTAGAGAATAACAGACACTAATCTGGGAAATAACTCTCATTCAACAGGCTAGCATATTCATATGTACCTTATTGTTTCCAAGGCTCATTAACAGACTCTCTGTTCGTTGGCCCATGCTGCCCGTGTCTGGTCGCTGCCTCCATTGGTACCAGCTCTTGCAGTTGTGGCTTGGATCCCTCTTAGCTGCAGGGTCACAGGTGTCTGTTTTGGCAGTCCAGTGATAGGGAAAGATAAAACTACTGCTGGTTGCACCTGACCAAACCAAACTGATGCCCTATTCATGCAGAATGTAGGTCAGTTGTCTTTCTAGTAATTAATCTTGTCCCAATAAAAAATTAAATGGGTAAACAGACTGGCAAGATGCAAGTGTTGTGTAAAGTCCTTCAGCAACATGCAATAATAATTCATCTATATGCATGCAACATACAGATATCTACAGTAATCCATAATATGAAAAAGACACAAATAGTCATAAATCCACACAATAAAATTATTCATGCTGTTTGAATACACTGGTCACTGTGTGTGATGCCATTGCCATTGTGTTAGCATCCTGACATTTACATTTCACTCAAATAACCGCTGTGCATACTGTAAGTATCACAGAGGTGCTAGCATTGCAGCAGACTCTTGTTTGACCTATGAATTACCAAAAAAACTCTTCCTGGATAGTACCAACCCAGTCCCACCTCTTCTCTTTACTCCACCTACTCTCTTTGTCCACCACCTCTATTCAAACTTGAAGTCACATTGTTCACTATGGAAACAAGGTAGACGCTTACTGAATCCGCTGCCCCCTACTCCCCTCATTTTGCATATAATTTACGCTTTTCTTCTCCTCTTTAGTGCTCCCGGGGTTCTGGTCTTTTATAACAATATAGATGAATGATGACATTCATGTTTTTGTTTGGTATCGTTTGGAAAGTGACACACACCAAGGCTTGACAGAGAAACACAGCAGGGATTGGCTCAGGCCTGTTTGCCCTATGAAGAGATATTGGCGTTTTTGACCAGAGGGGTCCATGCCCATCATTAATGACCTTTTCAAACACACAGACGGAATACATTGTATTGAGGTTGCACTGTCAAACCTCTTGCTAGCCTAGGGCTGCTTTGTTCTCTTAAGTGTTAGGGCTGCATAAATCAAAGATTTAAAGATTTTTATATCTTGCCTTTTAACAACAATGCAGAAATGAAGCTGCTATGCTGCTTGTGATAGTTGACATGTGTAATTTAACAGTAACATAAAGATAATTATTTAAACAGATTTTTATCAAGAGATGTTTGAGGCGATAACATTAACTTACTGTATTTACAAGTTTATAGTCTTCAATAAATGACTTAATAGTATGTTGTAAACATTAATGGGCTTTTTATGAGGCTGGATAGAGGATGATTAGAGTGGTTATTTTCTCAAACTGTATTCCTATTAAACTGCATTGAAATTAAATTGGTTAATTAACATGGGCAGTTATGACTCACCTGCTCTTGTCATCAATTTCAGCATTTCAGTATTTGAGAGTTTCTCAAAGCAAAAAATAGGTTTAGCTTCTCTATACAGGAAATTTAAAAATGCTATGGAAAATTCTTTGCAACCCTACAAATTTGGAGTTTGCACGTGGGTTTTGGAGCTGAACATACAGAAAGTGATTATGTGCCATGAATGATTATGGGTTAATGCGAACAGAAAGTGACAGTAATAAAGCGCCGCAGGATGAACAGACAGACTGACTGGCAGGGAGAGCGAGACACTTCCTCCCTCTGAAGCATTACTTCCTGAATTTCCATTTCAATCAGCAGCAGTCTCCTGGGAGGCCCCCGGCCCTGGAGCCCGGGTGGGAGGAGTCAAGCCCCCTCATTGCCAACAGTGGTTAGCATCGAGCTGAACAGCCTGATGCCTCTACGTTGTGCTCTGTCTGCTGCTATTCTCTTTCACACCTGTGAGGAACCATACAGAGTTTGTATGCAGCACATACAAACTCTTCTTCCCCATTCTCCATCTCCCAATCTCTCCATCTCTCCTCCTCCTACCACTCTGCCTTTGCAAACACCTCACTATCTTCAAGCATAACATGATAACACCAAACTTTCCAACAGAAGTTGGAAGTCTTACTAAACTTTGCTTCCACTTTCCCATAATCATCACTATACTAAGTGGAAAATAATTGAATTCCTCAAACTATAAGGACTACTCAGTAGATTCTTGTCTGCCCCAGAGGCTTGTTTCCTCTCAGCTCAGTCATGGGTCATTTGAGTTGGTCATTACACATTAGTGTCTCCTGGCCTTGGAAATGTAGGTCCTATTTAAGGTTGTAATCTAGCCATATAATCTGGGTTAAAGGGTGGCTGCAGCTCCCTAAACAATAAGGCTGTCTCTTCCATATATGTGACGTGTTGTATGCCTGGCTGTGCTGAGGAGTCGAAGCAGCACTTTCTGTCTGTAAGTGGGATGCACTGATGCTCACTGACATAAATAGGTCCTGCATATTTGGTAACACATTGCCTGGATATATTTGGATATGTTGCAATAAAAACTATATTTGCTCTCTCTCTCTCTTTCTCCTTCGCTCTGTGTTTTATATAAGACTGTCACAACTAAAATGTTTTATCTCTTTGTGCAAATGAATTGTAGTGTGACATCTTCTTAATATCCCTATTGTTTATGCAGGGACAGTCACATATTCTATCCTCTTAAAGATGTGCTTAAGAAGAATGCAGAAAAAGTGATAAGAAGAAAAAATAGGGTAGAATAAGCGATTTTCTAGGTCTCTTCTTCTGTGTCTCATTCTCTCTGTGTATGTGCTGTCAATACTATAAGGAAGATGAAAGGGCTGTCTAGGTGAAATACAATAAAGACATTTCTGTCTCCGGGTCCACTGGTTTAGGATCGATGGCTGGCATGTTTTCCTGTAAGTAACATACATGAATACCATTAGAAGATGCATTTGTAGTTATTAACAAAGATTTTTTTTCGCTCATGATTTGAGACCAGCCATAAGGAGAACAATACCTCACAGAGTTTTGTTGTACTCCTTACGGTTAAGAGTAGAGATTAAGGGCATCTGCAAAATGTCACAGACATGATTCTTTACACTGATGCGCACATAATGTTGGGTTATATTTGTGCCCATGCAATAATATCCGCAGCTCAGCTCTATGAAAATCTTATTGATCTTTCTATAACAGACTGAAAATAAGCTCTTACACACAATCAGTAAGAGGCAGTTGTTGTTCCCCCTGGATAAATGTTTTGCATGTTTAAACTTTTGCTATCTTCACATCCTACAGAGCTTACTGTAGCTATATGATCTTCTCATGTGTGCTCTGATGTCTTTATATACCATCTGACCTCATTACACTGTCAAATATTAACTCGAAGTTGAACAAAATAAAATAAAAGACTAATAATAACAAAAACATAATGCTAGAAAACAAGCTTTCACACTTCTTCATTCTAGTCTATGGCTGCTGAGGATGAGGATGCTAAGGATGCTGTGCCAAAACACCTTTTACTCAGAAGTGAAATCAATATCTCCAGGGAGAGCAGAGACATATGGCTGAAAGATACACAAACCTATTGCCTTTGAAATGAACTGTATGATAACAAAGAGATGTTTTTTTTTTACAAATCCCAACTGTGAAAATGAATATAATAGCATGGCATATTGGCTTTAGTTCACCAATAGTATAAAAATGTATTTCTTTACAGAAGGAAAATTGTATGATTCTTTATACAAATGGCTGTAAAACCAAACTAACCCACAAATTCACTTCATACTGTATGTGGAAAGCTAAGCAGTTTATTTCAAATTACTAAAATTCATTTGGTTTCATTAGTAACACTTGTATGGTTGTATTAATTAACATGACATAATGCATTAATTAATGAACAAATTTGGCATGGATAAATTGTCTTCATGCAAACTAAGTATTTAACAAATCCATGTGGAAAGTGCTCATGTGTTTAAAGAGTATGAAGACCAGCTGTCGTTAAACTCTCTGGCTGTAATTTTAAAAGAGCGTTTCACCTCTGACCAAGAGGTGAGAACAGAAGTGTTTCACACTCTGAGTAGACGTCTACATCACTGCAGTTTAAAGTTAAACCAAAAACAATATTTGTAGTTGTTTTTGAGCTGTTGTTCTTTAAAGGTTAAAAAATGTGTACATATAAACACTTTTATCTAATGACAGAAAGCTACCATTCTCCTTTCAGGTACCAGATGCTCCTGGACTTGCTCGCTCTAATTCCAGTCACCGGACCTTCCCTGCCCACAAACCTGTTTCCTCTTTCCTCATCAATTTCCTCAGTGTTTAGTATAACAACCAGTTACACCTGCTCTCTCCCAGGTTGTTGTGTTCGCATGCTGCATGTTATGGCCTTCTTTCTTGTCATCCTGTTACCTGCCTGTCTGTGTGTGAGCCTTATCATCGCCATTTCAATTAAATCACTTCACTGCACCTGCCTGCCACTCTGTCTGCGTTTGGCTCTTCTTTGCCTGTTGCCTTGTACTCAAATCATGATATAACTCCTAGTTTAGTTTGGCAGTTTAATCTACTACTTTGATAGACTTATAGATACAAATATGAAATTCCCAAAAGTCTATGGTGAGCACAGAGATCATGCTCATCTGCCATTTACTCATATGTAGTTGAAAGCTGAGTGAAATGCTTATAGGTATTCAAACACAGGTGCTTCATATGTGTTCAAACACATGTTCACATTCATTCATATAGGTTCTTCATGAAGAACTATTACAAATGTTATTTGAAAACATCCCTAGTCTGTACTAAACTGTGTTTGATTTTGGTTAGCAACAATACTGCACCAGTTGTACTTGTATGCAACTAAAGCTTCAGTCTATTTGCATCAGTCTTCAAGCCAGTAGCAGTTAGTGAAGGAATGAGATGCGATGTTGGTGTGAAGATCTGGTATCAAAGCTAAATATTTGTCTATTGTTGTCGAGACTAGCTCATTGTGTTTGTGCGCATATCTTTCAGTGCATGGTACTGGGCACATTCTCTTCCTGTGTGGATTCTCCATTGTGTTAGTGTGTTTTCATGTACACAATGTGTGTGCAAATATGCTTACAGGACACAATTTCGCTTTTTTATTTACCTTTCTACTGGCAACAGAAGACATCTTATGAAAGCACACGGCTTTTAAATAAACAGAGCAAGTGTTTGATGTGTAAATGTGAATTCCACACATGTAAATAAAATGCTATCAGTTTCTCAGCATCTGTCTGTCACAGATTTGACTTGTCACCAATGTTCTTCTTCTTCATCTATGTGCAATTCTCTTTTATATACAGTACGTCTCCTTTCTGCCTTGACAAAAAAGCAAACCGGCAAGTATAGCCCAAAGCAACGTGAGATATGCTTTGTTTAAAAGGTTATACATTTGTGCTCATGCTGATAGAGAACTTGGAACAGAGAATGACTGGAAACTGTTTCATCTAGGACAAAGTGATCACATTTGTACCTGACTATGTACCTGACAAAGACAGCTGTAAAATTACAGGCTCGAGATGTTCTTGTCTGCTATGAAACAACTTTATATGAAAATGCAATAATTATTTTTAGGAATATTCAGAAAATCAGTAATTAGAAAAGAAAATCCTGCATCAGTTGTCATGTATGCAAACATACAGTATATTACACATGTGAATGCATGCTTAATGTACCACAGCAGTTGACTGATGGGATATTCCAACACAGAGCAACGTTTTCACACATATACATGCAGAAACATTTGAAGATACTGCAGCATAATCCCATTCCCTATCCAAACATTCCACAATGTCCAAACAGACCAGTTGTGTTGACCAGTGAAACAGAATATGATTGCTATAACACACCAACACACAATCCTGCTTCAAGTTCAACAGGGTCACAGTGTATTTACAGGGACCATATCTTTGGTGAAAAGTTTGGGGGGAAAAAGCTGAGTTGGATACACAAGGAAGAAGGATTAAGTTACATAATGGACAAGAATATTTTCATGGATGTTTTGATATATGTTCTGCAACTTATGACAAAGGACAACAGTTGCTATTGTTACAGTGCAATCTTTAGAGTGTTCAGATCCACCTTTCATATTTACAGAGGATGAGCATTTTATACTATTTTACACATAAAACAAGCTGTAATTACACTCCATAAACAGTACAGTATAGCTTCAGCCTTGAAATATTCAGAACTGTGAGAATGACTTCAGAAATGATCCAGACTTCACATCCAAGAAAATGTTTGAAGGAGGAAAAACATTGTATTATCTACGTCTTTATTGCCCCATCGGGCAGCCAGTCCTAGTTTTCAGTATTTTTAATATTAAATGTAGCCATGTTTTATTTTTAATCTTGGGGACACTGTTCCTTGGTCTTACACACACATTCACACAGACACACAAATATTCACACTCGCATGAACACAGCTGACATTTAAAATAACATAAGTGAGAGGAAATAGTTGTACCGTTCAATTCAGAATTGCTTATTATTCATGGCCATCTTCCTGCACACGGCCATCAAGCTCTGGGACTACAGCACACTGGGTATAACTTTGTACAACCTATTTCCTAATATTTTAGATTCTGTGAATACCAGTCACCAGCACAAATAATATTTATACTGAAAACAGAATCAATGTCCTCATAATTCCCTCAGGACTTGGAGTGTATGATGAGCGTGTGTGTGTGTGTGTGCGTTGTGCCTAAAGAACAAGATTAAAAAGATGTATGTATGTCTTCTGTACTTGTATGCTTTCAAATACTTTCTCTTGTAAAACCCAGCCTTTGGAAATAGACCCACATGAGCACAACCCCTGTTGGGTGATATAAAAACCATGTAAAGGTCACAGCCAGCCAAATCTCCCTCCAGAGTCACAGCTATACACTGATGTTTCCACCGCTGCTGTTTACTTCATAATCCAAAACATTTGTTCATTGCATTTGTGGCTTTTAGATGAACTAAATATCCCCAAGACATTTAGGCTTCCCTGATGTCTGATCTTACCATGAGATCATTAAAACTGCATGATCTGCATTTCAGCCTTGACTGCTGGATAACTATTTTTCTCTGTCTCGACCTTGTGGTGGAATTAAAAATATATTTCCACTCTCAAGGGAATTTACATGCACACAGTGTGATGGCAACTTGACAGGAACTCATCAGTGGTAACTGTCTGTACAGTATAAGTGCAGTGATACATTTACAGTGGTATGTGATGTAAAATGTACTATAGGCTTAATACGTAAGTAATAGATGATGCAGATTCATTAGCTGCTACAGATCTTCTTGAGTGTGTTGGATTCTCAGAAGTGGAAAGCTGATTTAAGTCATTTGTTTATAGATCATACTTAAACACAACAAATGTTGTTCACAGAATAATTAGATACTGTGTATACTTAATAAAATAGAGATAATATAAATATATTTAGAAGATAAATATAATGAATATAAGTAAATAACTATATCATTGTAATAAACTAAATCATGGCAAGTATGTAGTGTGTTAACCGTGGACACTCAAAAATCTGTATCTGTTATTAGGCAAAAATGTGCTTTTAGCTAAATGCTAACATGTTCCCAATGATGACGCCTACATGCTGATGTTTAGTGGGCACAATATTTACTATGTTTACCATCTTAGACTAGCATGTAGGCATGCTAAGGTTTGTTTATTGGTAAATTTTAATGTAAAGTGCGTTACAAATAAAATGTATTATTGTTATTATTATTAAAGCTGAGGCTGAGGAGAATGCTTTTCATTTCTTTATAAATCAAAAACGGACCATTTTAAAATGTTGACGTGATAATTGCACAAGTAATTCCAATTAATCTTGCACTGGACATGAATGTGTGCATCACTTTTAATGAAAATTCAGCAGTTGAGAAGATATTTACTCTTGAACATCTTGTTTTCTATAATACTGAAAGGAACAGAAACTACCATAGTAGCTGTCAAAGGTAGTAGAGAGACTTATTTCTCTGACATTGACGATGTCAGCATAATAATCCTACAAGTGTGATCTGATGTTAAATGCTAAGAAAGCAAGAAGGAAGGCAACACTAACAACATGTAGAATGGTGCAGGTAAGTACAACGACAGGTCTGCTGCAGCTTCTGGAAAAAAAAACATTCCAAAAGTCGTGGATATTTTGCATTCAAGTTGGATGATCAGAGATACGTTTGCAGACTAAAAGCCAGTATGCAAACAGTGTCTGAGCTTTTGGAATGAAAGAAGCAAACACCTCAAATTCAGCTAAGCATCTCAAAGACAGACATCCAAATTTGTACAAAGAAGGGAAGGTGAGAGCATTTGCGTTACTTTATATGCACAGCATATAACGGCATCTTGAAATGTTACCGTTATTGTTTGTGAATGACCATTTGTCATTTTGTTTGCCTAAATGAAATAGTGGACGCCTTTAGTCAGAAGCTTCATGTCTACCTACATTTGTCAGGGTGTGTGTGAAAGAGAGACACAGGGACTCCAGTTTCAGGATTGATATCACAGATTTCACACAGCAGGCACCAAACTGTCTGGACACCTGCAAAGCTTTATGTCAGCATAGGTGTTCAATCAATGACAGACTTTTCTAATTGCTTGAAAATCACCACTGTGACTGACAGACCCATTGTTTGACTCTGATTCAAAGGAAATATCTAACTCTCTATCTTTTTTTTTTTGTTGTTGTTGTTGTTTAGACCCAAAGCCATCTCACAAAAACTGTCAAAGTCCCAAAGGTCTAAGATCAAATGTTAACAGATTAATACAACAATGGAGGGCAGGGAACCTTTCCCGCTTCCTTGTGCTGTAGCATCCATAATACATGACCCACTACCAGGACCATCACAGCTGAGAGCGACAGACTTGATACAGCATGCCGGTCATTCCAGGTCGCAAATCCACTAATCTATATTTCAGGACTTGTGAAAGTGAAGCCCCTCTGTTCTTTATGATGAGTTATAAAAGAATCCTTTTTTGTTTTCCCGTATACTTTTTTAATCTTAGTTTTAAGTGCTTCATCAATCTTTCATGTGGTCGGTCTTCCTGTCTTTTGTGGGATGGCTTTCATGTTAGCCTGCACTTTTCCTACCTGAATCCCATGTATTTTTCACATCCTTTCTGACAAGCAGCAATGACTTCCCAATGCATCCCACATGGTAGCGTGAGATGCATTGTGGAAGTATCATAATGACGTGCTGTTCATATTAAAAATGATAACATCCAGTGAACTTAACAGGTATTGCAATGAGAAAACTGTGCTGAGTTCTGTCAGGTAAATCAGATCCAATATCTAGGTCAAAAATTCCAATTTCACAGCATTTACCTTGTCGAATACAGAGCCAATTTCCCAGAATGCTAATACTTCTAAGTTTTGATAACTTATTATAACTAAAGGCATCACTGTACTGAGAATAACAGGAGAGTATTTCTGCCGTAAGTTGTGCTTCATTTGTTCAGTTCAGGGATGGATGCTCTAAGGCCATGCAGTGCCAAGATATTTCTCTGCATGGGGCTGACTGGCTGTTGGGCGTGCAGCACAAAGTAGTGCAGGGTCAGGTGGGGGTATGATTAATTAAAAGCATGTGCTCCACAGAAGCGGCTCTCTGCAATGCAATAAAACAAGTTTATAGGCCTCCGCTGCCCACATTCTTTTCCCTACTTTTCATCATATGACAAAATGCCCTCTCCGTGGTCAGACGATAACTCTCCATCCACTGACAGCTCCAGGATCATAACTGTGGGAAGAGGCTGAGGTGAGAGGGAATGAAAGGTAACAACTGGCCCCCTCAAAGTCATCTCGACAGTCGTAGATTACAGAGTGTCCTCTCCCCTACCCTTCTTGGCAGGCGGACAGCGTGCAACAGCGTGCATGCTGATTAGTTGTGGAAGTGAAAAAGGAGAAGGGACTGCAGGACAGGATCGTGTGGCTTGGGCCCCGGGCAGAAAAGCCACCTGATCTTGCAGCTGCTGGTGTAGCCCAGACGCCTCTCACTCTTCCACTCAATAGGTGGAGACAGGAAGGGCTGGTCTGAGCTGAGTGATATGGCTGGAGCCTAAGCGGTGTTTCTATCAGCTCTCTGTGTCTGCGTTCACATCACAGCCTGCTCACATGTGGTTGTTTCCGGATTAGAAACAACCACATGTGAGCAGACAGTGCAACCACAGTGTCAAAACACATACAGTATATTGTTGATGAGTTACAGTACGTGTCTTTGAATCTAACTTCCATTGCTCAGGTTTAAATGTTTTAAATCATATTGTTAACTGTAAATATTAAAACACAATGTAATAGCAGCACAAGCAGAAACTAGACATTCAGTCAGCTAATAACCCAGTTGTGTACATTATTTCACAGCACAGCAGACCGATAGCAAGATTTGTTTCCTAGCTGTCTGCAAAGGATTTCCTTTTTTGGGGAGCGGTTTATATTCCAGCAGAAGAGGTTAAATAAAGTTAAATGAAAGTGGATGGTGTTTGGACTCTCTTGACCCTCAGAGGTCAGCACTAGCAGGACAGCTTGCTATTGGTCAGTGGCGTGTCAAATTTGCTTGTCAAAGTTCTTCGATTTTTTTATTCCCTTTGAATGAAGTGATTGACTGGGCCTGTGGCAACAGCAACATTCTTCATTGTATTCAAATAAGCAAGGGTGCACTCGATTACTTATGACCTCAAGTTTTTATTATGAGCTAGTTGTTCTCTCAAAATGTACATATTCTTGCTTTAAAGAGGCGAGCAGGTAACTGGGCATGGATAACAACACAATGTCAGCTGCCTCAGGTGAATTCAATATTTTACTTATCATCATGGCAGGACTGTCAAGCTACATGTCTATTACATGGATCAGAACCTGATTTTCTATTGCTCATGGGTTTAGACCAGAAAAATGTCAAGATGCTCTTTGCATCACATTGTGTCACACATGACGTGCGACAAAAACCAGAGGAGGCTTTTCAGCTGCTATGTGAATGTGCCCTTGTCTTTCCATCTGTCTCTCCTGGCTCTCTCTATCTGTTCTCTGTTGGCTGTGCATGTCTGCCTGTTTCTGCACGTTCCTGTCACCTTTCTATCATTTTCTCAAGGTGTTTTTCTCCTTTGAATGGTCTCCTTCAATGTCCTGTTTGAACCAATTTCTTTTCCCTCTGTGCTGTCTCTCCCTTTCGTCTTTCCTCTCTCCTTCTTTCTTAACACCATCATTTTGTCCCTTCAGAACCTGGTTCTCCTCTTCTCAATCCCAGATGGATTAACATACATTACAGATTTCACAGTGACTCTGTAAAAAAGACTGTATTCAGCTCATCTCTCCGAGAGCAGAAACCAGTATGAGCATCTCCCCAAGGTCAGGACAGACCTGAATAGCCCACCTTAATTCATTTTGGGGGTGTGCCAGTACTTTGGCATGCTGTCCATTTTGTATCGCCTAGTGGCCCAGGTGTTGCTTTTAGATTACAGTGTGTGCTCACACAGGCAAAGAGAAGGCCTGTAATCGGGTTAGCTGAATAAAGAGACACAGTTGCTCACCTTCTTCATAAAATTACAGGCATTGTCAACACTCAGGACCGTTTATCCCTGAGGCTCTCTGACAAGCAACATGAAGCCGCGTCTGACTTTTTCTGGCTGTGAGTGTGTGAAGCAGGTGGAGGTGCACTGAGGTTGGAAGTGACGAAACAGTGAGCTGCAGCAGAGGTGAGAATAGCTATCTGAGTCAGCATCACAACATGTAAAAGACAGGCCATCTAACACCATGTCTCGACACTCTCCCAGACCCCTCTCCAGTCCTCTCTCCGGGGGCATTTGGCTGACAGCAGAGCATCTGCTATTATCTTCAAACGCATAGGTGTCCTTTGCGCTCTCATCTCACATCCATCTATCTGTGTTATGAAATCGCCAATACACAGAAATATATATATGTAAACACAATTCACATCACTGTCTGTGTGTCTATTAGGGAAATCACTCAAACACACTGGAGCAGTGTCATTCCCCACCATGACCTCGCCGCCCACATTCTAAAAATAATTAATAGCGTTGTGGGAAGGCCAGGCACACATCATTAACTTTCATCACAGTGTTGCTGTGGGTGAAAACTAAACAATCGATGAGAAATGCCTCATAAAATCAGACCTAGGACAGTATCACGTGGAAATCCACCAGTCCCTCTCTCCCTGCCTTGGAAGATTTGCGAATTGAAAATATTGATGTTGGCCCTGAGCTTCTACTTGCAATTCAAAAATATTTGTGTGCTTGAAAAAAAATTACTTAATGAACATGTGGGAATTATGCAGCCTCTGATAACAAAAATAACAAGGAGCAAAATCAAATCCTTGGACAACCTGACTCTTGTATATTATATCACTAATACTAATATTATGTTCAGTTAGAAGCTGAGGTGTGGGAATCTAACATTATTGCTAAAATGTCTGACAAAGAAAGAAACAAGAGCAGTTTGTCAAAGTTATTTAGGAGATATGTTGACAGGTAAAATTACTTATTACACAAACTGGCCATTTTAAACATCCATCACAGTTTATTCAGCCGAACTGTTCACAACCTCAACCTAAATGGATTAGGCAGTTAATTAGTTCATTTACAAATTATACTAATTCCAAGTACTTTTGTTCAGTTTGCTACTGAACAAAACATATTTGTAGTAAATTACTACAGCCTTAGGAAACTTTTTAATGGTCATGTTTAGTGACTTAAAACACATTGTTAAGACGGGCTTGTGCTTATACTGAAAAACGATTTATTGATCTTTAACCAAAACCATAATCTTTTCCTGCTATTAACCACAGTTCTTTAGCTGATCAAAGACAAGGAGTCAGTCAGCGTGCTTAATATTTAACATGAAACATGCATGTTTCCTGCATCACTCAGCAGGAAACATGCTTCTGCAACATTAAGTCTCATTAAACTTCAAGCTAGCTTTTCCTATCACACCCTGTGATCACATGAGCAGAGACCAACTAGCTTACAATTATTTGTTTATTCTTATGTAAAGAAAGTTGTTTTCAGCATTAATGGCCACACAGTCAACTGCAATAATAATATTGATATGCAATATATACATTTGGTTTGTCGTTGTAAATATGAGCTGCATAAGGTATCTTGATTATCCATCATGAATTCAAGTTTGTACATAAGCACAGGGCCTGTATGCAAACACGACAAACACAGAGTAGCTCAGTAATTGGTTTTATGCAAAAAAAACTTTCCCCCCAAAGTATTTCTTGTCATTGTGTATGCAAAGTTATCAACTCACAACCATACTGGACTGGGGATTTAAGATGAATAACACAAATCAGCTTACTCACAATAACACAAAAGGTCTGACGATCACAGAGAGGCAATGTCAGCGCTTTGCAAGAAATATTGTTAGGAAACAAGCTCTACTGACAGCGTAAATCATAGATGAGTTCATTAGCAAAATGGCTCTGACGGATTTACACTGGGATCAGAACATTATCAAGCACCTGGAGGATCCTGACTCTTCTCTACAACCTTGTGTAATGTTCCAGCTCTTTTTCGCTGAACATTTAAATTCTGTGTTCTACACCTCAGGCACAAGTAGAGGAGGTTTAAAAAAAAGACAGAGAACGAGAGAATCTCATTCAATAACACACAAGCTCACTGCACAAAGAAAAAGAATTTATGTAACGTCACGTATCCACATACACATCCATTAATTTACCACGAAAAGCTTATTAGTGAAAAAACCTTACTGTATCTAAGCTTGAGCAGACCTGTAGATCTAATCAACCTACAATTAACATGTCTATAAACATGCTAACATTAATGTAAAGTGTGTGTTTGATTTGATGAAAGAGGCAGAGTGGGTGGCACAGTAGCCTTACAACAAGTGCTCGAGGCTTGGGAAGTCTTCATGTTCTCTGTGCATTTTTGCAACAGCGGGTGGGGAGTTGATTGTGAATATGTGCACTATCTACCTTTCAATCTGTCTTTTGCCTAAAGCATGTTGATAAAGGTTTCTGACGATCCTGAATAGGTGAAAAGCAGGCAAATTCTGAATGAATGAAAACCCGGTGCTGATCATTTTGCGCAGTCAGTCATAATGTGCAGCTCATCCATACAGCAACATGCCAGTTATGATGCAATGATGAAATACAGAATTGCTCATGAGTGATTTATGCTCTATTAAAAAAGCCTCAGTGTATCTGACAGAGGAGGAAAGTAGACTGTGAGTCACCAAATACTTTCTCCTGCCTGCGCAAAGGTTTCTTTCTTCTCTTCTTTGGCATGAATTACCTTTGCCTGAAGCCCTCTCTTTTGAAAGTCAAAAAGGACATTTATACAGCACACAGGAACTCTTCAACAGAATTACCTTGCTATTGTTGAATAAAATATAAATGGCTTTTATCTTTGGGCAGTAAATCGACAAATTATTTTTCTGGTTTCAGTATTTTAATGGGAATATCTGGTGATGCTTAATGGCTCCTTTAATTGCTGCTACTTTTATGATGTTACACTCATTCACAGCTCAGTGCTTACACAACCACTGTATCATCATCATTTAGTTATTTATAACAGGCTGTCACCTGTACCTGAACCTGATATGTAATATCATTCAGTCGTCCTGGGGGGATGTGTGTGTGTCATTGTCTCTATGAGAGCTGTCCAGTGTTGTCTGTTTGCTGCTGAGGGGCTGCCATGGACACAGTGTTGTAGCTCTCACTGACTATTTCTTTCTGCGGCTGCCTTCTGAGAGCAACTTAGCAACATACAAGGTCAAGTAAAGGTGAGGCACTGGTCTCTTTGGCCCTGGTGTATAGTCTGCTTTACCACTGTGTGAGAAGTGTATTCAGGGCTCTGCTCTCACTTCACCAGCCTAGAAGGAGTGCCACTCCCTGGAGAAAAGCTGTCATGGGCAGGAAATGTGCTCTGAGAGGACGAAGGCACAGTTTCCACAAACCACTGACCAGCAGCTGACACAGAAAACTGTGAAGAAATGAATGGGAGCCTGAATTTTAGCTGCTAAAGGCAATGTCTGTTAATTAGAAAGGTATAGCTGAGAGGGTTTTTATCAAATCTTGAAACAGATTCTGTTCAGAGCTGAGCGCTCTCTCCCTGAAGACCTGGCAGAGTCACAGAATTAAAATTATACACCTGGAGAACTCTGCACCGGCAATCAGTAAACATGATTTAAAAAACATTAAATACAAGGTGGTTTCCCATGAATCTTAATTTCAGCTGCACTACTTTTGGTAGAATTCATTTTTTTATGAAGTTTAAATCTTTCAAATGATATCTGACCGGGGAATGGTATCACCATTATTAACTCGACATCAGTTGCTGATATTTCACTTTCTGTTTAGGATTGTAGTCTAGTTTCAGAAGACAAGATTGTTTTGGGGTTATATTTAATGATGGAGTTATACAAGTCTGATGTACAGTGTGGAGGAAAGGGGAGAAATACTACATGGGGGCTTGGCTGGGAAAAGGGTTATAAATATGTGTTAATATGTGTGTTCAAGCAATTCAGTGTCGCAGTTCGTTAAAGCTACAGAAATAATGATGAGAAACAAATTATGGACATTTTGGTTGACATGCTGCTGCTTAGGACAATCATTGCAGACTGATCTCAACCAAGTAAGGATGATTTTTCCTCTAACACACTTCTATGTAAAAAAGTGGGCGGCAGGAAAACATGAGAAGTTGAGCTATCAGCTCTTCTCATGGTACAGTATGGTTTCCAGTCTTTTTAGAACAGGGCTCACATCGAACAGTGTTTTTTACAGTAAGAGGCCATGTTTCCAGGTGCTTCCCTTGACTGCTGCGAAGGATTTATTCTTAGAAAGCTGGAGAGATTAAGAGGAAGCATGCTGGTGGCAAGCAGGCTTTAGTGCTGTCGGGGTCACCTGTACGGTAGCAGGATGAGTCATGTATTTTTCCCTCCCATGCTTCTGGACAGTTCTATGATGGATTCACCCACTTGCTGCCAACAACTGCCGAGATTTCAGCTGAGAAGGTCGGAGCTGGAGTGCACCAGTGGTAACAGAATGTTGCACCAGAAACAAACTCTTGTTCCCTATACGCAGCAAAGTATTATCAGCCCAAACAATTCAAACAGGCGTCTGAATCAGAGGGAGCTTTATCTTGATCTGTTGTGTGTTAGACTGCCTTTGAAAGTGCTGCAGATGTTCCAAGCCAAAACGCAACCTAATGTTATGGTCAACGTTTAACTGAAATGATCAGTAAGCGACACATGTAGCAACTAATTATGTTGGTGCCAACTGACACTGCTGCATGAGGATGTAGATTTATTTACATATTTCACACTTTCTATATATGAACTACAAACATATGTTTATCACATTACTGGGTGAGGAGAGCATACAGAGGAGGATGTTTTTTTGTGCATATGCTCATCAGAATGAGGAAGCTCAGCAGCCTCACTACCTTGCAGAAAATCTTCACACTGAAGATCTTTTCCCCACCACCAAATCAATGGAAGACCCTTGTAGTCCAGACAGTCAAACCATTAATTAAAGCCACCCTCTTAAATCCCAGGAGGATGTGCTTTGCTATATGTCATCTTTGTGCAGCCTGAAGTAAAAACACACTTCTGTTGTCTTTCCATTCATTTTGGAAGCATTTGTGCTACTCTACGTAGCTATAAATTTGCCTTATAGCTTCATCTGTTCTTATAAACGTGCAGCAATGCACTTTTTTATGAAGTGTCCATAAGGTAGTCTAGATCCAAAGGCTGAAAAACTCAAACCAAAGTAAAACTGAGATTTGCTTAAAATCAGTCCAAGAAAGTGTATTGATTTCTAGCACTTTTTTTTGGTATATCTGCAAAATAAAAACCTACGCATCATCAGTATCATAAACAGTGTGTGCATGTGCAAGGCCTTGTGCATGTGTCCACAGATACATGTGTATAATATGAACTGTATATATAGTTTTGATGTGCTGGATGCACATCATATATTCAATAATTTGTGCCAATGTATGTGTTCATGTTCAGTAGTGGTGCAGGAGTAACGTGCATTGAAAGCAGAGGGATGGTGAGGGCAGCATGACAGCATGCTTGGCTTGTTCAGCTGGTGACCCCACTCATCACCTACCTCCAGGCACTCGCTCCTTGACAAACAATAGAATCTTTTACTCTGCCTCTCCAAGCGGAGCAGTGGGCTGTGGGTTGGCAGCTGCCCAAAAAAAAAATGCAAGTTTAACAAAGTATCTGTATGTGGGAGACCTGGCGCATATGGGAAAAATAAAGGCATTAAGTGCTAGATTTAGCACCATCAAAGGTTTTGAGACATTCAGATTTGTGGAGGCTTTGTTTTGGTGTGGGGGTGTGTACGTGGCAGGGGATCGTTTCAGTCATACTTACCTATGTGGGGATTATACCATTTTGCCATTCCTTAATTCATTTCTTTTTCGAAAGGACAACAGGGAGATAAAAACAACAATGAACAAGAGATATTTATATATATGCATGATAACATAAGTTAGAAGTAGTGTTTTATAGTATACACTATGTTGAATTCATCTATCTATTATCTAAACCGTTTATCCCATTAGGGTTGCATGGTGCTGGAGCAGATCCCAGCTGTCACCGTGCAGGAGAAGCTGGGTGAACCTTGTATAGGTTGCCAGTGTAACATATAGAGACTTAAAATCATTCGCACTCCAGGGCAATTTTATAGTCACCAATTAACCTCACCACATGTCTTTAGACGTTGAGGTTGCAGTGCTAACTACTCCACCAGCGTGCTGCCTCATACAATGAATTCATTACGTGAAAAACATTGTGTTCAACCAGAGACAAAAAGTGGGAGTTTGGGTGCATGGTGTACAACCAAGAATTTAAAGTACAAATGATTTAGGTCAAGTAAAAATGAATATGACATTTTAGCTATACATTCTTCAGTCCTTCACTTTCATCGTTCAATTCTAAACATTTTTCATCAACTGTAAATCAGCTTATCATCATCATGTGTACCAAGTGGCTCCCTGTAATCAGAGAGATAATCAGATCTACCTCTCTAGTTGAGTCCCCCACTACTAAAAATTATACCATCCATACACTTACAGAACTATATACAAATTACACAAACAAAATAAAAGTAAATGTTGTTGGGGTAAACAAAAAGTGACAGGACAGAGTACCTGCTGAGGAAGCACCAGGTGTCAGGACGGTGTAGACAGGATTTCTGCAGAACATTTGGTCACTCAAGATTCTACATAAATTTCACAGTAAACAACTATTAATATGGATAAAATAGGCAAGCCACAGACCCAGTATCCAAAGAGTAAAGACAAAACTATATGATGAATTAACGTTTATGTTACACTACAATTAAAATCACCATTGTAGTGTAAATAAAACTCTCTACAAGTTGTTGAACAAAGGTAGGCAGGGTCTTGTTTAGCTTTGAAGGAGACATGACATTTAATGTGAAAATCCAGTAAGCTTCACATTGTAGTGGTAGTCTTCTGAGATTACCACATATGCTTCTGTACCCACACACTTACACTGGAAAACAGACTGGTTGCTTTCTTTAAAATGTGGGAGAGGTAATCTCCACATTGCTGAAATTCTTTACTGGTGAGATGCTTTCATGACAAACATTCTTTGATAGTAACAGCTAAATAAACCAGAATTAGTTTACTACTTATTTCACCTTTGTGCTAACTTCTTTGAAAGTGAGCACACCATTCACATAGTTGGTTTATTTAGTTTTTGCTGAGGCTTCATTTTCCATTGTACAGGAAATAGATTGTATTGTAGTGTAAATTGGAATGTACTTCGTATCAGATGTCATTTGATGAGTTCCAAAATAAAACAATCAATCAATCATCAATGTATTCTACCCAATATTTAATGGTAGTCCTGATATAAACAAGATTATATGATGATATGTGTTGGAGCATAACTACTATGCTATTATGAATTACAAATACCTAGATTTCCTAAAAGTAATATAGTGCTATAAGACAAGTGAGCAAGGAAGGAAAAAATGAAAAACAACAAGCTACTACTTACACATTGCTTTTAATTTGATATTCTTTATGTGCTTTAGAGCAATCTTACCAATGTCATATTCACAGGAAGGGTGTAGATGAAGTGATATGATATTGTTTGATATTGTACAGTAACCTGTGTTGGACTCACTGGCTCCACAGGATTTGACTGCTAAACTGCAAATCTAACAAAGAAGAAAAGAATGAACTCTACATTATCCCACACAATGGTAGAAAATTTGTACTGCTGTCACATTATCTGGAATACATGGCATAGTCTAACAATAGCACATTCTACTGAAATGTCAGCCCTTCAGTCTAACGAAAGCTGAGTTTGCATGAATAGAGAAAGCTGAAAATTTGAAGCAGATAGAGTGAGAGGTGGAGCATTTGAGTTTGAGGGATAGGGGAGGGTGCGCAAACACAAAAATGACAGAACCACACTGGGATCCAATTTAGAGGCCTAATCAGAGCAATGCTAAGCAGACAAGCAGAGCTGAGGTGGAACAGCATGTCTGATGAGATTCTGTGAGCACATATCAGCACCCATCTCATCCTGCATCATGGATCAGACAGAGATTGTATGCTTGGCTGTGAAAATCTTTGAATAGTGGCAAATCTGACATAGTTAATTTAATACAAAGGATCTGTTGATATGAATCAGGGATTGGATTATACACTGTGTGGAAAAGTAGAGAAGGATTATACGTTTTGGAGTACAAAAGGTACCTAAGGTAGCCTGTCCTGTAAGTCAGTTGCAACCCTCCTATTTTCATTTTGAAAAGTACAATTATGCAAACCAAGGGACCAAAATGTTCCTGTGAATGGAATATGTTGCATTTCTCACTGACTGTTTAAAAAGTTAGTTTCATCTGCAGTCCTTCAGCCCAAACTACATTCATACGGTTGTTCCCAGAAGATTTAAGTCCAACAAATAGAGTCTTAAAATGCTGGCACAAAAAATATTATTCCCTTTATAGTGTATGTTGTGGTCAGTGGAAAAGTGAGGGTGTGGATGTCAGGGATGTAGGCTGTCACGCTCGTCATAACCCTGAAAATGTTTGTCTTTTCATTTTTCCTCAACATTAACCAAGAGTTTTAGTAGTCTGAATCTAACCATAATCTAACCATACCTAATCCAGTTCCTGGACAAGACACTTAACACTTGGCGCCTCAAGGGGGGCTGCCTGTCCACATGAATTTCCCCAAGGGGATTAATAAAGTATCACTTATTATTATTTAATGACTGTTGCAGTGCATCTATGTACTTGTAGAATGTGAAGAATAAATGTAGAATAAAAAGGTTCTCCTCCTGTACCTCTGTCACCGTGTTTGTGTATCAACACGAAATGTAAAGCAAAACTTTACCCCTCTGTGTTCTCTTAGGCTCATTCTTAATTTTGTGTTTACCTGTGTTTGTTAGTTCTTATCACACATGAGGAGCAATTAATCTCAGGCTTATTTGTTGGAAAATACAGATGGTGCTTCTGGAATACAAAAAAAACCCCAAAACAATTCAGTAAGTTTTCAAAATCTTAAATTCAGCTCAGTATGTTTGTATTTAAATGCTTTCCACATCTTTTCTATCATCTGCGCAGGGTCATAGGAATAAAATGGTGCAGCATTTGTCAGGGCACACACAACACCACAGTAGACTGAATCAGAACTGGGCTTGTAACCATGTCCTAACCTCAGAGAAATGCTCTTGTTAATGTTCTTGTAAGTGTCTTTCAACTCTCCTGAAGCCAGATCATATTTCATGTTTTTTATTGAAAAGAGTGCACATTTGAGTTCATAATCACCCCTGCATTACGCCAGGGGCCCATTCGTTTCTCGCTTCTCTGATTTATGTTTCACTAATCTCTGCTCGTGGGCTTGTACAGAGAGAGAATGTAGCTAGTGGCTGACCTGGATATCTGAGAGCGTTATAAAGCACTACAGGGAGTCTCAGGCTTTGAGAAATTGTGAGGATGGGGCAGTGCTGTGAGTATACATCTATTGTTAATACGTCCTCTGCCCTGAGGGCTACCTCAGGGGGCATGTTAGGGGATGCAGTTATCTATTAGCTCCAACTTATTGTCAGTGAAAGAGCAAACTACAGAATGTTCAAATCAGACTGCGGTGTAGACTAACTCTGCTCGGGCTGTGGTTGTTTTCCTGAGTGTAATTTGCACATCAGGGAGAGCGTTCCAGCTGTGATGAAAGGGAACTGATTCATAATTCATGAATTTGTAAATGTGGGTGCAACGGGCTAATGGGCAATGAGCTGTTATGTAATGAAACACAGCATAATGAAATTTAGGAATATTGTTTGACCTGTGTGATAGGAACTGGGGTTTTCTAATCAATTTAGAAGTTATGGCTAAACATGTGAGGCTCATTTCATTTCACTATGATGCATGACAAACCCCCTTTCCGGTGAGGTGAGACACTTACCAAGAATCTACGTGCGAGTGGGAGCTAGAAAAGAAATAAGTGCCATTATAAGAAAAAGAGCCAAATTTAATTGTGAAGTATCCAGCCTAGTGTTGTTGTTATCACTGCCTAGAATGGAAATAATTGACATGAATCTCTCTTTTGAAGTGACACTTAAGACTGTTTTAGAGCACAGGTCAGACATTCTTGCAAAAATAAATCATTAAAACTGAGAGATAAAAGAAAGGTAGGAGGACAGATTGGAGAGAGAGAGAGAGTGGAGAATAAACAGAGAAAGAGTGAGAGAAAGAGACTGCAATAGCATGCTAAGGAAGTGCAATTCCTTTGTTCTCGTGCCACACACAGGAAAAGGCCACATCAATGATGTTGGCTGTTTCCAGCGAATAGCATAAAAGAGAGAGGGGGAGCGCAGGGCAAGAAGAGAGAGAAAGTAAAAGTAATCCATTTGGGATTCTGAAAGAGACTCAGTCCTCTCTGTCACTCGTCCATCCTTCCCAGGAAACACAAAGAGCATTATGCATGAAGCCCAGAAGGTCTCTGAGCACGTACCATGCTGTCGCCTGGCTCCACCATATACAAAGTCACTTCAATAGCATTTCTCTGGGAATTCACAATGCTACATAACACAATAAAACACACCCAAATCAATGAGGGGGCTAAGAGGTGATAATTCTTACATCTTTCAGTCTTGACCGCCTCCTCATTGCTCTTATTGAAGTGTGACTAACAGCCAGTCACCTTTTAAACATGATACAGCTTTCTCTGCTTGGATTACAAAAATGGGAAGGGGGAGTATTAAAAGTTATTCAAATTTATTGTATCTTTTTCTTTTGAAGTCTCAAAATGCTGTCTTAGATATTCCAGAACTTTTTATTTTGGGTGAAAGCGCAGGTCTTCCTTATTCGGCTGTGACGTTTAATGGAGGCACATGAGATATGGATGTAGCAACCTCCCGAACATTGTGCAGGTGTGTTTTGCAGATAAAGTTAGAGTAAAACACTCTACAGGGAAGCAAAATAAAAAGATAAAGGCTGAATCAGATCATACAAAGAATAATCTATGCGATGGCATATCCCGATAAAGAGTCGGTGATACAGTCGCATTCACCTTTATATATATTTTTCATTTTATAACACAACTACTGGCACAAATCCCAGCATGTCAAACAATCCGAGATAAAACAGCCAAAGATCTTAACTTTCACCTGCTTCTAGACATGCATGTTTATACTGACAGTTTCCAAATCTTCGAGGGACATATTTTGTCCTTTTTATCTGTTTGCTCAACTCAACTCATGATTTCAACATTTCTTTAAGCTGCTTTTCCAGTGTGGACAATATACCTAAAATGAATGCAGTCTTGAGTCGTTGATTTTTACCTTATTTATTTGCAACTAATAACTTTGAGTATTGAAAGGATGGCACATCATTCAGTGCTAAGTGTTTTTGACTGACTGACCATCTCTGTCTCAAGTAAATCGTGATCACTAAAAATTATTGGACGGGTCCTCCCAAATTTATTCTACTACTTTTTTTCAGCTTAACACTTATTATTGTCTTTGATGTGTACAGGTACTATAAGTCTGTTCTCTGTGAAGAAGACCTGAGATTAATGATTGGTGATTGAGATGAAATTCTAGAGTCTGTTCTACTCCAGTCATCTCTAAGTGGTCGATGTGCAGTTGAATAGACACAAGACCTCATGAGCTGCATCTGGAATGTGCTCCTGACTCTCAGTTTTAAATGGACACTGTTCACCAACCACAAAGGAGATTTAAATCAAAGGCATGAACTGTTCCCAACAGACTCCACTTGCAAAATGCTATTTACATAATACCACACTGGAATGCGTGCAAATTAGGCTGATGAAAGGTGTATTCATTCATTTTGGGGGAAAAAAGGTTCAGTATTGACCTGTGCCACAGGTTCCTTAGCACTTAGCTCTCTCATCCCACAGAAAGATATTCCTCTGTTTGTTTCCCGGTTTGTGAAAACATGCTCTTGTGTTCACACTGGTTTCCTCCCACAGTCCAGACATGCAGGTCAGGAGAATTAATTAGTCTAAATGTGTCAAAGTGAAAATTATTTGTACCTTTATTTTAGTCTTGTGTTGGACTGTAATCAATATTATTTTTTTCCTTGCCTTTCATGTGATAACCTGTGCGCCTCTATGATGATATACACCACATTACTGTCACACTTCTGGAACCAAAGTGAGTAAAGATGCTGCACAGTCTTAACAGACAAAAAAAATACATCTTACATTATGTACATCATGCTTTATATTACAGATTCTGTTTATAGATGTTAACAAAAGCACCAAAATATTTTTATACCAGTGCTGCTAAGAAAAAGGCTGTGTGATTGTTGAGTTTTGTGAGGAGCTGAAACACACATGTCACTTAGAATTCAGCTGTGTCACACCCCGGACCAAGCCACTGTAGACAAATATTGGTTTTGTGTCAAAAAGCTACTTGAAAGTTGGATGTGTTAATCTTCCTACTAATGGCCTGGCAAAGGCCTCCTTATTATTCTGGCCCCAGCCTCCCTCTACTAAGGGTGTCTCTACAAGGTTAATTAGTGGAGGTTCCCCTGAGGTTCCCCACACAATGTAGGCTTAGGATAGTGGAGGTGCCTCTACACAAACAAGGTTAATGGAGCCTCAGATAACTCCCTTCTTCTCTTTACCTCATCCACATGCATCCACATGGAGACTGTTACAGTGCCTTACTTATTCATCAGCCTTTAAGGTGAAAGGGCTGGGTGCTTTGGGAGTTTGAACTGTAGGTATTAGCTATTGGGATGACATTCACATCTGCTTGCGGTCATTGTATTATTTAAGTAATACTTCAGCTGGCAGTCGGGAATGGCAGTATGGTAAACAACCAAATGCTATTTCCAGCTATATTATGTGATGGAAACCGAGATGTTTAATCATCATGTGTCAGTGTGCAGAAACAGCAACAACAGAAAACATTTTCGCTACTAAAAAATGCATTTGGATATCATTTTCCCTGGAAAACCATTTGAGGAACTATCATCCATCAGTGATGCAGTGCAGCAGCTTTTCTGATGCAGGCAATAATGTCCTATTGGACTAATCTCAAGCCCATGGGTGTATCTGTCATCATTTCCCGGGAGAAAGAGAAAGAGGGAGAGAGCGAGAGAGCCAGTAACACAAGGTTTAAATCAAAGAAATAACACACACACACAGAACAGGGGCCTTCGAAGGTCACTGTGTCACAAATGACTTTGCATCAGGAGTCGCACTCTGAATCACACCCTTGAATGAAGTGCGTCTTCAAGCAATTCCCTGAGGTGTATGGTTGAGCACACTGCACACACCCCTCCTCCCACCATGCCTGCCCCACCCTCCTTTTTCTCCTACCTCTGTAACCTCCGTCAGAAACAACATGATTTATCACACCAATATCTCCTTCAGCACCACCGTGATTGCTTTGATTTCTCTATTGACATTTTCTACCATCCCACCTGCATGCATTTTTCATGCTTATCCCAAGATGGCGAGCGTGCATCCACATCCACCAATGATAGTCATGAAAATAAGATGCCTTATTTCTCATTGCAAGCCTGGAGCTTTATGCGCAACAATCGTGTTTACTTCAGTTTCCACAAGTTTAGAAGCTGGTCAATACAGCTCTGTCTGTCCCTTCTTGTCCCTGTGAAGACATCGCCTTCAGAGAGGAAGAGATAAGAGGCATCCTGCTGCTTCTTCAAGGTCACAGGAAAGGAGGGTGCTGATATGTTGAAGGTTTGTAAGAAGAATGAGAGGCAGGAGAGGTGCAGCTAAAAGTTTTAAAGCATGACCCAGTCCCCCGTTGGTGACAAAGGTGGCACAGCATGTGGTGAGATGCTTGTGAAGGAACCTGGCTCTTTTTACTCTCTCATATGCACATCTAAACATTTTCCTAGCCTCTACCGGCCTTGCTACTGTGTTTGTGTGGGGATGTGCCTGTTTGTGGGTGTCCGTGCGTGCTCGTGTGTTTATCAGGTGCAGTGTTTGGTTTTGTTTGTGTTATGAATCCCTTGCTCCCTGGTGCAGTGCGCCATGCTGTGTGTGATTCTGAAGCCTGAAATAAAACATGGCCATCTATTGAAGCCAGCATTTCAGATGTCACCTCTTCATGCTGTTGAAGTTGAGAGTTTGTCAGCATTAGTTTTCCATTGTGGCAATACAAGGACACCTCTATAATACCCTCCCTACAGTGCGGAAGAGCGTGTGATCTTCACGGTATCAGCTGTATTAAGACTCTCTCCACTCACATGCATACATGATTAAGAGATCAATCAGCTCATTCAGTGCTTCTCTCATGTAATATCACATTATTATGTCTCTCCTACTTTGATCCAAGTTGGTTATTTCCATCCAGGGAACTGTAGCAAAACCTGCAGGAACACCGTACACTCGTAGCTCCAACACTTCACAGGCTCTGTTTGATGCATCTGTCTGCAAGCATGGAGACCCACTGCCTATGTTATTCCACAGCACATTAATGGAGGGCCTCCAGCTGAGTGTGGCTGACAGACATCTGGGAGAGAGAGATAGCTAACATGTGACAGCTCCTGTCGCTGTATTGATTCATTCTCCAGCACTGACATTCAGAGCAGACACAAGCCAAGCTTTGGCAATCTTATGTTCTTGGGCTGTTATGGATTTTATGTTAGAAAAGTGAAAGTTATTGTGGGTGATGCTGTGGTGTGGCAGTCAACACTTGGGAAAAGTCTGCCCTGCTCTTCTTCCGGAGTGAAAAATGTTTACTGTGTCATAATCTGTTCGAACTCTTTGGGAGCAATTGGCGGGATGAAAGGAATGGATCAGGCTCATCCATATGCATAGCTGTGACACTGTGAACTCCAAGGTTTAGCACAGAAAATGATGACTAATTATGTTTGCCATCTGTCATATCAAAAGATGTGCTGAGCACAGTGTCGCAATGACCGTCTCCTCCTCTGCCCATTCCTTTCACTTTTGTCCAGTCTCTGTCACTCTCAGGTCCTGGTGTCTTTCTTGCCTATTTTAATTTCCCTGTCAGACAGTCTACTTGCTGTCTGTGTGACTAAGCTGCTAGATTCCTTGCCTGTTGACTCAGCAGTTAAGTGCATTAATTCCCCATTTCTCTCACTCATTTGGTATTCTGTCAGATAGAAAACATAATTGTTCTCCGCCTAACTAATGCCACATAAATCTGCGTGTAAACATATAATAAAACAGAGTCTTAAACTCTTGGTTTAAGTAGCATCACAGCACTGTTGCAAAACTGAATAGCTACTTTCAGAACTTATACGAACTACTGTGCCCTTATTCTTTTATGCACTGCCTGTACTTTCAGCCTCAGTGTATCATATACATATATTCACAGAGGTCAAACCAACTAAGTAGGTGCTTGGCTATGTCTGCTTTTCTTAAATTCTGGGAGACATTGTGTGAGTGAAGGTTGAACAAAATGAAACTGACCTATCTGCATTCAGTCAAAGAAAGGGTCATTAAAGTGTCCAGGTTCTGTGTGAGTGTGAGAGAGAGTGTGAGACAGACAGAAGAAGAAGAAGAAACCTTCCAAATGGCTGCAGATCCTCCTTTCTCTCTCTCTGGTTATCTGCTATGCTGTCCAGTCAGTCACATTAATGAGACAAGGAAAGCCTTGCTGTCACTGTCTCATTGATTTTTGAAGAAGGCCCTGCAGTCAGGAACACTGTGAGAGTTCTCTTTTAAACCTACATATGGCAAATGTGGTTAGCAAGCAGGTCAGAGACGCACACAGAGGAAGAGGCAGCGAGAGCAAAAACAAAAAGAGACATGGAAAACAACAGAGGGCAAGCACAGAGTGAAATGAACATGGTGGAAAAAATGAAAGGGAAAGACAAATGAAACTGAAGTGAAACAGAGAGTAGGGTGGAAGAAAAACAGAGATTGAGGGTGCGGCCCAGAACGTGGGCAGGCTAAGGTTGTCAGCTCCTAGCTGCGAGCACTGTGGGTTGTTAGCCAAGCAGCCTGCTGGTATTTAAGTGTGAGGGAAGGGTCAGGCCTGACCACACAGTCTGTTGGGAGTTGTGGCTCTGTCTCTGGTATACTGACGGCTTGAACCTCACAGAGTGGAAAGTGACAAAAGATTATTGAGGGAAACCACAAATTAGTTCCTCTGCCTCGCCATTTGCTCACATTTGTCAGGGGAGAGGAGCAGAGGGGAAGAAAAGATGGGACAAGAAAGACTGGAGCATGCATTATAATTACCCACAGGGCCTCTAAGAACTGGGAAATAATCAGAAAGTTTGATGACATTTTTAACTTATCACATTCTGTGCGTTTGATGACAGATTTTCACAGCTACAAAACACAGAATAGCAAAAATAAGACCCCACAATTTGTCTTGTCTGTTTTCAGTTTGAGTCTTAGCTGCCATCGAAATATTAAATAATAATCTATTAATTGTGATATTAAAGAAAAACTTAATCACATGACAGAAATGGCTTGATATCATATTGACAAAAATCCTTGAGTGTTGTCATTTATTCTTTTATTTGAATACTGCTTTAATTAAACCTTTAAAGCAAGTGCAAGAACTAAATGTCCTGCGTTTCCAGTGAGTATTATCATCTTGATGATGTTTTTTTAATAACTCTCATTTTAATAACTCAGCATACATCTGAAGAAGCAATTTTTGAATGAGATAATATAAGGATTTATGAGATGCTGTACTAATGTGTCTTCTTTGTCAAGTGCCCATTGAACTCAAAATCCAAAATTTATTACAGATTTAAAATGGTTTGTGAACAAGAACAAGCAGCGCCATTTGATTTGTATTCTAGAGAGAATGATGACATGATTGCTATCACTGCAGACAAAAACACCGTTTTTGTTCTGCGAGACAGGACAACATCCCAAATGAGAAAAGTTGAATTGCATTAGTAAGGGCCATTGATATTCTGACAGCCCTTTCTGAATATCAATTCCCTTAAGGGGGGAAATGTCCCTAGTGAGACAAGGAAAAAACTAAACAAACGCCTAAAAGTGCTGAAGTGAATCATCTTTTAGTCATTCTGCTTGGCTTTGGTGCCTAGTGAATTTTTAGTCTAAAGTTGAGCATGCGAGTCTTCATTGACACAAAGAGACAGCGCAGGTGTTTATGCATTCAGCAGGATTTGTTGACATACTGAAATATTATGCCAGTGCAGCACTTTTCACTTCGTTGTGCTCTTACAGTGTTAACATTAAAAAGGCCAGCAACCAAAGAATATTTCACTGTCTGGAATATGGATCACTGATTATCAAAAGCTCTCAACCAAAAGACGGGGGTTAAGACCGAAAATATCAAAAAAACATGAGGCAAATTCCCTCCCAGTTTACATTAAAATGGTTCACATTTGCACATTTATACAGTTCTTCAAAGTTTTAGAGTGCAGATGTAGTCATTTGACCATAACAAGGCTAAGAAAAAGATCTCCTCTGGTCGTAGCCGTTCATCATCATCTCCTCCCCTTTGTCTTGTCCTCTGTAGCCTGCTGACACTGATGGTTTCTAAGTGAGTATCTCATCCCTCTCTCTCCCCCTCTGTCATAATCACTGCTCTTTATGATCAGTTTGCCCTTTCTGCCCTTTCAAGATGCGGCATGTAATGAGGGCTCTGGAGGACTGTGTGAGTGGGCTATTTAGCTATGCAGACAAGATCAGCTCGCTCATCCCACGCTCTCTAACTCGACTCCCTTACCAATACCCCTCAGCTGAGCACCATGATTGTTTGTCCTGCTCACAAGGTCACTCTGGATGGAGCTGGAGCCCCTCATACATTCAAAATCCATGTAGGAGCATTAAGTATCTATTCAGTTCATGTAAATCAGATGATTAAAATGAGCAATGTGAGTATTTAATTTCAGTCCACTGGTAACTACAAAAACCTACTGTGATAATGTTACAGTTATAAAGTTGTAAACAGCTGCAAATAAAACTTTCAAGTTGATTTTCCAAAACGGCTGTATTTTCTACTGTCCACTCAAAAGAAGAAAATTTTATGTTTATATCTGCTTATATCTTACTTACATTAGCCATTCCCTTGTAAGGTAGCCTGAATCTATATGTTGACTGAGGAAAACTTTAAGCATATATTGCCATAATACAAATAAATAAATACAAATATATGGATAATGCACACTAAACGTGATCTATACTTTAAGGGATTATTCTTACATGATCAGCAATAAGGTTTTTATATTTATATTCTACTTAAAAAATATATTAGCCTTATGATGCAGAAACCAACTAATATAAAATCCCTTAAGATTTTATAAGAATTCTAACAATGGGATTTGAATAAATACATGCACACAGCACTGCATTAATTAAAAACAAACATGAACAAAAAAAGACCTATAGCGCTGACATGTCGTGACTGGCAGCTGTCCAAACAACAATTTCCCCAAAGGGATCAATAAAGTATGCCATGATTAGTGTTTGCTGTAAATTAATTCATCATCGTTTTACGTGTCAGAACTGTTTTCCTTGTATTTTCATCCTTCGGTGGAAATGTAAAATACATTAAAATACAGTAAACATGTTGATCAATTGTCCCAAATATCCAGGACATTGTTACAGGAGAAGCACGTTGTTTGTGGACTACAAAGAAAATTTTATCTTGCACTTTTAAAAAATATTTTCATGTAATTTAATCTCCCTTTATGGTGTTTCAGAGTTTTCCCTGCAATGTAAGCATACATTTATTGTAAGAAAATACAAAAATCCCATCTTTACACTTGGCCTGTCTTAGGTCCCGCCTGCTAACAAAAGGAAAAAAAAAAGAAAAAAAAAAGTGTTATAGGTCATTGATATGTACAGTAAATGTATGCAGCAAGGCACACCAAAATCTAATCAGGTCTACACAACTTACCTGCAGTAGGTATGAAGTTTCTGCTATAGGTTTTAGCTGACATTTGTTCATTAAAATGTATGTACAGATTTAGAGAGTAGCAGAGCTACAGATGCCAGCAGATGCCTCATATGGTTCAGGCACAGATAACACAGATGACCAGAAAAATACTGATTGTGAATACCGACGGCTATAGATGGATTACAGAGCAGGCCAAACATTTAAAAGAGCATAAAAATATGGTATGTGATGACTGCAAATTTACACAAATTGACTACAAAGTGGTGATGGTCAAAAAGGGACATTAAATAAATCCAAAGAGAATAAAAGGATGTGTCAAATTACAACAAAGAGGTGAAAAACATAAAAAAGAGACATGATGAACAAAAAGTATGGTGTCCTTGGACAAAGACAGTGAAACCCCATAATAGCACCATCATATGTGCAGCTGTCCAAATAGTTGCCTAATGAAGATCAATAAAGTATGGCAAATCTTTCCAAAGAGTCAGAAAAATAAATCCAAAGAGAATATTTAATATTTATTTCTTAAACGAGATAAATAATAAAAAAGAGATAAATAATAGCATATACATGTACTTTTTTTGTAGCACCTAGTTTATGTCTGACTTGTGCCTGATCCATGACCAACTTTGTATAGAGGAAGTGCAAAATGCATTAGGGAGGTTTTGATTGGATATTAAATATTCCTGTGATTTCTGTGCCTTAGAAAAATAAACTTTATTATTTGTTTTTAATTGCATTTGGATTTATATAATCTGATAAAAGAGGACCTCACATCTATGTTAACACAGACATCTTAATGTTTTACTAACCAAAATTTGGTTAACTTAGCCTGTCTCAATACTTTTCTTATTATGTTGAACAATCTAGCTTAATGCAGATGTTCACTATGTTTAATAAGCAAGTAGTACAGTTGAAAGCAAGGAACTGCACCATGTTCACTATGTCACAAATTACCAAAAATGTCACTGAAAAATAGTTTTGTGCTAACTACAAAGAAATGGTGAGCCATACTTTGTAAAAATATCACACACATTCATGTCACATAAACACCGTGAAGAATTCAGAAATGTATGATATGTTGGGTTATTTTTGATGACAAGAACGCAATCAAAAGATAGCATTTCAATAACATCCTCAATATAGCTGAATTCGCCCTATATGAAGTGAGAAGACAAGAGAGAGAGATCTTAACAATTAATGTACTTCATAGATTTGTTTTATACATTTTGTTGTACAAACCTTTGTTAATGTTCGTAAAGGTGTGTTAAAAAAACAACAACAAAAAAACCTCCGCGTTCACGCTTCCTACGTCATCTCCCTTTGGTTCCGTGTCAACATGGCGGCATCCATGGTATCCCAGGCTGCAGCAAGGGGGCTGAGGACAGCTACCTCAAAGCACGTACTTCTTGACAAACTGAAGGTACTGTTACATGTCACTCTGCCGAGAATGCGTTGCCGTCTTGTTTTGTGTTGGTTTGGCTGCCGTAAGTCCGTTGTTATCGTGTCAGTGAGCTGTTAGTGTAGCTACATTGCTAATCTGTTAGCTTGTCTGAGCGTAGAGAGCACTGACAGATCAAAGTTGAACGGTGTGACAGTCCACTGTCGATGCAGCAATACTGTCTTTACTATAACTTTTGTAATAATGCAAAAAATTCTTTTCGTCGGTTAGTTGGCAAGAGCGTTTGTGAGGAAAACTTACATGAAGATTACATGAATTACATGAAGTTAAGTTGGTCACTAACGCAGTGCTGAATGTCACAAAGTGCAGCCTTTATCTGTCACTCTTGCCGTGCTTTGTACACATTAGGCTATTTTCACATGTTATATGTATTTATTCATAGACTCTTTTATTGCTTCTACAGTGAGCTGTGGGTTAATCATTAGCACCACGCAGGCTTCAGTATATGTTCACAGCATAGTTGTAAAGCTACAGTGCCGTGAAAAAGTATTTGCTCCCTTTCCTTTTTTTTTTTTGCATATTAGTTACACTTAAATGATTCAGATCATCAAACAGATTTTAATATTACACAAAGATACCTTGAGTAAATACAAAATGCACTTTTTAAATGATGATTTCATTTATTAATGGAATAAAGCTGCCCAAATGTGCCTGACCCTATGTGAAAAAGTAATTGCCTCCTAAACCTAATAACTGGTTGTGTCACCCTTGGTGGCAACAACTGCAGTCAAGCATTTGTGATAACTGGCAATGAGTCTTTCACAGTGCTGTGGAGGAATTTTGGTCCACTCTTCTTTGCATAGGAGGGTTTTCAAGCATGAACCTCCTCTTCATGGTCATGCCACAGCATCTCAATTGGATTTAAGTCCAGACTTTGACTAGACCACTCCAAAACCTTTATTTAGGTTTTTTAGCCATTCAGACGTGGACTTGTTGGTGTGCTTTTGATCATTGTCCTGCTGCAGAACCCAAGTTTGATTAAGCTTGAAGTCACAAACATTCTCCTTAAGGATTTTCTGGTAGAGTGCAGAATTCATGGTTCCATAAATTATGGCAACTTATCCAGGTCATGAAGCTGCAAAGCAGCCCCAGACCATCACACTACCACCACCATGTTTGACTGTTGGTATGATGTTCTTTTTGTGAAATACTGTGTTAGTTTTACGCCTGATGTAACAGGATGCACACCTTCCAAAAAGTTCAACTTTTGTCTCATGAGTCCACAGAATATTTGCAAAAGTCTTAGGGATAATCAAGATACTTTTTGGCAATTGTGAGACCTTTTTGGTCAGCAGTGACCAAGGGGCAAGGGGGCAAATACTTTTTCACAGCACTGTAAGAAGATACAGTGGATCTGAACACTGCCAATGGGACATAACCTAAAGTTTGTGACTGCAGCACTATTTCAGATAAGACCCCAGTGAAAAGGTTAACTCTTGCACTTTGATCCTCCAGTACCTGTTTGTGAGCTGTGAGCAAACAGACAGAATTCAATCCGATTAGGTTTGTTTATGTACGCAATGGAAATGATTAGAGTTATATCGTCATCCATTTTGCAAACACAGTATTAGACCTAATGGTTTCAAACAGAATGAACTCAATACTGCCAAAGCCACAAAAAGGAATAAGAAATAAATCTCACTGCCTTGTATTGACTGACAAATAGATACACTCTCAGAGAAGAAAGCAGAATTGTGTTTGCATAATTTAGTTTCAAAGCTTCAGGACAGCTTGGAACACAAATAAATCAGTATGTTATTCTATGAGCTATATATCACTTTGATAGTTTTCTTCTCAGTCAGTATCAGAGATCTTGTGTTTATTGGGAGTGTGTGTATATAAATGTTGTAATTACTACGGATGATCCTAACTGAAAGGGCAGAGCTAGAACTCGTTGATATTATAAACCAGTGGTCCCCAACTGGCGGGCTCTGGTCCAGATCCGGACCAAAAGATGAATCTATCTGGACTGTGAAGATACAGATTAAAATAATAACCCCATTTTGACATGATGCTTTAACAGGTGCAGCCTGGCCATCTTGGCTCATGTGTGTTGGTCTTTGCAGTTGAAAGCAGACAAAAGCAGGATTAACATTAGATTCCGAGTTTCGGCAGTAGGCAGATGTAACTGTTTAAATTCAGATTACGGCAAAGGGAAATGTATATCTACAGGAAATCTGACTTCATTTACACCAGAATCATCTGTTGAGCCTCGGGATCTAACACCATATCTACACAGAAAGCGTAGCATGAGCTGCACATTAGCAGAGCAACAATAGCAATCTCTGAGCTGCATGTGAATTGTTAACACAAATGCCCATGCAGCAAAAGGGGAGAAACAGGTGGTTTCAAAATTCAGTGTTCAGAAACATTGACATACTTCCTCCGCTAACAGTCTGAACCTTGACTGGGGAGGACTTGAAGTGAAGACTGAAGAGTTACTTGTTTACAGTTGGATTTTATGGAATATTTTCTTTTTGATGTCTGATTAATATGAAGTAAAATAAAATAATTGTAAAAAATTATAATCTTTACAATAATAAAAGTAAAAATAAAAACCATCAAAGATAAATTCAAGTCAAGATATGAATTCAAACTTGTGATATATTCTGTTAAAGCTAAAGTGTATGTGCCACTACACAATGTCAGTTTTGTCTTGAGCTTTTTCATTTTTGTGATATCAGGCATAGTTATGGTTCCTATTATTGTTGAATTTGAATTATTCCTCTGGGATGTCTAAGGACTGTATTTCCCAACTTAGCTTTGTTCACCTACTCTGAACCGTGTGTGTCCCTCACCTACATACATTCATGACTTCACACAATTTTCAACAATCTGAATGTCTGTCAGAATATATTGTTTTACTCTTTGGTACATGCAGTGACATGCCCTTAAAAAGTAAACTCTTGCAAAGCGTCTAATCTCACACATAGTGGCTGTTGTACCAGCTTCCCTTCCACTCTTTTGTGTCTGTCTCACTTCCCTTTTCTTTGTCCCTCTCCCTCTCTCTCAGGCCAGGTGATAAAAGTAATGATCAGGGATTCTCTATGGTCTGTGTCACAGTATCAGCTTGAACTGATGAACAGCCAGGTATCTCCTCAGTAGACTCGAATCAACTTTGACAGCATTTCAGTGAAGATGAGGAATTCGATTTGTGGAGCTTTGTAAGCAATGCAGAGGACAGCACGATATTCAGATGGTTAGGCTTCAGAATGCTCTTAAAGGGGGAATGCAATGTTGTGGTGTTTCCTTCTCTCTCTCTCTCTCTCTCTCTCTCTCTCTCATAAATCAAATCTTCTGAATTCTTGTCTGCACAGCGAGATAATCCTCAGGCTGTTTTTCACTGTCGCTGCACAGTGGTGAATTTGTAAACGTTTGCTAGGTTTTTATTTTTTGTAAGGTTTCTGCTTAGTAATAACCCAACATTGTCGAATCCCAGCATAGGTTGAAGGGAAACACTGGGAAGAGAGGTGGCTCAATGCGACTCAGTCCTGAATATTTTACAGAGGGGGTTGGAGAGCTCTCTGCTTGCAATGACTTCTGTTGCTGGAACTTCAAACGACGGGCAGCTTCCCCATCTGTCTCAGCAAGAACACATTTACATTTCCTCCCCGCAAGGGATACTGGAGGACGAAGTTAGCTCTAACTGGATTTGAATATCGCTTCGCCAAGGTTAATAGCCATTTCTGTAGCTGGTGAGGTGCTTAGGCTTTTTCAATAATTTAGAAGGGCTGCAGTCATTAGAAAATGTTGGCAGCATCTGAAATGGGGAATGCAAAGAGTGAATGCACTACTATCAGCTTAAGTTCTGCTGTTGTTCCAGTGTGGATAATGAGGGAAAAGTGGGAGTGATGCTGAAAATTAGTTGAGAAAACAATGTCAGTGATTGCTGACAGCTGTAATTCATTAAAAGTGCAGTATGTTGAAGATTATGTTCAGCTGCCAAACTAGCTTATCCATCATCATTGAAATTAGACCTTCAAACATATTGTAAATGTGATTTGGGTTTTATAATTGAGTTTGCCTGGGGACACTCCATGTTAACTTTTTTCCAAGTCGCAGAGACTTGATCAGCCGTCATTCTAAGAAGATTTTTACTGGGTCAGTCTGGCTTCTGGATTGTATGGATTCTGTCGTAAAGACAGTGATGGCAGCTTTACTGTGTGACGCTGGCTGCTGCCTGTGCCAATAAAGTCAACAGTGAAGAAGCTACGCCAAAATTTTTTCATTGGTTCTTATTTTTATGTCATGTCTTCTAACTACATGGAAGACCAGAAATTGTTCTTGGTCTGCCAAAATGAAGGACGTCTCAATTTCTGCTTGAACTAGTGAGCACAGCGTGCAGATGAGACATGAGAATGCAAGAGATGCAAGAGACCATCCTTCAGGAGGAGTTTTTCCTTCCATTATATATTATTTTCCCATTGTAATGTCATTGATAGATCATGATGAATATATCATGGATGGATTCAGCATGAAGTCAAGACAGTCAAGCTTTCAGACCCACTAACCTGAGCCAGGCCCAGGACCCCAGATTCAGGGCTGCCATGGAGGCTAAACCCATGTAAACGCCTTTACAGACTTTATGCCTGTTAATGTGCTGAAACTGTGCTCCCTCTGTCACTTCTACAAATTCTTGGATCACTTGTTTTTGGAACAGTGCATTTCCGCCTCAGCACTATTGTATCCTGTTAACACGGTGCAACTACATATCAACCTACCAACTACTGGTGCTACAAGGGACTTAAAACAAATATGCTGTTCGGCTGAATGTAGAAGACTGTTAGCTCAATGTCTGTGTAAAATGGATGTCATCATGCTTCTACAACTGGGATGCTGGCAACTGCCTGAAAAACCCAGCAGGTTGCTACACTTTTGCTGGCTTAGTGTAAGCAAGCAAAGCCACCGTGATCAAGGTCAGTTTAATGGCAATATACCGGGATCTTTGTCTACAAATGGCAGAAGTGGAAAGATCTGATATCTTAATGTTAAGCCCTTCAGTTGGTCAAAAGTTGTTTTTATATAGCAAGTGCCTAAGTTTTGGGAATAAGATGATTCTGTGATAACTGCTGAATTGATAAAACATGTTAAATGTCCTTTGCTTCTTTTATTTATGTAACTGTATGAACAAGACAGATAAGGCATATGATAACATCAGCGAATCACCTTTTGAAGCACAAATTACTTTAAATTAGTTGTGGCCGTTGTTAGATTACTGTGGCCAAATTCCTAAGTGTGGACTTGGATGTATAGGTGAACTTTGGCATAGTTGTGTACGCTTGTATTACCTTCTTTATATTACTACATTATCTTCCCCTTCAACTTAACACCTTTGAATATGACTTTCACAAACCATCTCTTATTAACTATGCTAATTGCTGACATTCCTATCTGTAGAGACGCAACAGTCAGGTTTTCCTTTCTTAAGCCTGTCTGCTGGAGATTAGACCTGCCAATGATGCAAATCTCACAGATCTAAATCCTGGAGCCACGCTCTACTGCTCCCGCCTCTGTCTGAACTCCTCTGTTCCCAGCCCTCTAACAGACAGATGTCACTTCTTTCTTGATACTCTAATGGTCTGGGCATGACCTTAGTATTTAAGGAGCAAGGACACAGAGAGCTATAAGTACATGGTAGCAGTAATGAGAGGAAACAGTAGCCTGGAAATCATGATATTCACAGAGGAATGTAATATAGTTTGAAACACCTTATAGCAGCGTACTGTAGCTAGCAAATATATGTTAGATCATCTGAACACTCACATGTACTTAACAGTTGATTAACTTGCAGAGTTATGTTTGCGAGGACAACTCATTATGCTTTTGTTAAACCAAATGTTAAAGTCGCCTTAGGTTTTACCAGTATTACATCGCTACCATCCTTGCCATTACTTCTCATCCAGATCTGTGGAGGCAGTGCCAAAGCTGAGGACAGAGAGAGAAACGGCTGCCATCAACACTCAAGTACAAGATTAATTAGAGGAGACCAGGCTGAATGGCTTTCTGAATTAGCCCACTAATGCTTCATGAGGCATGCTCCTGCTACATGGCTGGCTTTAAGTGGAAATATGCCTGTGATTCACACTGGCCTGTTTATGCAGAAAATCCACATCAGCTCTGCTTCTGTGCCTCCTGCATTTCTTTTACTGCGTGTCACCTCTATCATGCCTTACTACACAGTGCTTGTCTAATTGCGAGACAGCCTGTATTTATGAGTTGCAACTAAATAGCAAACTGCCACCTCATTAGCAGAAAAACATTCAGCTGCATTCAGTATGGCAATGATTTTGATAGTTGCTCTGAGTACGACTCTCTCTGATTCAGCCTGTGCTCATGGAAGTGGACACTATAAAGTTCCCCTTTAAAGTGTTCCCGGGTGGTTAGTTAAATGGATAGGGAAAAGACAGAGAGAGAGAGAGAGAGTTCATAACCTGAATGGGAACAAATCAATTACATAGAATTGGTGAACTGGCAATCTGTTAATTTCTTAAACATTTGATAATGCCCCTTAAGGAGCATTCGGGTTAATTAACTCTGCAGTCATTTGTTGTCACTAATTAGGCAGTTTCATTTCAAAGGGGCTAGGGTATGGCCATGGCAAGTAATGAGGATTTTAACCTCACTAGACATGTGGGGATACCACTTTGTAATATGAGATATTCAGTGCATATAGAAACTCCAGTTGTCCCCTTACTTTAGTTCGCAGTTTCGAACAGAGGCGACGTTTATTTGGGCAGAAAAATGTGTCTTCAAGTCAAGCCAGTTCTACAGAGTTGCATATTATACTTACAGTTTCCAGAATATGTAATTCATGGATGATTCTGGATGGATTATTCTTTTAGATATTATGAGATAGATATTTAGATAAAGGTTCTAATTAATATTTCTAGAGAAAGCTATCAGAAACAGAAAATAACACAAAATAACTACGCTTCTTCCAGTGTACAGTCAGTGATTATCCAGAAACTATTCTGATAATCGAGTAAAGGGTAACTACAATTATTTTTGCACTGTACATACAGTATAAGTATATGATGCCCATACGGGTGATATTTCCAACAGAATTCATATTAGCACAAAACCAGTTTTATTTGGTCAAATTTTGCAGTTTTTATCTGTTTAGCCTTTAAAGTTCATGTTCAGTCAAATCTGTTGCTGCTCCATATACGCGACAAAATTGGCAAGGCTCCATACTCAGGACTATGATAACAGTTGTCAGGGAAGCTAATAGGACATTTCTGGTATTAAATTGATTTAAATTTGAATTAGAAAAATCTACTTATTTTTCTTTCACTCTCATTTAAACAAATCCCAAAACAAAAAGGCCCCACATTCCTGGACAAACCTCAGACTGAAAATGGAGTGCAATATTTGTACTTTTCCAGATGTAAACAGGTGCAACAAGTAATAGAAACAGAAGAATATAACAAGGCACTGAATATTTCCGTGGTTGTTCTTCCACACCTTATTATTACAGTATTACAAATTGCGAGCTTTGTGTCTTCACTGTAAACAATTAATATGGCGATGACGTGTATGAGGCTGTGACGTTACTGTGTAACTGTGTGCGTGACAGAGCTTTTGAGCAAAATGGACTGTTTGACAGAGTGCAGAGCAGATTTTTTTCTTTCTAAAAAAAAAAAAGAAATAGAAGGGAGCTTGGCTGTGTCTCCTGCTCCAGTTTTGCTCTTTGAACTGCTCACACCATGAGCCTGAAGCATGGGTAAGCCCAATCCAGAATGATGGCTTTAAGTGGTGGGGCGAAGCAGGCGAACAACTCCATAAAGGAGGAGCAGAAATTCTCATTGCTCCACTGCGCTCTGGTGCACAATATGAATCATCATGCTTGTAAATGTGATTGGTACAGAACATGATATCTCAGACTGATTGAGTGGTCACTGGTTATGGTTGATCAAGCTTAAAACCTTAAATTCTGATCCATTCCCAAGATTCCAATTCCCAAGGCGTGTCTGCGTCTGGCTATCACCCCGAACATGCACACAACTGTAGCTTTCCTCTGGACACAGCATTCCACTTTTTAAATACTGTGGTTGATGGTTGATACTCTTCAGTAATTTAATTTTTAAATTAAAACATATTTAAAACATTTTTAAATAAAAAATATCCATAAATATGACATGTGCATGTTTAGCCAGTCAAGTCAAGAGCCGTTTTCAGATATGAACTCTGGATAGTGTCTGGAAAATCAGGTGGTCCCTGAGTAGAGCACACAGGAGACACGACGTAACGCAAAAAGTACACTGTAGTAAACAGCATCTTTGTCTCTTGAAGCAAAGAGAGTTGCATGAATAGAAGTGACGCATTAGGTAGCCTACATAATAGGGCTATGAATTGGCAAGAATATGACGATACGATGTGCACATGATACAGATTCAGTATATTGCGATATATTGCAAAACTGCAAGCACGGCGTTGTAAAGTGATTATTAAAAAAAGCTGAGTGATCGACTGAAAGGGAATGCCCACTTGCTCACTGTGAATTCGTCGTACTGTTACCTGCTGTATTTGCACATCAGAATCACAATCAGAATCAGAAATACTTTATTAATCCCTGAGGAAATTATGAGATCTCAGTTGCTCTGTGACAGTAGGAAAGTTAAGTGAAGAAGAAATACAAAAATTACAAATTACACTATATTACAATTAAAATAAGACCATATTGTGTTATAATATTACATAAGTTACAGCTGGCTGTATATGTAATCAGCCTGTGAAGTATTGCAGAGTGTAATGATTGTCCTCAGATGGAGGAGTTGTACAGCTAGATGGCCACAGGGAGGAAAGATTTCCTGTGTTGTTCAGTGGTGCATTTTGGTGTTCTCAGTCTCTCACTGAACGTGCTCCTATAACTGGCCAACACATCGTGGAGTGGGTGGAAAGTATTGTCCAGTATTGTTCTCATTTAGGACAACATTCGCCTCTCACACACCACCGAGCTCAATCTGACAATACCCAGACTTTGTACTAGGGAGCTGGTAGGCTAATGTCCATTTAATGTCCATCAGACATTTGCGTTCTCATGCAGCCTATCCAGGTAATGTTTAGAGAAGTTTAGGCTTCCAGTGCATGTATGAAAATGGCTTAATATTTACCATGTTCACTGTCGAAAGACTAAGGATTAATTTTATCTCTAGAGACAAAATACAGCTGAAGCCAATGACATTTGGAGGAATCATAAACCATTAGTACTGGACACATTAATAGTAACTGTTTTAACCTGGTTTACCATGACACCAGTTACAGTTTCATCCTTATCTAAAAGGGTCATTGTTATATGTTTCTGCTACATACCTTTTCTGTGGTGCTTGTGCTGCTTTGCCATTTTTCTGGCATTTTAGGAAAAAAATCTTCGAAAACAGGCCATATCAGATATTGATAGGCAGGGAATGCTCTGTGATCATTAGAACAGCCATTATAGTGGGACGTTCTAGTTTCAAAGGTCTTTTTGAAACCTTATCAGATTGAGACACAGAGTCCTGTAAACTTTCTGTCCTGCTCTTAAAGGAATGTCATGCAGGCCACATCAATACAGATTTGCAGTATGCCTCTTTAAACTTGTGCCTTAGCTTCAGTAGTGTTGACAGACTTCCTTAATTTTTGCAAAGACTCTCTAAAGAGTCAATCCCGGATTGACATATTGAAATTTTCTCTTAATGGGGCTGACCCAAGAGCAGCCTTTCACAGTTGGTAATGATTATAGCCTCTTTGTGAATGGGATGGTGTCTTGTACTCAAGGTTTTTATATTAGAAATCACTGCTGTTCTTTACTGCTTTAATGCAGGTCTTCATGGTGCATGTAAAAGCTTTATTCATATTCATACTTTTTACATTTGTTACTTTTTATTGACTTCTGAGGAGTGGTAAGTAATGAATCTTAACTATGAATGAATCTTGACTGTCCTATAAGGTATTGATTGTTCATGTAGCAGCTACCACTTTGCATGTGTTTTTCATAATCAATCATAGCAGTCTTTACAATATGTCTGCTGTATTTTGTCTAGCAGTGCACTAGGTACTCCTGATGTCAGTTATACCAAGAAAACACTGACTAAAATTTTCTTTCAAACACTAATTGTATTTTGTTTTGTTTATTTGATATTTTTTAAATGATTTTGCACATTTTGTGACCAGCCACTAATTGTTTAAATTTTATGTGTAATGTTAGTGTTTCTGATTTTGTGTCCAACCCTGTTTTTATTCTGCTTAATAAATGTGATTTCACAATTATGGGTCGACCAAGTGTTTTTTTTAATGGTCGATGCCAATACTGATCTTTACAGATCAGGTAGCTTATTTCCTATACAGCAGTGGTTCTCAAACTATGGTACGCGTACCACTTGTGGTACGCAGGTTCCCTCTAGTGGTACGCAGGAACACCTG
>JAUMHL010000025.1:7038065-7053294 GCA_032362345.1 Sandelia bainsii
TTTTGTGTAAGGTCCTAAACCTTACACTGTAAAGTGCCTTGAGATGACTGATGTTGTGATTTGGCGCTATACAAATACAATTGAATTGAATTGAATTGAATCAAGCATTTGTGACAACTGGTAATGAGTCTTTCACGTCGCTGTGGAGGAATTTTGCACTCTTCACTCTTCTTTGCGGAATTGTTTTAATTCAGCCACATTGGAGGATTTTCAAGCATGAACTGCCTGTTTAAGTTCATGCCACAGCATCTCAATGGAATTTAAGTCTGAACTTTGACTACGCCACTCCAAAACCTTTTTTTCTTTAAAGCCATCCAGCGGTGAACTTACTGGTGTTTGACTGTTGGTATAATGTTCTTTTTATGAAATGCTGTTAGTTTTACACCAGATGTAAACAGTCTTGTTGTCAGCAAACTTTCAACAAGATTACGGGGGCATAAAGTTCATTCATATAAATCTTCAAGTAAAAAAATTAAATACGTTTCTGATTAGATTCTCTCCTTCATCCTCAGTGCATTTATCCATCCATCCATTTTCTTAACCGCTTGTCCTCGTAAGGGTCACGGGGGGTGCAGGAGCCTATCCCAGCTGTCATCGGGCGAGAGGCGGGGTACACCCTGGACAGGTCGCCAATCCATTGCAGGGCCGACACACAGAGACAAACAACCATGCACACTCACATTCACACCTACGGACAATCTTAGAGTCACCAATAAACCTAACATGCATGTCTTTGGATGGTGGGAGGAAGCCGGAGTACCCGGAGATAACCCACGTAGACATGGGGAGAACATGCAAACTCCACACAGAAAGGCACCCGGCTGACCCGGGGATCGAACCGTGGTCCTTCTAGCTGTGAGGCGACAGTGCTTACCACTACACCACCGTACCGTGCCGCCCCAGTGCATTTGTATCACACTTTATTCCTGCTGGCCAAGTGTAGCACGTGTTGCTTTAGTTAGTTAGTTGAGGAACTCAGTTGGGACAGAGAAAAATTATCTTCAGCTTCAGTACTCACAACAATATATATTGCAAACTTTAAATGTGTATGTTTAATGCGTATAACAATGTTAAACTATTGCAATGCTAAAACACAAATTATAATTGAAGAATTCAATAAAGAATACAAATAAAATTAATTTCTATGCCATTAAAATTAATAATAAAATTTGGCACACGCTTACACGTATTAGGTGGTTTGCCAAAACCTTTCTCAAAATGCCTGAGAAAGGTGAGAGATCACCTGTTAACTGAACAAAATTGTTTGTATTCAGTATTTCTCACTCAGCGTGCTGTCCCACATATGTGTAGTTGTGTATCAGAGTTAAACTTGTTTGAGGTTATAGGGTAAAGATGAATCAACAGACTGAAGTTGTGTGTCAATAACAAGTAAATACCTAGACTATACTGACCTCAGTGGTCATAAACAGAACTGCAGGCTGAATAACAGGTTACATAATGAACCAGTTACTGAGGTTACAGAAGTGTTCTCAGTTTGTCTTTTTGCAGCAAATTTGTTTCACGTAAAGCTATGTGCTTAGATAAGCTTTTAAATTAAATGTATTATTTTGATGGTTATGTACACAACATTATAGACAAGATATTAAAATTAGCAGACAAAATACATCACTAGATCACTGCGGCTATGAATACTACATATGATACATTTTATAATACACAACAATAAGTGTTTAGAGTGCCTGTCTTTAGTACAGCGTGTCCGTGGGTGTGTTGCATACTAAGATGTGTCCTAGGCTCTTTTTCCTTTTCTGGTATTTGGCCCAAGGAAACTGTCGGTGCCTGTTGACTTCTCCAGTAAGCAGTAAGATGTTCTTTTGGGACGTTTGCATGGCTCTTGTCCATCCTTATCCTCTACTTTCATTTTTGAGGTGAGGAGCTATTCCATTGGTTAGTATTGGTTTTAGTATTTAAATTGTTTTAGTAGGGCAATAGCAAATACACATGACTACTGCATTGCACATTCACATGATTACTGTACAAACTTGTGTCCTAATTTTTGCAAAATTTTGGATTAGGTCACATTGCCGTCCATCAGTGCTTATAGGATATTTTCCCATGTCTCCATGCTCTCATGCAAGTGTGTGCACTGCAGTACTGTATGTTCCTTTGGCTAAGAAACATTGAATGTTTTCTGTACTCTCGACCTTGTTAGGACTTTCCTGTATTGGCAAGCATGGTTTCACTTCTACTTGCAATGGATCTTTTGTGATGAAATGTGCCAGAATGACCAAATTCTCAAACTTTAGATTTTTGTTTTAACTCTGTACTCGCATGACAATTATAATTTCAAGTGTTGTTATAAATAACTGTTGGATAAACTTTTCGATGCTGGAGCCTATGTATAGCCAGCAGGGGGTTTATTTCTTCTAAAGTGAAGCCAAAATCAACAATCCTGTGTTATCACTGATGAATTGTTGTCTCCAACATTAAGTAGCTTTATGAGTTTTACTGTACATGCCAAAGCTTGGACCAGTAGAGAGCCTAGAATGCTGTTTACACTTTGCCAACGTGTGGTCAGAGTGCAAGCTTGACAGTAGTTTGATGTTGATGACCAAAATTTAATCTGAGAGTTTAGACATGTTAGTTAATATGTCATGGTGTGATCTGCTGATACTTCCTGTTAAAGAGGCATGTAACCTGCTTATTTGACAGGCGCTCAGATGCCATTTTCTTTAGTCAAATGTAGACCAAAAGATGGACTGACAGGTGGAGGAATGCACTCAGGCAGCAGAGCTGATTCTCCCAAGGCAAACAGTTGGAAATGACAAGGGAAGTGGATGTTTTAAGAACGGAGGCCCTGCAGGTACCTGACAACAGTCAAAGGAGTCCACAAAACAGCGTTAACATGTTCTGCAGCATGACTTGTTGATGCTGTGAGGGCATGTTCTGCTAAAGTTGACATGTAGAAATGAGCAACAGTCAGAGAAAGAATGAATTGTTATAGTCATACCCAATCTATTTAAAATTGTCCTTAATTTTGTTCTGTATTTCCTATTTTTATTTTGTAGATATATTCTTTGGTTTAGTTCATATTGCTTGCTGTTTATCTGTTGCCTTCCTTTTGAACCCCTCCACATTCTGGTGAGAGAGAACAGTGCTATGGGGGATAGACTTGAAGCAGAGTGTTACATGTACACATACATACAAACTGCAATAATTGAAACACAGTATGATTTGTGCGGTATTGCAAACAATACTGTAGGGGTGGCCCACAGATGCCCCTCATTACTGTATTCTGTAATGCCAGAGAAGAGGCCAATTAGGGGTGGTAGTAGATCAGTTGGTAGAGCAGTTGTCTACGAACCCCAGGGTCAGTGGTTTGATTCAAGGTTCCTCCTAGATACATGTTGCGGTGTCCTTGGACAAGACACTGAAACACTGTAGTAGTTCCAACATGTACTGTCTGGCAGCTGTCCAACAAATATTTCTCCAAGTGGATCAATAAAGTATGTCATTATATTATGGATCAACATGCACTGTTCTCCAAGAACACAACACAATGAAGTCTACTGACTGACTTTCTTGCAACCCTTGTAAGAGTCGGAATGATTGAAAAACCTGACAGGGTTAGTTTTGACATGAGTTGTCGATAACCAGTCATCCAGTTGTGCTTTCAATTGAGACCCACTGATGATTGCACTTAGTTGTAGATTAAAACAGATTTGCTTGTTTCTTCACTGCTAGAGCTACCATGTCAAGCTCATTAGCCTTTAATCACTAATAACCACTAAAGAGCCAATCACTCCCTTCATCTCTTAATAGTTGATAGATGCTGAACAAATACACTCACTTGTGACACTTCCCACTTCCCACCTTCATGTTCTTGTTCTCTCCCCCTCATGAATGATGGAGTGACTCAGGCGCACAGTGTGCTCATGTTGCCACTGAATCAGATCACAGACTAAAAGCATATGTATATTTAATATAAAAAATATAAATTATTATGCACTAAAATCTAACTAGAAACTACAAATAATTTGTTCTGTTTGTTCTAAACAGCTGTCGCCAGGGATGGTCAACTTTAAGTCAAATGTCTGCAATAAGCAGACTAAATATCTAGCATTACACCTGCTGACTCTTGGTCATTCATACATCTTTTCACTGCTGAATGATGTCAGTTTAATATAATCTCGTTTTTTCTAGTTCCCTAAACTTTAAAATGTTTGTTTAATAATTGTGGTTTACAGTTCATAGAATTAAGCTTAGACATGCTTCCAGGTGTAAAATTCACTGTCATCCATGTTTCAAAAGCCCCCCAACTCAAAAAAAGAAAAAAAAACAAAACGGAGGTATGAACTGAACCCCTAATAATATTATTAGTGTGGTCTCAGCAAAAAAAACTTTTGTGTCCCAAAAATTATTCTTCAACTGAGTGACAACAATTTTGTCAAACTACTTTTTTATTTCACAATATATATTCTTAGATACTTACAGTATCTGAATATAACACTGCTACACTGCCACTGCTTTCATCTTGTAACCTTTGGATACACAGCCCTGGTGTCCATCTTCACTAGCTGTTTGAGAAAAGTATTTCCACTTGTCACTGCAATTATTTTTGTCAGTTTAAAAGGAGCCAGATTCAGAGCCAATTTCAAGGTGTGGTGCTCTGCTTGATACTATTGCCATATTTTAGGTTGTGTATTTGTCCTCCTAATAATTGTATTTTTCCTCCTGACAAGCACAAACCCAGACTGGAACAGCCGGCTACTTCTGTAAAAACTGCTAATAGTTGTTAAGAGCAGAATACCTAGCATGCAAACTTAATCACACCTAGTGTGTTGGAAAATTTGCTTTCTCTTTATTGATTTTAGTTCATTACTAATAATATTCTGGCATAAAAATGATGGTAGACGCCAACAACATGCTATACAGTAACACCTTATCACAAAATGGCATTATGTTCTACATTATAATGTGGACATGTGTTCCTTATGTTCTCGCAGGTGTGCTCAAATAACTAATGTAATTGTGTAATCGATGTAACATTGAATAACAGCTGAGGTCAGTTTGGCTTGACTTAGTGAGCACCATAACTCTACGATTGTGATGTTGTTATCATATTAGTTTAATCCTCACTAGTTAAGGAGGTAAACACACTGAAGCAGCATTTGCATGCTGAACCATAATTTACCTTACAATACTTGTTTTCCCTTTACTTTAATGGCCTTTCTATTCTTAACGACTCCTTGAAGATGTGTCCTGTGAAAACATTTGCATGCACACACTCACATGCACTCGCGCACACATCCATGCACATAATTCAGTGTAGTGTTGCAGAGGGATTCTAACTCGTAACACAGCCTGTGTCCCTCTGTCACATTAAAAAGCCAATTTCTTTTTAATAGCAACAACAGCTGGAGCTGACAGGGCCTGTGTCTGCTGATGGAGCAAACAGCTCAAGCCCGGCTTATTGCCTCATTACAACAAAAAGGGAGCAAGCGAGAGAGAGAGGGTAAGCGGGAAGACAAGAAGAGGTAAAAAGGATGTAGCCTGTGCACTCCGAGGCAGGTGTTAGACAGGTTTTGGTGTTGTGCAATGTAAAACACTCAGCAGAGAGTGTACCGGCTTGGTGAGATGTTGAGCTGAAGAGGAAAAATTGTTATCATTAAGTGTGATGGAACCCTTGAGATGGGTACCTTATATCACTGTGTTAACTTACAAGTCACACTTTTTCATTCTGCCTCCCTCTTTCCCTTTCTCCCTTGCAGTGCACCTGGTTGAGTCCCAGGAGATGGCTGAATCTGCAAGAGTACCAGAGCAAGAAGCTGATGCAAGAGAGTGGCGTGGCTGTCCAGCGCTTCTACGTTGCAGACACGGCTTCTGAAGCCTCGGAGGCTGCAAAGCGACTTAGTGAGTAGAGGGAGACACACACTCACGCACATGCCAAGCAGAGAAAGGAGCAGCCTACCTTAATAATCTATTAGTATTGTTTGATACTGATGTCATTCCAATACATTCTATCAAAAATTAATTAAGTTTAAGAGCATAATTAACATTTCTACTGTACTTTGAGAAATATTTTGTGAAAGTTCCTTATCCCCTTTGATTTCTTTTAATCTTTTTTGCTCATTTAACACATGCCAAACTCAAGAAATAGTGTTTAATGTTGTATTATCACAAAATGCTGTGGTCTACATGAACCAAAGAAAATAATGAGGATATTATAAACAGGAAAAAATGTAACTTAAATCAGGAAATATCTGATCACAGACCTAAATAAACTTGACAATGCATTTGATGTTACCTTACACTTTATGTATTGTCAATGCTGAGGACACAGTTCCTTGTTCCTTAATATAATAGGTATGCTTTTAGGTATTAGCAGTATGACAAATAAAATGACCACTAAAAATGATTATAGTGGTACTGTAGGTCTGTTTTGAGCTCAGTAGAATTTTTGTCTCATTATTTTGTGGTGCACTGCTTTGTCATTTTAATTGCACAATGTGCTTCAAACTCGTGAGCCTTGTTGAAATACATAGAAAATTGTCTGTTTGTGTATTAAACACACTGCCACAACACTGCTTCACTGCACAAGTATTCTCATATTGTGTAGATTTACACATTAGCTAATTCTTTATTACATAATGGTTGATAATGAATTAGTTTTAGGGTTTTGTAAAGTGTGATTTGAATGTCATTTTGTGTATTGTACTGCTGTGCACTGTGAAACCTTAACAGTCCTATTTGTTCCTCATTGCTCTTTGGCCCTGCTACAGGATGTGCAGAGGCTGTAGTTAATCAGGGCTGAAGTTTTATCAAGTTTAATCGTGTCTTTATGTTGTTTGCTTATGTGTGGAAGCCCATGTTTTTTGTGCTTTTTGAGCTTAGTGCCTGTTCGGTTTTTCATCATGGCACTCATCCGTGCTAATTTATTTCACAACCTCTCCTATTCAGTTTCTCGTGCTTTGCATGTTTTTTTTTTTTGTTTTAATTTATTTATTTTTAATCCTTGGTTACCATTTTGGTTTTTGCCCCCTAACACTCACACAAAACCATCGTATGGAAGTGACTGAAACTCTGATTTTGTTCTTGTAGCACAAATCTTCACAATTGTACTTGCCTAAACAAAGATGATTTAACACACATTTGTATGCACCCACACATAGCTTCCTCTTCCATCCCCTACATTCCTTGTTTGAATTTCTGCCCACACACCAAACTGCCCAACACATTCAGTGTATATTTCCACCCTCAACTTTATATTTTATTCAGTTTCCTCACCAACTACAGCAACAGTTTTCTGATAGTGCATCCTGGTTTGTTGTCAGCCAGTGTGGTGCCACTCTTACTGCTGCCTTTGAGCTCCTGAGCCTGGGGCACTGCTTTCAATGGCCCTGGTTACAATGGAGACAAAGCTAAACTGAATAGAAGAAAGAGGATATATTTTTTCATGACAGTACCTATACTGCTTAGTAGAGAAAGAAATTGAGAGACAGAAAACATAGGACTGAGGAGTTACAAGGGAGCAGACAGCTTAATAAAACCCAGTATAGAGTCAAGCGTTGATTTACTTAAAGATTTTTAGATGGTCGGAAGAGAGATAGTATTTGTCCATAGTTATGACATCATACTGGTGCTGCATTGAAAGCAGCACTGCACAAAATTGTGCGCGTGTGTTATTGTATTTTAGGACATTTATATGTTGCACTGCCAAATAATGTGCAGAGGGAAAGGACCTTCGTACAAATAGTGGCTGAAAGTGATTTATCATTGCAGATTGTCCACTGCAGTAGGGGTAATTGCATGACTGCAGTTGTGAAATATTTTTTATTGGTTTCTTCAACTAATATTCCAAGCCAAGTAGCAGAGAACTTATTTTTTCTTTTGTGCTCCATTGCTTTCCAGAAATGGCCAAGACATGTTAAATAGCCAATCAGGTCACAATTATTAGCTGTGCATTCAAATCACCTGTACTGTGGCTGTGACCACTAACATCATGAGTGTTAGTAAATTTCCAGCTCAATTGAAAAAGGGCTAATGCACATCTTTGCACCTCTGACAGTAATTTGTATTAGTTAGTGAATCAACAGCAGATTTCAGAGCTGCGTTTTCACCTCTTCTCAGCCCTTACGGGAGGTAACGAGGTAGAGTGAGTCCGTAATCTGTCCGTCCAGGAGACTGTTGCTTATTTTAGTTGACGCTTGAATGTATTTTACCCTTCTGCAGGGGAATTTTTTCAAAACACTGTAATCAACCACAGTTTTAATCATAATCAAAATATGAAATAGTAATACTAACACTTATTAATGAATTATATCATGGTTACTGTAAAACTTGTTACCGTTCAATAAATTGACTATACATTTCTCTCATAAAATCACTATTAAAGCATGCAAAAAAGCTTCTCCAAACATTTAATTTCTTCAGATACACAGTGTATGTGTATTTGGCTCATTCACCGGGCCATTTTAGGTCATACATGAATGTAATAGAGAATGAAAGAAAGAGGGAGATCAGTAACTTCTTTAGTTAAGAACTGTTGAGCTGAAATACAGACTGAAGCTGCCAAGCTCTGACTCCCTAGGGGTGAGGGACTAGGCAGTAAGGTGTCAAGCCAACCCTAGATAGAGCTTTTTTCATGGCTTTCCACTGTAGAGGACATGGGTATGGCTCTGTACAGGGGATGTGGGTAATTTGGGTATCTAAGCTGACCAGGAGTAACTCTGATGGATTTCTGTGTGCTGCTGATATCCAGCTGTGAGTCCCTCATTCTCTGCATACATGATAGAATTAACCAGTCAAGCAATGGAAACACAGACACAGATGAATGGCATGTGTAGTGTAAGCATGCCCATATAAGCACACAGACACATATACGCTCACACACACACGCGCACCAACCAGTGTTCTCTTCTCAGCTACACTCACTTAACCATGAAGTGGTTAAGTTGACAGTTCAATTGCAGCTATGCTATATAGAAACTCCTCTCAGTCCTGTCATGTAGTATAAAGTGGTCCAACCCTCAAAAAGTGGACACAGATTGATTTGTTCTATTACTGCTGAGGACAAATAGCTTAAAATCTTTCTCCTTCTCTATTAAAACATTTAAAAATATCCGACATGGACCATTGATTCCCTTTAACTTGAATGACAACTCTTAGGGGGGAGTTTACATTGTGGCAGATGGGTGACTCACAACCAGCTAATGGCTCATGGAAAGTTGGCTTTGATTTCTGTGGCCCCATACTGGGTAAGCCATGCAGGGAGTTATCAGAAAGTCTAAAGTTTTTGTATTGCGTACTCCGCTGGGACACAGAGAGAATGGCACCCAGCTCCTGCTGTCTGTCCAAAACCAATGACCTGTATCCCAAGCTTTTAATTTTCTTTGTGTGTGTGTGTGTGTGTGTGTGTGTGTGTATGTGTGTGTGTGTGTGAGACCAAGTACCATAGTTTTCAGAAATAATCTTTGAAAATTGAAGTCAGATAATATACATGTAACATCTAAATGCTGCGATTGAAAATGTATGTATATATTTTCCTTTTTTGTACTTTTTATTAAATTGTCACATTTGTCGAATATAGCTAAGGAAATCCTGTCCTTCGTCTGGCTATTGAGGAATAGTACTTATTCATAGTGCCACTGTTCAGGGATAAATGGAAGTAAATAATGTGTAGGTCTGGACCCAAATATTCAGATTTATTTATTTATCATTAAGTCATTTTTCTTTTTTTTTTTATGAATGAAAGATACCAGTAATAATTAAATATTATATATATGTAATATAGGCCAGACTGTATCTCAGCTTGTGTGCCTGACATCCCTCTCACTCACTGCAGTGAATGTTACACCTTTAGTTTGGTCAACAAAGCTCTGGATATTTGCTGACTATTAGAACCTAAGCCCCGGAGCCTAGCAAATGGTATTCGAGATGGCGCTAGTAATATGATGCTACTATCGAATGGTCCAGTAAAGAATTAGCAGCACTTCTATTTCTGTACTTTATAAAATGTTTACCTGAAAGAGGAAGTGGTCATAACCCATTAAAATGGTTCTCTTAGTGCTTCTTTGTGCTCATGTAAAAACAAAAGACTTAAGATAGCACCCTAATTCACACACTAATTAGTAATGGTACCCATTAGTGTAACAAAACGATAATGTCATCAGATGTACGGCATATAAAAATTATAAATGTATGGAGTTTGGTCCTCCGTGAAACAATTTGGGCGTGTCAAATGATACAAGTCCATACTTGCCTAAAGGTGTACAATAACAGAGTTTTGTGATATTTAATGTATCACTAGTACTTCACAACAAAGAAAGACGCCTTTGAAAAACATTTGGCTCACTTATATAGATTTGTTAGTTTTTTTTTGGCATCTCCCACTACACTGAACAAAGGTATGTATGTATGTATGTATTAATGTTTATGTCACTGATAATAATTTACAATTTTCTTAGGCAGTGTTGTGAGTACAGTTTATAATGTGATGTATAGGTATATATGTATGCAGGTTTTTCACAAAGGATTGGTTGCTATGTAGCAGTTTTTTTAGATATCAGAAAAGCTCCAATAATGAATATAGATTTTGTGTTTGCTTTTGAAGCAGATATGCACTGCCTTGCACATTCACACAAATATCCATACACACAGACATTCACATACCTGTGCACCGGCAACAGCCAAAGAGAACGTGATTATGCAGTCCACTTTGTGTGTGCCACCCACCTGACAGATGCATCTGTTGAGCAAATCTTGATGGATTTTCAGTCTGAATTCTAAATCAAAACCACATGTTCCCTTCCCTTCCTTGCTGCGAGAGCCCCTCATGTCTGCCATGCCTCCTACGTCCCCTAGCAATCATTCATTGACAAAGTGACAATGAAAGAAAACATTGCTTTGGACTCTTATAGTATCTTCACTGCATGTTGTGCCTGTGCGATGAATGGGAGCAACATGTACTTCTGTGTATGTATACCTCATATCAGATGAGTTCAGAATATGTTGTCCGTCTTTACTGGCGTCATTTTCCTGACTTTGACTTAGACAAACTGTGTTGTGATCTGTATTATTCTGCTACTGTTTATGTCTTGTTTTCAGTTTTTAAAGTTACCTTAATTTCTCTCAGACCTCATTCACTTCAGTCTACCTCTGCTGTTCTTTTCTACTTCCTTGTGTTTAGCACAGTCTCACTGCCAGAATGACAATTAACAGAGGTAGGAATCATTTTAATTTATTTCACTCAGCTATGAATATTCAGTATAAACAGCAGTTTTTATGCATGGCTTTCAAATCTCATGTGTGCTTATTAGGGTAATAGTTTGATATGTTGTCTTACTGAATAATAGAGAGCTTCCTTGACATTAGCCAACTCTTTGATTAGGCAGGTGTATATGCATACAGGTGTGAATATTTGGTTGGTATGTGGGGTGGAGGAAAAGAAATAGATCTGAAGAGATCTCACAAACATGTCTCTGTATCGATAAACACGTAGACATGTAGATGTAGAGGTAATTGTGGAGAGAGGCTCTTTTTTGGTCATTGCAAATTTCAAGAGCCCTGAAGTCAATGAATGAGGCTCACACTATATCTCAGATTATGGTTAAAATAAATAACTCAAGGCCAAGGGCACAGTTGTGTGGCGTTTAAAGTGATTTTTTTGTTTGATCTGCTCATTTAGTTGTTTGTTCTCTATGGCAATACCTTCAAAATTAAAATTAAAATTAAAAAAAAGTAAAAAATTATTTTAAAAACAATGATCCACGGCACAAGTAAATACAAAGTAAAACAAACGTAGCTGCAATTTTAAATAGTCATCTAGTTTTAAAAGTCATCTATATTGTCTGAACCAGAGCCTGTGTCATCGGGAGGCGAATTTAATAAACATTCAACCTCCTCAGCATTAACTTGATCAAATTTAGATGAACACCAGTTGTTCTTCATAACAAAATCTGGTGTAAGACAACATGACAGGGTGGGATCACCTTCACTCATATTGGATTGTTCAAAATTTTATTACCATACAATTTGTTAAAATAAATGGCAATATCCTCATATTTCCTTCTAAACCATCCATCAAACTCAGTATAAGAAACCAAAGAAGATGGATTCCACCCCATTATAGTGTTTCCACATCTCCTTGTTGTCTTTATTTGCCCTCTTGAGCTTATGGTGAAAAAAAAAATTCCTTTATACACCTATGCAGTTTAGAGACCAGATTTTTTAGCTTATGGTACCTAGACCATTCTAGTGGACAACTTATAACCATTCAATTTAAATTCATTATTCCCAGAAGTAGAATCTACTGTAAATGTTTCTAAGATATAACATATTTAACATTTGTTAGCAGGAGCAACTCAATTTCCTGGAGCTTGTATCTAATACTATATATATATTCATGTGAGCTAAAGAGAAATTTTATCGGAAAATGCATATATAAAAGTGGAATAGGTCATTTATGAAAGAAGAATACAAAAACAAAAACAACCTAAAGGAACACTAATACGGTTAACTATTAACCCTGGAATAGTAAATGAAACATTTTGGGTCCGTGGTTTAACAACTAATCTGTCATATTTCAGAGCAGCTATGTCACTGGCCAACCTCAGCTGTGGTAACAGTTTCTTTCTTTTCTTCCTGACGGCATCTGAAATATCCTCACTGATATAAACACTAGTTTCTTTTAGCTTTGGGCTAGAGAAATAATTGCCTTTCTTTAAAGCATTACAACTTAACTACATTCTGCCTGGCTCTTCCATGGTCCTTACATGGCCCAACTCTGTTAGCACGCTCAATCTCAATGCTGTCACTGTGCAATCTCAGCTTGTTTTTCAATATGTCTGTCTTTGTTCTCTGATGCTGCCCAAGTCTCATTTCCTTCATCAGTTAGTCCATCCACCATGAGATTAATCTTTCTCCAATGATTTTTTAAGTAATCCCTTATGATTATTAGCCCCTTTGTTTCCCCCTGCACAATGCTGATCGCTGATTCAAACTCCTGTTTTCATTTGATACTTTTATCCTCCGTTTACAGTAGGGATGCACCAATGTCACTTTTTCATTTCGATACCAATACCAATACCTATACATGGACCAATTGTTGATTGTTGTTGCCTTCTTGACACTGTAAAACAAAATGTAACAAATTAACACATATATAAATGCTCTCAACTGTTGAATGTTTTGTATTATTAAAATAAATTATTGTGCCTCTGAAACAAATTTGAACAGCATTCAAAATTAACTAGAGTCAAACATCCTTTTTAGTGCAAAAAATAATTCAAATGCCATTAAAATCCATTATATTTATCAGATGTGCACTGGGACCCTGAGCACATCTTGACATTACCCAGGTGAGGTCCATGTGAGAGCGCTAATATCCGAATCAGAGGTTACCTGGACTTTATCCCACAAGCCCTGCTAGTAGAAAGTCCACTGTGTCATGTCATTCCTCCGGTACACTCTACATAGGCGCCCCCTCCCCTTGCTGGAATCAAGTGTAGTTTGATTACAGACCTCTTCTCAATATCTGGACCTGATTCTCCTGAACTTTTTCAGAATTCATGTGAAAGTGGTTTATAATATAGCCACTGAAACTGAAAATAAGTTAAGTAAGTTTCTCATGTCTTTGCAGTGCATCTGTCAAAGTGAACTGCTTGGTCATTTTGTCTAAAAAGTTCTTGAAGTATTGTGTGGTGTTTTTTTGTTGTATTTTGCATTGCTACTCAGACCCCTCACAACATTTCCTGTGCAGATTTTGGTGGCCGTTAAGCTTGTCAGTGTAGCAAACGTGAAGTAGTGCTGTGTGATCCAGTATGCAGCAAAACATCTGTGGATTAAACCAAGGACAAGTGAGATAATTTTATCTCTCCTTTCATGGGATCTAGTAGTATTAGGTTCCCCAATTCTGCACTGACGTGCAAAGGAGACCCTGTGCCCAGCAGCGTCTGTGGGACATGGGACACACCAGACACAGGGCCAAAGTTATTTTTGACTTCGGGGTCCAGAATATATTGATTATAAATATTCAAAGTATGTCAACATAAAAGGTTCATTTCTCAGTGGTGGTGATATATAAGAAGGTTTATTAGTAAAGGTGTGAAATAAAATACTGAAGTCACATGCCAAGATATGTCATAGCACACATGCTCACACTCAGGGTTTTTCTTTGTTGATAATATCAGTGGTTCCAATTTCTCTGGCAAGGTGCAAAGAAGCATTTACACCTCCGACTGGGCCTGGCACTTGTAGATGAGACCATCTACAGAGTACCATATGCTTCTCCACCAACCCAACATGCTGCCTAGCCTGTGCCATCTGTCATAGAAACACTCCTCCCTGCCATGGGCATCACCATAAGCCAGCCAGAGGACTTCCTTATCCATGTATGACGTTTGAATCTCACCCTTATACTCTTTTCCCCAGCAGGCCATTTGGGATGCTCTGTTCTGCTTTCTTCCTGCCTTTCTTTTAATGGGCTCTTTGTTTGCATATTGTTTGCATATTGCCGTACTGACACCATCAGTAAGGCAGCTGGAAAGGAACTTGTTTATTGTTAATGGAGACATTTTCTGATGTCTTAACACTGTTTCAGTGTAGGGTTACTGTATTTTGTAATGAATTTTCATTAAAAACTGGAACTACTGTTTGAACGTAGGGAAAATATTCAATATTTGATCCGTATTTCGATCTAAATTAAAAAATTAGTTGTTGCAATGTCAGTTTGATCTCTTGGATACCGCATTACTGTTTTCATAAACTGGGCTATTGTTAATGCAAAATAGAGGAAACAAGCAATGTTAAATGCATAATCACCACAGATAAGGAAAATCTATGTCTTACTGCAACGTCACTACAGCAATACACCTGAAGTCGCCTATTGTTTGTCAAGCAGTAGATGCAAGCATTTGCTTGAAGTACTTTTAAAGCTACAGTATGCTCAAAAACCTAATGTAGAGAGATGCCGTTAAAGGCTTCTGTGACCCGAACTCAGTAAATAGCCTAGCAGCAGTGCAAAAATGTTACCTTTCAAATGTGTTTTGAGTGAGGCTTGCACTTTTAAACAAGCAGAGAAGTCCTAGAAAGTTGATGCTGTTCATCTGGACAAAGTTTTTCAGTGGGAGATATGTTTCGAGACTCATCCGAGTCTCCTCCTCAGTCTCAGCTGACTGCAGGTTTCCCCAACTTTATAAACAGTACCTTTGCATAATGACCGAAACTAGCACCATTGACTAACAATGGGCCGTGTGATCAATGATATGCA
>JAUMHL010000025.1:7053394-7093747 GCA_032362345.1 Sandelia bainsii
AATATAAGTATATATACAGAACTATATAGAAAACCCAACAGTCCCACTTGAGCAAGCACTAGGCGACGGTGGAGATGGTCATTCCTTTTTTACGTAAATGGCCTCCTTCGCTCCTCTCTCAAACCAGCGTTCCTCCCTGTCCAGGATGTGTACTTCTTCATCTCTGAAGGAGTGACCACTGTCCTGTAGATGTAAATAGACTGCAGAGTCCTGGCCTGACGAGGTAGCTCTTCTGTGTTGTGCCATACGCTTGCCAGTGGTTGTTTGGTTTCCCCGATGTATAATTCACGACAATCCTCCTGGCATTTAACTGCGTAAACTATATAACTATGTCTGTGCCAGGGGGACCCGATCCTTGGGGTGGACCAATCTTTGGCGTAGCGTGTTTTGGGGTTTGAAAGGTCACCAAAGGTTTTCGCTTAGGCAGCGGATGTCCTTTCTCTCTCCTGAATCGCTTAGAGCCTTCTTTAGGTGTCTTCCCTGCTTTGACAAAAGTCCAGCTGGGATAACCACATTAGCTCAGCAGAGAAGGTAATTTATTTTTGGTTGAAAAGTTTTGTAGCATTTGTATTTATAGTTATTTCATACCTGAAGGGCTGGCTAGAGCATGATAACAGAACGTAGCGGATGGTTCATTCCATAGTTCCATACTACAGTCAGGTTCATAAATGTTGGAGCAGTGATTAGTTTTTTGTAATTTTGCCTCTATACGCCACCACATTGAATTTGAAAATACTCAAGATATGGCGAAGTCACATCCAAGGGGTTGGATAAGTGTGGCATTAACCATTCAGGAATTACAACCATTTTCATATAGACATACCCCCATTTTTGCTGGCTTATAAATAATGGAACAAATGATTGACAAGCAGTTGCGTGGTTTGCTGTGTCCTGTTCCTACATCTACATAAATAATCAAGCAGATAAAAGGCCTGGAGGTGGTTCTAAATGTTACATTTGCATTTGGTGGCTGTTCACTGAACCTCTCAACATGAGGTCCAAAGAGGTGTCTATGTAATGTGAAGGATGCCATCATTAGGCTGAAAAAGAACACAATAAATCCATTAGAGAGATAGCAAAAACATTGTAAGTGACCAATACAACAGTTTTTAACATTTTTAAAAACAGAAGGAATTAACTGGCAGCTCAGCAACAGCAAAAGGCCTGGAAGACCACGGGTGACAACAAAAGTAGATGACTGCAGAATTCTTTCCATGATGAAGAAGAACCTTCTCCTACCAGACTGGTCTTTTCTACTTACATATTTTTTTAAATCATTTTTGTTGAATAAAAAATTGTTACACATGCAGCACCTGCCTAAATGTTAATTCTGCTGTGGAAATGTTATTTTTTCTTTGTTTGGTTCTTATAAAGATCTTAAAAAGTCTTAAATTTGATCTTAAAAAAGTGTGCAACAAACCTGCTGTATGTTAACTATTTGTGAGTAAAAGAAAAAACAGAGAAAAGCTGACCTAAGCCTACACACTTTATTGCTAAACTACAGACAAACAGTCAACTCAGTCCTTGTCAAACCCAGCCCTGGTAGGGTGTGTATTGGGTGGCTGATCAAAGGTCTTGGTTAAGTTGGTATTTATATATGTAGGCTCTATGTGTGACACGAAGCCTGTGTATCATTCTATATTAGTGATCGTGCCATTATGTAGATAATACTGGCCTTGAGTTTTATGTTTTATTTAGGCTATCCATGCTTCATCGAGCAGTGACTTTGTAAGAAGCGATGCAATGATGCTTCTTTCACTATGCGTTCCTTTTCTCTGATTTCACTCCTGTTCAGTTCCAGTTATTGCCTTCGTGGATTTGTATAACAGTGCAAGTGTTATACAAGGCCTAGGTCCTTCTTCATCAGATTCTTTTATGCTGAGATCTCTTTGTGTGATGCCAATCCTGTCTCACCAAGACTGGGAAAATATTTAGGCAAACTAGCATTTTAATAGGATGCAGCAAGGGAGGGAAGAAAAAAAGTGACAGGATTACTATACACCACTTGGACAGGTGGAACATACTTTCTTTTTAACTAGGGACAGACAAATATTTTACTGTCAAACATGGTTAAAACATGGAACAGAGCCAAATCTCTTCTTATTGCACATCACCTCCCTCCTCATTCAGACTTTCCTCAGTGGAGCCACCTCGTGCACTTGCACACTTCAGGCACCTTTAAAGACCACTTTCATCTTCCCACTTCAGAAAATGAAGCAGTCTCTGGTGAAAAGCGCTGACAGTAGCAGTTAGTGCTGAGAAGAGTTGGCTCAACCAAGGCCCTTTCACTTCTGTCTTTGTCTGAAGTGGTGAAGGATAAGACGGCCCTCTTAGAGCTTTGTGTGTTTATGTGCACCAGCTGGAGCCCATGTCATGTTTTCTTCCTGTTGGTCTGCTGGACATAAGTCACTGAAGCTGCTGCTCATCTATCAGGGCAACTGATCTCATAATGGGCTCTTGAACTTCAAAAGAATATATATCCTCATTCTTACAGTATATTGCACTATTATTGTTGCCATCTTCATGCTCTTTCTGCCAGCCATTCCATTTCCTTCAGTAAGTGGTTATCATTTCCACCTCCATTGAGTCCAGTGTAAATATGATGGTAGCCAAGCTGTGCTAGTAGCAGGGATGGAAGAAGGAGGGTCCGTTTCATGATGTCCATTTCAAATGGGTGAGCTTGTGAGTCATTATGGGAGGGGAAATTAACCAGAAACATGATGCCTCATTTTTGAGCTGAACAACTATGCAATAAGGTTAAGTCTCAATCAGTGTCAGATGTGGCAGCATTTTAGATTCAATAAGCAAGTTTTACAAATTGAGGAAACTCAGTTGTTTTTATTTGTATCCTTATTAGATGCCACTAATGTGACAGCTATTCTTTCTGGGCCTGTGAACAAAAGGTGCATACAATTCATGTCCACATCTTAAGAACTTCTTAAGCAGTTTTTTTATAAGCAAACTTATTTTGTGATTTTCTAATAGATGAGGGCAATTCATTCCACTGAATAGCTGCTCTATACAGAACAGTTTTCCTTAAAGCATCAGTTCGGTTAGGTTGGGGAAGGAGCTTGGTTGACTTTGATTACCCTGTGAACTGTATATCTTAAGTCTCACACACACAAGCTTTGAAAAACTGCCCCGCTGAAATAAAGTCCAGCGTCAACTAAAGTTAGCAACAGTCTCCCAGATGTACGGACTACAGACTCGCTCTACCTCACCATCTCCAGACTCCACTAAGTAACTTAGGTTCATACAAACTCTGGTACAAGCTCTCGTACCGAGACAGCTTCCCTCAGTACTTTCCGTAGATACTGAGCTGCAGCTGAAAACAGCCGAAAGTAGAGTCAGTGCTTGTTGGCATGTTAGCTTTAGCTTGTCAGTACTTTAACTTTAGCTTGTGGAGATTACACCTGCCTTGTCTGTGGACTCAGGCTGCAGTTTCATATAGAAGGAACAGAATCAATCTTCCTCGTAATCTTCTGTATTTACATATGGGACAATGATGTTGGCACTGTGTGTCTTATAGTATATGTCTAGCTTTACATGAACAATACTGGGGGTGGTTGTTTTCATGCAGTCGTATGGTGTTTTTGTGTTTGCCGTCACACATGAACACATTTAAACCAATGCCCTGCACTGAACATATGTGACAACATTGTGTTTTTCCACACATAGGCCTTAATTTGTATCTGGATTTTACTGGTTTGTTTCTCAAACCTGTTTCCAATTACATTAAGATCACTTACTTTAACACTGGTTACATTTGACCACTTTGTAATCAATATGTGAGCAGTACTCTGTCATTTTGACAACTGTACACTGCAGATTGCCAGTTTGCATAAAAACAATAATAACACAAAAACTGTAGAAGAGGATATTGTCAGAATTCACATTGCTGCTGTTTATGTGGAATAGTGATTATTGTTGTTTAAGCCAATATACACTTACAAGACTGATCTGGCCTGTGTATGCTAATAAAAGAAATTTACTTGACAAATTTACAAGCATTAACCATGCGGCTGCTGTTAATGTGGCCAGAATTTGAAACAAGTATTTTGCTGTTAGTGTCTACGTAAATGGATTGTGGTTCATTTACATAGCTATTAACTGGTAATGTCAAGTCAAAACAGCATTGCTCTTTCTTTTTTTTCTTGCTCTTCTACATTTTACCTACACGTTTTGACATTTCTCTTCTCCTTTGCTTTAGATACTCTTTTTAGTCCTCTCACCTATTATCTTTGTTTAGTTTGTAGGTCTTTTTACTTCATTCTGCTGCTCCCCTGTCCTGCGTATTCATTGTGTCGCTCCTTCTTTCTTTGTATTTTCAAACATAAACGTATTCCTGGGCCTCCTGTAAAGTAAAGTTCAGTACTTCTGTACCCTCATTTGCCATTTTAATTGTATGGTTGGGAAAATAAATGAGTGCAAGGAGTTAGCTGTAGTGAGCTTCAGGTATCTCTGCGTCACTACCCCAGTTCCGGCAAGGCTCCTATTGATAGACAGAACAGCCCGACCTGCCACACATGGAGACAGATGTTGGTCTGAAGTTTTCCTGCCTCTACTGCCTGCCAAGATAATGCATTTGTTGAGGAGAGAAGACTGGGAGGGACTAGTTTGAAATGAATGTCACGATTGCTGAGGCCCACTGACAGACACAGCGCCAGTGTTATTCATAAACATATTCCACACTGAGTGATAACTGCAGACACTTGCATACAGAGACATTTTGAGAATCTACAAAAATGCACTAAAGCACATGGATTATACAAGAGCTCAGACACAGACACACATGCCCAGGAACACTTTTCTCCGGCTTCTCCAAGGACCTGTTGTCATCCCATATATTAGTTGGCTCTTAGGTCTCTCGTTTGGTAAGAAAAAGCCATGCATCTGAAATTGTCTTAACAGCTGTAAATAGGCTTTGCAGGGTAAAGCAGCCTGTCTCTCAAAGAGATGATTTCTGTAAGCAGCTTAGTGTTTCCACCTCCTCATTACGCATCCTAACCTATTCATGTTCTGGGTGAGACGTGGAATTATTTCTCACACATCCCTTCTATCGTATTAGGATGTAGAATTGAACATGTAGCCTATTATTTGTTGTCAGCGTATGTTGCATGCAGGCTATCTAGTTGTGTTGGTTTGAACTGGAGTTAAGAGTTAAGTCTGGTTCAGTGGTAGAAATTATAGTAGTGGAGTGAAATATACAAACAGCATTGTGCTTTGTTGTCGGGAACTTCAACCATTAGGCATGCGTCATTACTCATCAGTGGAAATGACTCTGCACGGACTCCTCTTGCCCACCCGTACATCATCAGCATCAACAGCAGATGCTTCTAGTTTTTAGAGTAGTTTTATTTATTGTTGGTGCTGAACTGATGAAAACTGTCCAGCCATTAATGAGAAGTGAGAATCTCATGTTTGTGTAGATTGCTAGACACTTATTTAAAAGATTTTAGGGAAATATTCTGGTATTCTGTGTTGTCTGTAATGGGACTTAGTATTTTCTAGTTAACTATCTCATGATATCCCTTCATACAGGTAAATGTCTTCACAAAGGCTTCGTTGCAAGACAAATGAGTCTCCCTACAGATATGCCCGTGGTCATTTAGCATCCATTGTTCCACAGCACCATTATCATTACCTTCACCCCTCTGGTTGTATGGCAATGAAAAACCCTCAGCCAGGGATTTGAACTACACCTCTCTATCAATGTGAGAAGACCAGTGCCATCTCAGGATGTCATTAGAAGTGCTGTCTATGTCTGAAAGCCAGGTGGACTTGTCCTCTAATGAGGAGTCAGCCGTCATGCAAGCAGTTGACTGAAGGAGGTGTCACACAGAGGCGCTACTGTCGGTCCGGGACGCTGATATTTTCCTACACTGAGTAGCACTGAGATGGCATCATTAGAGGCAGAGATGGACAGAGGGACGGTGGGCTTAAGCAGACAAGACAGTGAGATGGTAATGATATACATAGTTAGAACAAAGAGGTCAGATTTCTCCTGACTTTTTTGTGTGTCTAAATCAATTCCCAACATTTGGTCTTAGAGACATGCCAGCAGCAAGGCTTTGTGGAGCGTGGTTAGGATTTATCAGTGTTTGTTGATTTTTCAACCTCAACTGAACCAGCAAACATATTTAACTTTAACCAAGGTCATTATATGTCAAGGTAGATGCAGTGCCGAAGGGTTTATTTTCCTATCTTTCCTTTTGGTTTGCCTGCTATCAGTGCATGAATGGAGAACCGCTTTCTGTCTGACCTTTTCACCGCCTGGCAGAATTGGAAATGGTGAAAGTTTATGTAAAGCTGAAGTTGTCAAAGATAATATCAGCTTTACTGCTGTGGACATTTGCGTTTAAGATAAAGAGATTAATATGAAAGGAAAGTTGAGCTTCACAGATGAGCCAGTATGGTTTGAATCATGAGCAGATCGTACACTTTATGTTGCCTTTCTGTCACTTAACAGCTAATCTTGGTCTCTTAGTCTATAAAACCTTTGTGACTCATCTGTGTATTTTTTCTCAATTTCAACTTATGAAGTCTTATTGGCAAGGTGGATTGATATACCTTCACCCCTGCTCTGATGTTACTGACTGTTGTTTTGGGATTTTTCTTCCCAGCTCTCACAATGCTTTGGTCATCAGCTGTCGTTGCTTTCCTTAGCCAGTGCAGTCTAAGTCAATCTTGCAGGAGACGAGAAAGGGTAACAAAAAAATACCTCTGTCACATGTTCCAATACTAAGATCTCATACAAAAGATGCTGTGTTCTATGTTGTTTAATACATAAAGATGTAAATACCACACTTCTGTCTCATAGTCATCTTTTGATCTTAAATCTCTTAAACCCAAATGTCTTCAGTGTACAGCATAGCAAATGAATTGGCCTTGCCCTTCGAGTACTTTTGAAGGGGACTGTAAGTGTTGGCCTGACTTTTAATGACTGACCTTTTTATGTGCATGCAAGTGAAAACACCATGCACAGTTTTCTTCTCATGCAATTAGAAAAGCTTCTCGGACAGTTCTGTCAATATTCTGTGTTGTCCATAGTACATTTGCTACAGTAGGCTATTGTTCCCAATATCATTGAGCCATGGATATGACATAGCAAAAAGCCCTGTGGTGAAGTGAGTCAAAACCTATAGCTGCTCCAAAAGCTTTCTGTAACTATCAATATGCAGTTGACAACATAATTGAAGTTATTTAAAGACATGCCATGTGCCACTAGATAGAAGCAAATGGAAGCACAGATTGTTGTTCTTTCTAGTGCTGCAATACCCCCAAATTATAAAATCTATTTTAGATGCTGGGAACTACTTCCAAACAGTATTGGGCGAACAATGATTACGCCTACATTGTTTTAATGGCCTTGTAGATTGACATGTCAGACCTTTATTTTTGTCTAATTTCTTCCTGTTTGGCAACAGTCATCGCTTTCCTGGATCATAACCAGGAGGTGTGCTGTTATGATGAGAACAGATGCTGAGGGTTGAGAGGTCTTTCATTTTTATTATTTTCCATTCTATCTCATTTTAATGGCATTTTTCCATAGGAAGGCTCAGGCTCTCTGTTTGATCATGGCTGTGTGTATTTGTGTTTGTTTTCTTCTCTCTCCCAAGAGTTTGATTAGTCTTCTTCATTTAGCCGCTACATTACTTTCATTACAGCACACATGCATGCTCGGCAAGGCTGCCCTGATCTTTTTCTCTTTCCATGCAGATGGTAGCCACGTCTTACTCTCTCTGGACTGGCACACAGCCTATATTTGTCCCTTACCAGCCAGCATCCCCCACATGGCACAGCCTCGAATGCTTAATTAAATATCAGACCAAAGCTAACTCTGGTGGTGGCCACCCAAGGGCTTCGTGGGAAGAAAGGGAGGAGGGCACAGAAAGAAACAGGGTGAAAGAGACTGATTGTAGAAGTAGCATCCTCTCTGCCAGCTACCGTCACTGGCAAGCAAACTGGGAGTTGATTTGCAGTCATTACTGGTAAATGCGTAAGGCCTGAGGATGATGATCACATATATCTAATGTGATGTAAGTTGAGATGTTGTGCAATGTTAATCTCCTCCTCTGTGTCCCCAAGATATAGAAAATAAATGGAGATAAAAATCTTTCGCCCCATCTTTACAGTGGGCCATGTGTGATACAAATGGAATTGATTATACAATGGCTGCTCGCTGTTCTCTTTTTTTTTGTGTGGTGTTTCTGTTAAAAGTGTGACTTGTCTCTGATTTTACATACTACTACTCCTTCTTGTGCTCTTTGGCCTTGTATGACTTGTGTGTTGGAGTTCATGTCTCATACTGTCAGATAATGGTCACCATGTTCATTGTGATCTTTGAGGACATCATTATCTTCTCTATTTATTTCAACAAAGTGGCATTACTAATTGATTCTCTGGACAGTTTTCTATCTTTGATTCTTCTTTTACAAAGTTTCCTGTTACCATTAGCCCATTGTTCCTTCAGTGCCCATTCATAACTGCTGATACTGCTACAATATCTGGTGTGCTGCATAATAAGCAGGTTTTCTATCATTTACTAGTGCAGCAGGAATGAACACCTGCCTTGTTCTCACCCCATTACCTTCCTTGGTGCACATTACATGCCTTCTAATATATTTAATATATAATACATCTTTTAAAACCGTATCTTGCTTTTTCTAAGGTCGTCATCCGCATGTCAATACTCTTACCTTTCTCCTCACCTCCAACAATGCAATATTCCTTGTTTCTCCATTGTTTAGTTTTATCTTCTTTAAAGCAAAAGCCATTTCCTCTGTGTCGTCCCTCTCCGCTGCACATGCCCGCAGGACACTCTATTTCATCTGGCTTTGAACTCTTTTTAATTTTGCGCAGTAGCAGTTTTTTATTAACATATTTATTCATTTATGACTCCTCTGAAAGCCCTTTGCATATGAGCACACCTTTTTTTCTCTCATTCTGTCTTTCGTTTTCTCCTCGCAGCTCTCTGGCTTCACTAATGCAGTGTTAGTTTAATCCCTGCCACCCTGTCAGAGGCTATTTTCTGTGGATCCTTTTCTTACAACAGCAGCAGTGAGCACAGCCAGAGTTTTTAGGCTTTCTTAGCTCACCACCTCCTGTCTAGACATTCCCCACCATTCTTGTAGAGATCTGTTTTTTTTTTCTTTTTTATGTAGTCAAGGGAGGATCTTGGCTCCAGCCTCCAAGGTCAAGGTGTCTTTCCAGCCACTGCGCAGTGGATCATTCCCTTCCACTCTCCCTACCACCCACCTCCCACCCTGATGGCAACCACCTGTCAATGGATGAACTCCCCCACCTAGATAATAATAGCTCAGCCAGACACCATCTTTCATCAAGTGTCCTCGCTCCATTTAAATAGATGGAGATTGTGGGCAGGATGCTGAATAGACAGCTAAGGGGCCTGCAAGATGGCAGTAAGCGCAAAGGGGATGCAGAATGGTTATTTAATTGGAAATTGTTCTTGAATGCTGTTAATAAAGCAACACACAAATGAAACAGTTTAAGGGTGTCTTTTATGTGTCTAGACACGACAGTGTCAGTCATGGCCTTAGTATAAAGGATAAAGCCTACTGAATTTTGTGATCCTGTAGATTTTCCCCATTTTAGTAACACGTTCTTCTGGGTGGATTGACATGGAATTTCATAGCCATTGTGTCCAGATCATAAATCCTACACGATACCAGCTCTTTAAATGTCTTGATGACTATTGGATGGACAGCAGTTCACTATCTAAGATGGTAAAAGTTATACATCATTCTTTTAATGTCTTCATCCAAACACTTACATGTCATGGGGGTCCTTTACAAGTCTTTTTGGCTTCATTTGTGCAACAAATAAACGGTAACCCTCCAAATAGTACCTTTTATTCTCAATATCTAAGCAGCATACTGGTGGTGGTAATCACGCCCTGAAAGGCCAGTGTAAAAGGTGCTATAGATTCATAAAGCTAGGCCAGCACCAGCTGTTGTTCTTTGTGAATGAGACCTGGCCTGAAAGTCCTGCACTGCCCACGGAGCTCAACAAATGCAAAAAGTGCTTAACTAGACTACATAGTAGAATTGCTCAACTATACAAAGCTCAACTTTGTATAAATGTCCCCTTATGCAGTGTGTGCAACAGCTGTGAGAGAACCAATGGCAATCATCTTGATTTTAGGGAAACCTAAGCATGGTCTTGTTCATTACCTCACATGAAGGAATCCATTAAATGTAGGAAAAGCTGATTGTTACAGCTTAAGCCTCCCAGTACTTGATGAAATGTCTTTAAGATGTAAGTTATTGGGACACACAAAAAACAGCAATAACTAGTGAAAACAAATTGCTGCCATTGCTGTTGTGTTGGGGGCCAACATCTATGTCAGATGATAATTGTCAGTACAAAGGATGTTAATTACATACTCAACACAACGCATCCCTGAACTACAGATTAATAAGAGGCCATATACTATCAATTACAATGGATCCATTGACGTGCACTGTTAGTGTTATTTAAAGGACATTTATGTGAATATCATGATGTTTGCAGTAATTCCTGTAATACATTTATATTACTAATCCTGGGTAATGTTCTTTGCAGATGGCAGCAAAAGCTGTAGAGTGTAACTTTTTATTTTCCCCTTCCTGACATAATCTCTAATATTTTCACACATTGCACCCATCTCTCTTGCTCTTCCCTCTCTTTGTTCCGTGCGACAGATAATTGTTAGACTCAAGAAGTCATTCAAGGTGTGGAGCCTAAATGTTAAATGCCCTGTCTCATTTTCTCTATCATTCTTTACCTCCTTTTTGTATCTCAGTCTCATCTGTTTTTGTCTATCTTTCAGATGCTAAGGAGATTGTGCTGAAAGCACAGATTCTGGCAGGGGGCAGAGGCAAGGGTGTTTTCGACAGTGGCCTTAAGGGTGGAGTGCACTTAACTAAGGAGTAAGTATGCCCCATTGTGCATTTGCTACAGTGAGTTACTGTAGGAGATAGATTCATATTTTTTTTTCTCGTACGACAGTAGTGTTTAGAGTGGGTAGGCTCAAAGAGCTCTCTGAAGAAGCTCCCTAGGTACAAAGACAGAATTTGAATAAAATGTGCTGCAAATAAACAGTTTGTCTTTCTCAGAACATTTTAGAGCAACTACCCTCAATTAAATGTTTTAAAATGGATTTCAAAGTCAGCAGAAGCTTCATGCACCCCACACTGAGATTTCTTCTCTTCATTTGATAGGGTTTTGTGCTACTACTGAGGTTTATTTTGTTCTAGCTCAAAATTACAAGCTGTGATGGAGATATTCCTCCAATGATGGCTCATTTCTGCATTTTTCAAAAAAAGCTAAACAACTTGAAAGATCTTTTTTAGTCAGGCACTGGATTTTAACTTTACATGTTATACAGCAGTGCTACCTTTTTATTAAAGGTGCCTACCATTTACTGCCGCCTTAAAGGCAAGAGGTGATTTATGACAGTTGTCCTGGAAATGTATCATCGTCACCCTACTTTAGGGTTCGGAAACTTTTTCACAGTGAGATATGCTGAAGTTCATCGTCCCCAGACAGTGACATGAGTGCACAGTTCACCTTCTTCTCATCTATCAAAGAATGAATACAACCCCTGGCTTCATTTGTATTCTCGTACAAAACCAGAGCAGGCTTACAGAAGCAGCGCTGGCATGCAGACTGCTTTTAAACAGAAAGAATAAGTAGAGGTTCATTCACAGCGATGTGGAGATGTACCAAAGTGTCTCCAAAAGCTGTGCTTTGTCAGAATATGTTACATTAATACCTAGAAGGGGCCGGAGCATATCTCTCTGCAACTGAACAAAAAAAAACAACACTTATTCATCTGTCAGTTCACCTTTTCTAATCTTTTATTTTGTAAGTGTATGCTTTTCAGTGATTTTTTTCCTAAATAATACAAGACAGTTGTTTAAAAGGGATATTGTTTGACCTGTGACATATCTCTTTCAGCCCTGCAGTGGTTGGCGAGCTTGCCAGTAAGATGCTAGGTTTCAACCTGACTACCAAACAGACACCTAAAGATGGAGTGAAAGTGAAAACGGTGAGCCACTGAGCAGACTGAAGGAAAGAATAACTTTGCTCTTTCTTGATGTTCTTTTTTTCTGACCTCATTTCAAGGCATTATGACTCCAGTAATGCAGTTCTGTAAAATTAATGACTGTGAAGACAGTCTGGTTCTGTGGTTGTTTTTTTTTCTCTAGGTTTAAATAGTAGACGTCCGCTGGTGTTTACTGTGGGTTTGCACTGGTTGGTGCTATGGCTCATTGCATAAATTGAGCTGAGCCCACTGTGAATTTAGAGTGTTTGGTAAACAACAGTTTCTGTGTGCCACTAACAAGCAGGAATATAATTTTCTCTTCTTGCATGCCGCATGCAGTACCTCCTCAAAACAGACATTTCCAGGTGATGAAACCTTTTCACTCTGTGGCTTGTGTATGGGCTTTACACTTTTTCTTGGTCTCTCCCCATCTCTGTTTACCCCAGCTACTCCCTACTTTCACCCATCTCCTGCTCCTACTGCAGACTTAAGATAAAATCAAATGACTGTCACATTGTGTCATATTGTGTCACACTTTTATAGGAAAAAACCCTGCAGCAAAGGGCATTAACAAGCTCAGAATAATTTCTCCATCTCAGAAGCAGAAGTGAAAAGCTCACAGTAAGGTGGATAAAACGTGATGTGAGCATTGCATGACTTGAAATTGGCCATCTAATCGTCATACCAAAAACATCCTCTATTGCCTGTAACATCGAAATCAGACATGGCAAGAACAGCTGTTGACTAGCCTGAAGAGTCATTTAGTAGTATAGTGTGAGAACCTGGTCTGTCAATGAGAACCATAGATTAGCTGTTAACCTGCCAATAGAGGTCACATCACTCCCCAGCCCAAGACGAATGCCTAGAAGAATGTTTGAGTGATTGGGGAAGACAACATTTGGACAAGAAGATAGGAGTGCTGCCTGTTAACATGGAGCGTAGATGAAGGATATCCATCCTCAATCGATGGGCAATAGGGTGGAAGCAAAACACAAGGACGGTGCATGTTCAAACAAACACTCCATCCAGAAAACTGCAGCCCATTAACTACAACACAACTAATAGTTTCCTGTCAAGTTTTTTCCCCTTTCTTTTTCAAGTGGGTCTTTGGCTTCAGCTGAATCTCAGCATAAAGGTATTCTGTATTTGCCTCCCTCATTCATTCACAACATATGAGATTCCCATAGTAAAATGCTTCATAGATTCTGTCAGTCTTTGGACCCTGCTTATTTGCCTGTGTGTTCAATCTGGTGTTAAATATTATTCAACTAAGATGCACTGCAATGTAAAAATACAAAATTTGTAAAGGTTTGGTACATACTAGGGGAAGTGAAAGAAAATAAAAATAGATTTTTACTACTGCCAGTAAGTACCATCTTGAAGTCAGCTTGAAATAGTTACATTCTTCATCAACCCTTCTTTCTCCTGCTGTGCCTTGTCCAGGTGATGGTTGCTGAGGCCCTGGACATTAGCAGGGAGACCTACTTTGCAATCCTAATGGACCGTTCCTGTAATGGTCCTGTCATGGTAGGAAGCCCGCAGGGAGGTATGGATATCGAGGAGGTGGCTGCCAAAAACCCAGAACTCATCTTTAAGGTATATAATTTGTTATAATTGGTTCATACTCATCACTACAAAAACGGTGCAGAAGTTGACATTGAACAGTGAAACTCTTTCAAAAGTGCAAACTGCTCGCCATCTTTGCTGAAAGATCTCACTCCATAATTCACAAAAGTTATATTTGACTTGAAATCAGTGGGTTTTACAGATGGAATCTGCGCTTTGTTCGTATTCTGCTAATTCAATAAAATTTATTGTCCTGCCAACATGCACACGGCAGAAGCTGAACACGATGCACGCAAAGAGCAACACGCTGGAGCTGAACATGAATAAATACACACATGAAGAAGCCTTCTGTGTTTTATATTGCTATTAATTAGATTGCATTTGCAGAACTCAATCCACTGTAGTCACTTTACTACTTGGAAAAAGATCCCTGTCAGTGTTAACAGATGTACAGTTTAAGCGTTGCAGATGGACTTCGCCTGCATTTCCTAGTGTAATATATCTTTCTTTTGCTATAGTCTGCAGATGTTAGACCAGATTGTAAAGATCCAGCTAAGATTTATATCATTCATTATTCATTCATTTCAATGCACAGCTGTGGTGTTGCTGTGTAACACACATGACAACACCCTTCACTCATATCATTGAAATCTATGTGATCCAGACATAGTTTATACAGAGTAGGTTCATACAAACTAATGACAGTTACAGTTTATACTTGATTTTCTTCATTACTGTGTACCCTGGAATCCTTTATTCATATTTTACCTATGGTAATGTTGTAAGAGTTTCTCGATATCTGAAAGTCAGTTATAGATGTAAAGGTCTGATGATCATAAATCCACAGTTTGAGACCCAAATCTCTTTTTATCCATGTCTGGCAGCTTTCTACTACTTAATTAGGATGTTGGCACTTTAATACGAACGTGCGCTTTGTGTCAAATTATAGCCCAGAGTTTGAGCCTCCTGTTCTCTCTCTGACTCCCTTTCACAATTGGTTTCTCTCCCTCTGTCTTTTACTTTCTCTACAAATCTTACAGGAAGTCATAGATATATTTGAAGGTGTTCATGACGACCAGGCACTTCGCATGGCAGCTAATTTGGGTTTCAAAGGACCTCTGCAGAGACAGGTAATGGGCGCTGAAGGCTTTAAAGTCACAATGCAAAGAAGAGCCAGAAAGACCTGGGCACATACACGTGCATACACACAGACAGACATATGCTCATTCACAGACAAACCAAACTTTTGCTGTTATTATTTTTCCAGAAGCAAGTTGTGAAGTGTGATTAAGCCAGACTGTGTTGCCAGGTGGTCTATTGTCTGGCAGTGACACATATTGCAAGGCTTAAGGAGCTGACGTCACTAATGATACCATTACTTGTTAGAACATGAAGCACATTGATTTTTCTGAGTGAATCATGCAGTAAGACACAAAACTCATCTCAATGGGCAACCTATGATTTTGAGGACAGTGAGACAAACCTTTTTTTTCCTTGTCAACTCAGGTTTTACAAGTCGTATTCAGACAGTATTAGCACAGAGAAAGAAGCCTGGGAAAAATATCACATTCAGAATGGATATACAGCTCTGGAAAAAATTAAGAGACTACTGCAAATCAAGACCATGTCATGGCCTGCCCAATCTCCAGACCTGAACCCCATTGAAAACCTCTGGAATGTGATCAAGAGGAAGATGGATGGTCACAAGCCATCAAACAAAGTTGAACTGCTTGAATTCTTGTGCCAGGAATGGCATAAAGTCACCCAACAGTAATGTAAAAAACTGGTGGAGAGCATGCCAAGACGCATGAAAGCTGTGATTGCAAATCAGGGTTTTTCCACCAAATAGTGATTTCTGAACACTTCCTAAGTTAAAACATTAGTAATGTGTTGTGTAAAAATGAATGTTATGAATATAATGTTTTTTGCATTATTTGAGGTCTGAAAACACTGGACCTTTTCTGGTATTTTGACCATTTTTCATTTTCTGTAATTTATAGAATAAAACAAAAATGTTAATTTTACTCAAACATATACCTTTAAGTAGCATCAGAGAAACTGATAATTTTGCAGTGGTCTCTTAATTTTTTCCAGAGCTATATGTGCTTACATGTAGAGTTAATTTACAAGCTGTTTGTCTCTTGGCATCAGATCACTAATTTGTTTTCTTTTCCACAGGCATCGTGGCATGAGAAATCAGATTAGTTTAAAATGTTAACACATGGAATACCTATAAATGAGCCAAATAAATCTGCTTCTGAGAAGCAGAGTGAGAGTCAAAGATGTTTGAGCTTTAGTTGCATCGCTTTTTATGTGATTCTGTTTTGCAGGATACTGAATGGGCATTGATTTTAAACAGGCAAGAAAAGAAACGGAAAGTGATTAGTTAAGTATTGGCATTGTCAGTATGATTTTTGTTGGTTGCTCAGCTGCTAGACTGTTTAATTCAGAGATAATTGCAGCTCCTCTAAAGTACCTTGACTTTATTGAGTGAGCTAGGGGATGACAGCTTTGCGTAAATGCATACATATGTATGCCTATAAAGCAGTTACTGAGACTGGTGGAGTGTTTAAAACTGTGGGATAAGGGGATGTCTTTCAGTGCTTTGCTAAACTACCATCATTACAGAAGAACAGTTATAATGGCATTGTACCATTTCTATATTGCTGTATTCACTGGCCACATATACTAGCATGTGTTATCATCTTATATTTATATTATTCAGATTAGATCATGGTGTGCTAATTTGTGTTTTAATCCATGTCTTACTTTCTTTTTGTCCCACCTTTTAAAAATGAATTTAGTTTTCCCTTTCATCTCAGGGACATACACATTAATGCGAAACAAACTCAGACAGCATGATGTTGGAGGTGATTTGCCATGTTTTGTGTAGCCTGTGTGGGAGGCTGAGTGGCTTCGGCGGGGCCGGCTGCTCAGAGCCGAACCATCGGGTAATTACTGTTCTCTTTTTGGACCTCACAGGCAGCAGATCAGATTAAGAGGCTCTATGATCTGTTCCTGAAAGTCGACGCCACTCAAGTCGAAGTCAATCCTTTAGGAGAGACTCCCGAAGGACAAGGTACCTTGTATCTTAGAAAGTGCCTGTGTATGTGTGTGGATGTGTTGACTTAGCCTCTGTTTTGTGTGCATTATGTGTCTGTGCATGCATTTGTTTTTTCTTTTACTGTAATTAACTGTCCCTAAAAAAAACAACTGTCCCTCTCTTAAAATGGAGAATATAACATTGCACACCTATTAATCACTGTTTGTAACATACAGACACACTATTTCCTCAGGTATGATTACATGTGAGACTGTGAAGTTTAATTGCAACACATTGACGTCAGCTTCTTGTCAGCGTGACTTTGTCTCGATCCAAATCCAAGTAGCTTCAGGGAACAGAGCTTTCCATATTCATGTTTACTTGTTGTTGATTAACTAAAGTCGTACGGTCTATCATCAACTAATAATGAGGATCTACAAATTACAGCAGCAGTTACAGATAGATCCCTCATGTCGTCAAATAGTAACCTCTCAGGCATATTCTAGGAATATGTTAGAACACATCCGATAAGCTTTACACAGGGTGTCAGCAGGTTCTTAAATAATTTCAGTTCAGTTTTGCATGCTGTTTATAAAGCTAAAATTAAGGGTCATTCAAATGTTTTAATTTTACAGTAAAATGGTTATCACCTGTAGATTAAATTATGGACCTTTTCATCTGAGAGTCAGACAAAAATCAGGTAAATTTTAGTACCTGCACAACATAAAGTCCTGCTGATAAACAATTAGATTTTAATGCTATTCACCTGCGTCGCTGTGTCCTATATCTACTTGTACATCTACCTTATTCCTAAAATGTAATATTATACTGAATAGGAACCAGTTTATTATCTTTGAATAGATGCAAGGGAGATCACAACATATTCAATGGAAATGGAAATTCTTTATATCAGTGTATACGTGTTCAGTCTATTGAAATTAATTTTAAGTAATTAGATTTAGGATACATTCATTGTGCAGTAGAGCAATAAATAATCTCTATTGTCAGTCAACTCATTTGTACTTCAAATATAAATTGTCACAGTGAGATTGAAGTCTAAATGCAGACCTTCACCTCGTCATTGTTATTCTGTAAAGGCTGTGTTAAATAGTGGCACTAATGTGAGATTAATGGATTTCTAAATTGGCAGTTGGCCTTACTCAATAAGTGACAGTCTCTCTGTTGTACCACATGAAAAACAATCCAATCAATTGCCCCTTCCCTTGTCACTTGCCAACTAAAATCTCTCCACATGATTTTTCTAAAACATGTCATTAGTTTTTTTAATTATATTCAGAGTTGAAAAGGTTTTTAATGTTAGACAAGTGAAATCTGCAGACACCCTTCAAAGAAACCAGTACAGCTACCATGACCTGCTTTTCTAAATTGCTTTTCCATATTTGTAGATGATACCAAGATACTGGTAGCCTATCCAGGATACTGTCTAATAATTGTCTACATATATACCTAGATCCAGGTTCATATCATGTGTTCAAAACCTGCCTTGTCCTGTGTCTATAGTTTGGTTTGTATTTTTCTTGCTACCCGTCTTTCCTAGTAGATGGAAAATATTTGAATTCATTAAGAGAAACGAAGATCAGGGTACATCTCTGTCCCTCTGTTGTCTCTTAGCACAATAAGTTGGCACAACATAACACAAATGCACTTTAGTAGGTGAACTTTACAGGTGCTCATAAGTCAGACATAAGAAAGACAAAAACAAATTGTAGCTGTTGTGATGGTGCTGATGTTGAACTTGCACTGAACTTTGTTTTTCTCCCAAAGAAATCAGAATGATTGTCTTGTCTTTGGCACTGAGCACAGATTGACTGTGAAGTGTCCCATCAAGATGTATTACAGCACGTTGAAGATGCATCACTTTGATGTTATTTAGCCTCCCCAAAAACAGATTCTTGTTCAAAGTACACTTTATCAAAGATTGACGAGAAGTTTGTTGTTTCATGATTTCTTATGAATATTAATGATTAAAACGACTCCTTTCAAATGGTAGATGTACGCCAAGATTTATGAGTTTTGTTTTAGTTTTTTTCTACCAGCAATGAGAATCAGTAGCTGTGAGTGAAGCAGGCTTTGTAGGCAAGCGTCATGTTAAAATCAACTCATTCCTCGGTTTGATTTGTTCTCGTCACTAGGGAGCACAGCTATTTTCCAGCAGGTGTTCAACAGACGTGTATTGGCAAGTAAAATTTCTCGAGAGTGAAAAATTTGTATTTTTGTGTCTCATTTGGTAATAGCTGAATTCAGTGAGTAGATGGACTACAATAATAGATGTGTCAAAACAAAAACAAAAGGAATCGTCTAGTGGGAGAGCTACTTTACCTGGAAGACACAACATGTCTACTTCTTAGTCCCAGGAGAGTCTCCTTGCTGCATTAACTGTGTGTTTACGAAAGTGTTTTGTTTATTTGTTTCCCTTTGTATGCCCCTCCCAAGGCCAGGCTCCATGGTTCAGTGTTTTCATACCTTTTCCCATATTACATGTGCATTATCTGGCTGTCTGTTTACTAGTTTTTCCAGTTCAGTGGGTGGCATTGAATCAGACTATTTCTTGTTCTTTCTAAGGATAATGCACACAACCAAAAAACAGTCTGCCATGCAACACTGTTTAAAGCTGTATTTTATTTTTAAACTTCAGTTTTTGCAAAAATTTAACAAGTGAGATATGACATGTTAGTTAGGTAGCTGGTAGCCAGTAAATAAGGATTTCCCCCGAAAATGTCAAACTATGCCTTTAAGTTATAGTCACTACATGTTGCGAGTGCCCAAAAAGCCCTTGGCTAGTTTTGTTACATGTCATGCCTTTATGCTATTTTCCAGGAAGTTTCACTAGTCTTTGAAATTCTTTCTCTTTGAAGAGTAAAATAAATGTCCATTTACTATAATAGTCTATCCCTTAGAGGCAGTGTCAAAAACGCATGGGCTAGTGAGCCAACCTCTGAAATAATTAAGACCAGTAGGCCAAGGGGCCATCCCTCAGTTCATTAATTTCAGCTTTTAGAAATGATAATTAGTGGGCTTTTAATGAAATCTTCCTTTTCCCTTACCTGCCATACCTGCCATCTGCTTCGTTCTCACTTGTGTGCTTTCTCTGCTGTAAGCTTTTACTGACTCTGTTGTTGTCATTTCTTTTTTCCTTGATATCTTGGCCTCAGTGGTTTGCTTTGATGCGAAGATCAACTTTGACGACAATGCTGAGTTCCGTCAAAAGAGTGTCTTTGCCATGGACGACATGACTGAGAGCGACCCCACAGAGATGCATGCAGCCAAGTGGGACCTCAAATATATTGGACTGGACGGAAACATCGCCTGCTTTGGTATGGAAACAGAATCTTTTAACAGAACATGCCCATCCTGGCATAAGACTTTAATGTGTCTCTTAAGACACATTGAAAGCGAAAAACTCGGACACAGTTAAAACTTAGTCAGAGTAAAAGTAACCTGGGCTCTCTTCCAGTCCACATTACAAGCAGCTTTCTGAGGACTCCAGAAGGAATGCTGCCGTAACCAGTGTGTTCTAATTAGCTATAATCCACCCAGAAAGTCTCCAGTGAGCCAGATTGTTAGCATTCTCATTAAAGGCCCGCTCTCTTGTCATAAATCAAAGCTTTTATACAGTGTACAGCAGCACTAACAGGTGCTCTTGCTTCTCACCCCGTAGTCTCATGAACACATTAGATATCTGTTAGTACAACCCCCTGTCACACACGCTCACGCACACACACACACACGCACAATTCTGCATCCCTAACTCCCAGCCTCTCTTAAAGTAACAACAGCTTTTAAGGCCCTGCAGCTTCCTCGGGAGCTCTGTAAGCCACTAAAGTGACAGCTGTTAAAGTGAATTTCCCTTTTATTGAGACCTCGGTCGGGGAGCTTGCCACAAGTTCAGCTTTGCTAAACCAAATGAGGTAAGACATTTTTGTGCATTTGGCTCCCGCACAACTCAGCAGGGTAGCCACACTGGCATTTGGCTAAATGATGACATAGGCCGCAAAAAAGCGTAGCTGAACCTCTTTTAATCAGCGCTCTCTTCTCTGAAGTCAAGCGTTGAGTCATAATCAGATTTTCTCTGTGTTGCCCGACTTGAAGCATTGAATGTTCCTGATTAGAAGATTTCCAACAGATTCACTTTTTAAGTGTGTATTTTTTTTTTTCAGCTATTCACTCTGGTTGATAATTTCCTGCTAGATTTCTTTGTGGGTGTTCTTATAGTACAAGTCGTCTTTCCTTGAGTGCCAACATTATTTTAATTAACTCTTGGCTGCTGGCATCATGCTTTGCTCTCAGGGACTTTTGTTTCAATATCTGGACTTTAGCCTAGACATAATGGTCAGATTTAACTTCATTATACCTAATAAATACATTGACTAAATCAAACATGAAGCTATAATAATATTAATACTGTCTCAACATACTTGACCCCATAAGTCAAACTCTGGAATGGCACCATCCATTTGACTATATAAATATAATCAGTCAGCAGTTTATTACATAAACCAAGCTGAAACATATGTAGTCTACTACAAAACTTCTGCAATAAATCCTTTCTTCATAGTGATAATGTTCAGTTTTAATGCCCAGACATTTTAAAAGTTGATTCAAGTGTATGATAATTTTAGAAGATGTAGTTTGTGCTGCTGTGGAATGGTATAGAGCTCTGGACGCCATGTGAGTAGTTATGTTTTTGTCGCCATGAATAGCAAAGGTGAAAATGAATGGCGCTAATATGAATTTAATGCCGCAAGATTTCTTGCACACTTTAATTCCTAAAACACTGAACGCCTTGTTGCAAAACTCTGTAGATTAAACATTTCTGATGCTTACAATGGCTCTGGAGTCCTCTGCAGAAATATTTAAACAACAATTGACAATGTTATGGACCAGTAGCTACAGCTTGTTCCTGTATCACCTCGCATTGGAGTCTCAGAGACGGTGAACCAGAGAATCAATACATGGCAATACATGACAGTTTTCTAAATCTGTCATCATTTTTTTCCAGTAAATGGAGCCGGTTTGGCCATGGCCACATGTGACATTATTGACCTACATGGAGGAAAGCCAGCTAACTTCTTGGACCTGGGTGGAGGAGTTAAAGAGAGGCAGGTGTATGAGGCCTTTAAGCTGCTCACTGCTGACCCTAAGGTAGGAACAAACTGTTAAAAAAGTGTGCTAAAACTTGATTTTAACAACTGAATACATAAGTCAAGCCTATTCCCTATTTTATCCTCAAAGAAAAAGTCAGAAAGTCAGATTAAAAGGCACTTTCACCACCTGTTGATTTGCCTTTTATATTGCAGTCTTAGTATCCTGTCATAGCACATTCATGAAGCCCTGTCTGTCTGGTTAACGCCTTGTCACTGAGACAACAGCACTCATTTGACTGGGGGCCTTGGCAAGTGTCCATGTTTCACTGAGGGAAGCAGACTTGGGGACACTTGTGATATATTCCATAATTTTCAGTAAAATTATAGTGGCATTATAAGTCTCTGTTCTCTGTTCTCAGTAAAACCTGTTTTTTAAAGACTCGTCATTACATGTACACCTGCACATGCTAACAGACAACACATGCTCATGTGCAACACAAAATAAACAAATGTACATCAAAGCATGCTTCTGAAGATCTTGCGGCTCTGGCTGAATGGCAGGTTGGTGTGTTTTACAAGTGATTTAGCTCTATGTTCAGAGAGCTAATAACTCCAAACTAAACAATGTGAGCCTTGTAACGATATTGCAGTGCTGATTGTATGTTGACTGTCATCACATCATTAATTCCCCCGCTGCTGTCACTCCTACATTCCTCTGTGTTAGCATCTCTGGCAAAGCTTGGTTGTACAGAATACAGAGTAACATTTGATACTGATTCACTTTTCTGCCCACATTTAACGTTTCATTACATGTTGATATAATTTGACGGGAAATTCTTTCGTAATTAAAAAATATAATATTGTAATATATATATGTGTGTGTGTGTATATATATATATATATATATATATATATATATACATCAACACTCCTGGGTGTCGCCAGTCTCAACCACAGCTTTTCTCAACAGGTTACCAATACACTAGAGATGTTAGTGAGATAACTGCAGGATCCCTACATCAAACATACAGTTATGACTGTGACACACAGCCTGCTTTTAATTGTTTTGTCCTCTTTCATGGCTGGATGTATTGTTTAAATGGATCACATCAGACCCAGCACTCTTTCAGCAAACCTGTGTTTCTCATACCTTCCTTATGTTCATTTGCCAGCTAATTTTGTGGTGACTTAAAAGGCTGAAGTTGACTAAAAATAACTAAATCTAACATGAACTTTTGAAAACGTCAAAAAACAAAAATTTTAAATCTAAAATTGACTGACAGCTTTAACACTGATTCTGTAACTATGCAAACTCATCCAAAGCTATTAAACACAAGAACTACTACTGGGTAGTATAATTTTTTATAGATATCAAAGTTAGGGCTTAGGACCTAGACATTGTTGCATTTGTAAAGAGGTCTGCTCCATATTTCTCACACAACAGTGAATAGGCCAGCAGTACACACTTTTTATAGATGAATGTTAAAAACCTACCAACCTCAACACCACAGCTGGTGACACATTGCCTCACTCAGATTTCTAGTGTGTCTAGATTCTGTTTGGCCTCACGTGAATTTAACCCTGTGGTCTGTAGAAAACGAATATGGTGGGTTAAAAGGAAATGCGATCAATAAGAGAGAGACAAAAGATTTGTCACTCTCCTGGTATGGGGGCTACATCTATTATTATTGAATACTTAAAAAACTAAGGTGGAATTCTGCAGAAGCACCCTTTCAAAAAGAAAAAAAAACAGTCCCACATAGACAAGAAGATTCTCATCCACCCTCCTCCTGATTCTCCTTTTCTTTCTGTCTTGGGCTGATTCCCCAGATCCAGATGGGGGAGTAAGCTTGCTGCTTGTCCCTGCCTGTGCCGTGTATGGAAATAGAGACATGGAGCTCCTCCCTAACAGAGGAAAAAGTAGAATAGGATTGACATTAAACTGGGTTGGAAGCACCATTAGCATTTCAACCAGGAGAGATGAGAAACCTGCTCTGATCTGTGGAGGGAATGTTAATCATTTCACAATAAGAGCGAGGGAGAGAGAGGCTCGTTTGCATTTAGCTTCTTTTTTCTTTTTTTTCACAAATTATTCCCAAATTCTAAAATATGAGCAGAAATTGAAATTAAAATCGCACCCCAGGCTAAATGAATGTGGCAAGAAATTATTGATTTTATGTGTCAGTAAGTTATGTTCTCCTTATTTGCCTTAAATATCATGGCAATCAATGTTATGGCCTTCAAATAAGCAACCCTATGTTAACAGTTTGAACTCCCAAATGGACTGATTTACTTGCATTTCATTTTTGTCCTTCCATTTTGGAAAAATGGTTATTCTTGTTTCAGCTAATAGTTTTGACAGCATATGTTACGAGGATGCTTACTTTCACTGATACTGCATAAAATTAATTACATAGCTGCTGTAGGGAAGGCCATAATGTTCTGCTGCATGCACAAATATGTCTTTTTATTAGAGACCACACTGACTTTGACTGGGAAACATAAAATGGTTTATGTGCTGTGCAAAAGACAAAAGTAGATTCTGCAGCCAGGCATAATGTAGAGCAGGAAGTATCCCACTGTAATAACACCATACAATTCCACAAAAACAGGTATTTTGGTGTTGATGTTTTCTTTCCATTTATCTTCCTCAGTTGTGTTTATTCTTTTGTCTCTCTCACTCTCACTCTCTCCCTCTCAGTCCCAGCTTTGATGTCTCAGACTCATTGTGCTGAGAGAAGTGGAAGTGATGTGAGTGTACTGCTAGCAGAATAGCAGAGATGGAGCCTGAAAATGACAAAGCCTTCTTTTTCTTGTTTGCTCACTACCACTATCTACTTATACAGTATTCTTACCTTAAACATAATTATTGGTCTTTATTGGTATGAAAAAAGAAGGAAAAACATATGAAATGGCAATCTTGTATGTGAAGTGGGAACAAACGAAGGAAAAAAAACTCGAAATGAGGAAAAACATGAATTTAAACAGGCGTGTAGCCCAGTGTGTGTATATATGAGTTGTTATGTAGCTCAGCTGGATGTACTAGACCGTTCAGCTTTGTTTGAATCTAGGCCCCTGGCTTTTTAAACAGGAACATATATATTTTCTATGCTAAAATAAATAGCTACACTTTCTTCATATCCATGTATGGAACCGTTTGCTGACAGAGAAGCTGAATTTATTGAGCTTTCCCTCACATCACATGTGCGCACAAAGCAAGAACAGGCAGCATATACCAACAGCCAAATAGCCTTGTTATTGCCTTGTTCCTGTGCCTTAAAGAAAGTGGCAGATTTTGTTCCTGATATTTTAATGGGGTACAGTAAATGATGATAATTTCTAGAATCCTACCATTGTTATTGCCAATATATCCAAGTATTACTTATCCTGGCAAGAATTCTTATATTGTGACATTATAAAATCACTACATATTTAAAGGACAGTTCAAATTTAAATAACCATTTTTTAAGGTTACTTTAAAGACTGGGTAAATCTGAGTTCATAATTTCTGTGGTCTGGATTTTAAAGCAGAAAAGAAGCTCGATGATGCACTAGAGCCACTGAAGTGAAGTGAACCTGGAACTCCACAAAGCACCATTCCAATCCCCAATGAGATTTCTACATTGCTAATAATTACACTTCAGCCCTTTTAAACAGTATGTTGTGTAACTTACTTGGGTTGAGGGGAAAGGGGTGAAAGGGGCACAGATTGGAACATTAGCATTAGTTCAGCTGGGTGAACCACCTTCCAGTCAAATACGGAGGTGTGTACATATGCATGTTTTAATGTAGTTGCATAATCACGCTGCTGATAATGACACAACTATTCAGCTCCCACTGGAATGTTTGTGTGATGTCAATTTGGAAAGCTGCTGAGGCTCACCTGTGAATGTGTGTGTGTGTGTGTGCAAATGTATTTTTTTACTTTTTCTTTCTGAATTCTCCTTGTGTTTTATCTCATCCTTTACTCTTAGTGTGGGATTATTGTGCATGTCCCCCAGTGGTTCAGCCCCAATTGCCCTCTAGCAAAAGTACATACAGTTTTGCATCTTTCCAGCTCAGTGCATCTGCTTCAACTCACCTGTGGTCTCTCTTTAACCACTTTCCTCCTCACTGCAGTGACATGCCGGAGTAACATCTCCCTCTCTACACCAGCAGCCTTTTCTACACTGTCTTATATCTTATGTGAATTTTTTTTTCTCACCACTGCATATATCGTTCTACATACCTGGACATTCATAGTGGTTCCCTAGTCTGTCACCTTACTATTTCCTCTTGTGGTTACTTTTGCTCCTTGTACTTTTCCTTGCTTTTTCTCCATCTCCGCTTCTTTGTGTTGCTGTTTTCTTCCCCGTAGCCTTTCATCTAGCTAAATCTGTCAAAGTCAATAAATCCTGTTAAATCAGAATCAGTCAATGTGAGGAGCTCCCCTCAGTTTCATGTCTGCCAGCTAAATCCTGCACTAGCCCAGACACTGACTTTCTCATCCCCATATGGAGATGTCTGAGCCCATGTCTAATGTTCTTCAACATGTAGGGAGTCACAGAAAGCAAGAGACTCTGGTCCAGACCAGGTGAGCTGGAGAAATGTGTCAGTCATCTTGTTAGATCCAGAAGAAAGAATAAAAGGAACCACATTTTACAGGACTCTGTAGTTAGTGTCACATCACACAACTGCGATGACAATCACACAGCTCATTCAGTCACTCTGCAAGAAATGCAAATAGGTGCAAATACATGCTTGTATTGTCACATTCACAGCACACAGGCATCTGCACGCACAGCTCTCCAGGTATCCCGACAACTTTGTAATCACAAGTCACCTATGATGTGAGAGCCCTGTGCTGTTATTTTTAGAGGCAAAAGAAATCTCCTCTCTGCCTGAAGCTGAGGGCCTCTGGGAGATGCTGGTCCCCTGTGCTATAAACACAAGCAATGCAAAGCCACAGAGAAAAAGAGAAAAAGCGAGCAAACACTTTAATGGAGTTCATTCCCAATGCGCAGAATATTAAACAAGTACTAAATAAGGGGCTAGCCATGGAGGCACATGTACTTAGTTCAGCCAACACACTGGGGCTGCCATATTAAGGCCAGACCACAGGAAGAGTGAACATTGCTTATAAAAGGCAGACAGTGTTCAGGGTTTGTGTGCTGCGTAGGTCATTGTATTAGTTTGGCACTATACGAGAAAGGCTTCACCTCATATAATGGGTTTCCTGTAGATTTGCTTACAGTGCATTAAAACTGTGTGTTGGTGACAGATATAGGGTTGGTTTTTATGTATCATGGGTCCTCATGTGCTACAGCACATTTAAAGACGCTGCAGCAACGTGCTTATGTTATAGGCCTAACCCTGAATTCAGTGACCCTGTGTTAGAGCGTGAAATGTATGTATATATGGACACTTATTGTATTAATGAGGCTTTTTTCTCTTTGAGAGTATACTGTGTGTGTGTGTACAGTGCCTTGTATTCCAAGGCAGTTCATTCAAAGACCCTAACCCTAACCCTAACCCTACAGCATCCTATACAGGGCAACAGTTAAAAACTAAGTTGTGCAGCCTTATTTATACAAATCTTCTGGCTGACATTAAGTGGCTGAACATGCTTTGTCAGACAACCCATTTGCTTCTTGAACTCAGAAACATATGTATGGACACATATAACCAGCTGTCAGCCATATGTTATCAGGTTACACCTTGAGTTCACCTGTGATAGCCAATCAATATTTTTCAAACATGACAGCAGGTGTATGTCTGTGTTAAACTGTCGATTGAAGTGTACAGTAGCTCCTGAAGAAGATTCAAACAAGCCATTAAGCTATTTAAGAAACACATGACATAAAATGGATTTGTAAAAGATCTACATTAAATACACTTCGTTGCTCACTTGCATTCAATAGCTCTCCACAGTAGACTTTTTTGTATTCCACTTTATTAGTCATTACTTGAATATGAATAATACAGCACTTCATATGAATGCCAGGAAAATAAGTAATTAATTTCAGTTGAATCTATAGAATTATTCTATTCACTCTTTACTTGCTAACTGTTTCTCTTCCTCCAGTAGTGTTAGCATTTATGATCATAACCAGGGTCACATAGTCTCAGAAGTCTGTTGTGACATATTTCATAAGTATGTTAACCCATCTGTTTGTCAGCAAGATGACAACCCAAAACATATCTCAAAGCTGTAGGGCTTTTTGAGTGTGAAGGATGGGTTAGACTGACTTGACATGACCAGCCAACTCTCAAGAGCTTGCCCCACCAAATTTGTGTTGAACAAAGTAGAGAGAAGAAATTAAATCAAGTTCTGTGAAACGAACCTACCAGTGCTCACATCTTTGGAAACCGCTGAATGAGAGCTAGTCAGGTCAAATAATTTCTTGCTATAAACAGAATGCATTATGTAGCTGGTGTTGTGATACTATTTAGAGATGCTTACTATCATACTTTGTTTGTATAAGGTACTTATTACCTTTTCAAAGTAGCAGAGTTGTTTTTAAGTTGTTTTAATGGGATATAGCAATCCTGCTCCTGACCAGGGTTGAACCCGCTGGTTTGATGAACACGTATTTTACATGGTGAAAAGGATGATATTCATGTATGTTGTGATGTAGGTTTTGAAAGAAAAAAAAAAGGGAAAACCTGACTCCTCTAAAAAAAAAAAAAAAAAAAAAGCCTTTGGGCTTGGGCAGAGATACAGACCTGAATAGTTGTATATTAAGGAGAGATAGTGTGAGGTGACAACAGCACTCACTCCCTGTCTTTTCCCACCGACATATATACACACATTCTCCTCAGCCTAAACTCTTGAACCCAAACTCTGGAAATAAATCCTCCCAGCACATCCATACACTGTCATGGACCACATAACAAATGTATGCACACAATTTGGGTGAAGACATAAGAAAAGGACAAATGGGGTTGTCACACTACATACATTCCACCTCTCAGTCTTCTTTTGAAGGTTAATTTGAGGAAATGAAGGAATTGTCCAGAGATGCACCATGGAGCCGATGACTTACCAGACTGATTTGTCCTTCAGGTAGCAAATGCCTTGCCTGTCTATCTTTTCTATTTGTTCAGGGGTACAACAGCACAGCATGTTTTTAAAGACTCGTGTCATTTTCCACCACACCATAAGACAGCGCTATTACTTAACCATCTTGTATGCATAAAGACTATGGATTGCTAATGTATTCACACTGATCCCAATGTGAATACATCCCAGCTTTGTCTTGGCTCCAGTTTGTCCCCTGTTGATACACACACACACACACACACACACACACACAAACACACACAGAGGTCCCATGGGTTTGTCTGATTGAGCTTTCTCCTGTCTGCCATTCCTCATCCGTGTGAAATCAATAGAGGATCTGGGATTGGAGCTCGAGCTAATTGAGCTCTGCTCTCTCTGTTCTCTTATTGCTGCCAGGAACGTTTTGTCATCACAGCACCTGGTTCACACCATGGGACCAGGGGGAGCCAGTCTGCGATCAGATAGGGCCTTTGGATGCCACAGTGAGGGGGAGCTGCATGTGATTGAGCGACCTTGTGAAGTCAAGCATACAGAGTAAGGGCATAGCATAGAAAGGCGTTATTTATTCTCATGTGCCTCTATAGGGGCTGCTTGATGTTTCTTGCTCTTCATCCAATGAAATACAAATCTTATTGTGTTGAACATTTTTCAAAGTCAGAATAATTACAGTAGTGATTGTGACTCAGGGTTTTAAGTATTTTAAGTTGCTGCAGATAGGCAGATTTTTGGTAGGACACTACGTAATGGTCATTCCATCAGCTTGCATGTATTTCATATCCCATTGCTAACCAAGAGACATACAGAGATAACTTGAAATTAATTTAAGCCATTGCCTTGGCAGAATCACTTACCCACAACTGCTGTGTTTACACTTCACACATGGTTTCAAGATAGTCATGGATCAGTAACCCATGGTAATGTCTTATTTTAGATGTGGCATGTTGTTTCTTGCCAGCATTATTTTTAAGAACTGCTTTTCTATGCTTCTTAATATCATAAACGGAGATTCCTTCCATCCAAACCATCTGCTGTCAGTGCACCGCCCTTTACCACTATTCCAGCTCTCCATCTCTCTCCATCTGTGTAAGAATTGAGTATCACCATCACAGGCATCCCTGTCCAGTGCTGAGAGACATTGCAGCAGGAGAGTGACTGTTAGACCTCCCTCATTTCATGTTCCCCTGGCGCTTATGTGGATTATGTGAGGCCACTCAAACACCCAGTTAATTTGAGTTGAGCTTATTTGTGTTCTCTGAGCCGTATACTGACACCAAAAACACTGTGCCCTTTCTTGTCCTCTAGGGCTATTAATGTGAGTGATATTTTTAAAGATGCTTGTCAAGGTTAAGTCTGTGTCATTAAATCACTGATTAATTATAGTGAGAGCTGTTGATGTAGCTGTAAATTAATTAGCAGAGTACAAAATGAGCCAACAAACAGAATGCCAAAGCCTTGAAAATGTTTTATTTCCTTCCTGCTTTGAGTGGAGGTGGTCAAAGTGCACATCACATTATTAACTTCAGTATGAGTCACTGTAAGACACATAATTCAAAGGGGATACATCTTCTAACAGTGTTAATGTTGTAATACAAACATATATTAGTAGATACTTAGTTAGTCATCCCGAGGCACTTTATAGTGTAAAGTTTAAGACCTTACAGAATATAACTATATATAGAATTATGTAGAAAACCCAACAATTAGTAAGCAAGCACAAGGTGACAGAACCAGACTCAGGGTGGGCTGCCATCTGCCTTGACCGGTTAGGGTGAGTAGAAAGAGGAAAGAGAAAAGAACAGTAAGCAACAAAAGAAAAACAACAAGCAGCAGACAAAAAAACTGGGCAGGTTGGCATTACACAACAGCACTTTTATGTTGTGAGAAACACACAATCATAAACTACAACTCTGTATCATGGCTGTTCAGAATGGCCATTTAAGCTCCCCTGTACTTCATATTGTGTATTTTACAAAAAATAATCTTGAAAATCAATAGAGGCCTAGCATGGGTCAACCTGCTCAAATACAAGACTTCCCATTAAGAAATGCAATTGAGCCATTGATTGGACAGGATTTTTTTATTTTATTTTTTTTATTTGCAAAGCATCTCGGGAGCTGCAGATTACATTATTTCATATATCATAATAAAACTAAATTTTATTTTATTTACAGCACATACAGATCCAAAAGGTCCCTATAGTACATATAAATATTAAAAACTGAGTGAAGCAAATCACTGATTTGTTGATCTAAACAATAAACATGTTAACAAATTATTTCTGAAAATATGTGAATAGTCTGTGAACTATGTAGTACTGAATTGTGGAGAATTGTGGAGTTACCATTTTTGTGGTCAAGATTTTTTGAGTGAGGCACAAAGGAAGCTTAATGACACTCTGGAGCCACTGAAGGGAACCTAGAACTCACTAAAACCTTATTCTTTAGCATTTTACAACAATATGTTGTATAACATATCTGTTGTGTCAAGGTAAGTATGGTAGGTTTTTGAAAAATGATCTAACATGGTTGTTTATTAAATATCTAGTTTTATCACAGCCTTTAAAGAACACTATTTCCCATTAGCCCTAGGCTTTCACAGGCTAAACATTGTGGTTCAACAGAAGAGACAAATCCATGAGTGAGTCGACGGGTGGCAGAAAGTTCACACAGGTCTAGATAACAGCAGGACGGAGAGGACGGAACATTTTCAGACAGTAGAAATTACAGCCAAAACGCTGAAATAATGACTTTAGAAGAGAGCATGGGTGAGTTTTATGAATGAAAAATGAAATACCCACTCTGCCGCTCAGCAGCTTCACCAGACACGCCCGCAGCATTTTAAAGGAGTACTGCCTATTTTGTCATGAGCTTAAAACCTAATTTTATACACTTACAGACATATTTAATGATTGAAATTTGCTGTGTAGCTAATAGTACGTTTTCCTGTGGTGTAACGAAGTCAGAACACATATTTATCACTGTTTTACCTTGGTTTTAACTTTAAGTCAAAGAACAACAGCTCAGAGTTTTCACATGTTTATAAGAGAGAAGGCTTTACTTACTGTCCTTATTTTACTGTAACTTGTAAGTTCAAAATGCTAATATTGATTGACATGTTGCATATAATGATGTCAGTAATAGAGCAGATTAACTGAATATAGAGAACAAAGGGAGCAGTGATTCTATTTTCCAAACAGTGCTAAGGATGTATAGGGGATTTTGAGTTTAGGTTAGTTATATGGTGTGTGTGTAGTTGCTACACGTACATGAGCATACTTAATTGTCAAGACTTATCTGTGTTTGTATCTGCCTATTTGCACAGTCATGTATATTTATTATACACTTGTGTCCAAGCTCCTAAAGCCTGTTTTTATCCCAACAGGGCTGTAAGCTCCTAACAATTACAATGAACTTTCCGATTTTAGTCAGCTCTCAAATGCAACAGCTCTCCTGCCCTATGTCTTGTTGAAGCCCCTTGGGTTTTGGGCAAGGTCATAGGTTAAGACTGTAGCTCCTCTGCACCAGCTCTACTAGCTCCTCTTGGCTATTCAACTCCAACATCTTTGGTGAAATTAATATTTTCTGACTTAACTTTAAGCAGAATTATGCGTAATATTTAGAGCAAATAACAAAATGGTCAAAATCCCAAAGACACTGGCTCTGAAAATGTGGCTTCTTTTCTACCAGCTGTATAGCCTAACAAGCAAGTATTTGCAAATACACTGTCTGTTTAAATGTCCTGGCTTCCCCTGCTCATCATGTTTCAGGTATTTGTTGCTTTGTATGGCGAGACATGCCGGCAGCAGTACACTAAGATTATTGTCGGTGTAATTGGCTTTTCCAGGCCTGATTTGATACAAGCCTCTTGTCTGATCCACACACTTCTTTATTATCAAGCGTAATGGAAAGACAATGAGACTCACATGAAACGTTCCCCTCATCATATCTTCTGAGAAATCGCCTCTTGCGTTTTGTTTCTACGCTCCTGGTCAGGAGAGAATACACCACCACATTGAATTTGAATTGAAACACTCAAGATGTATGTGAAGCCAAGACTTTTAGCTTTAGTTCAAGGGGTCGGAAAAAAATGTGGTATTAACCATTCAAGAATTACACTCATTTACACTATGTAAACACACACATATTTTGGGGGAAATATGGCCAGGGGAGGCCTGTTCCACCCTTACTCCATGACAAATCAGATAGTAGACAAATCAGCAGATAAAAGTACTGGAGGCAGTTCTGACTGTTACATGTGTTTTTAGTAGCTGTTCACTGGAACTCTCAACAACATGAGGTCCAAAGAGGTGTCTATGCACGTGAAAGTGGCCATCATTAGGCTGAAAAAACAAAATAAACCCATCACAGAGATAGTGAAAACACTGGGACTGGCCAATACAACAATTTGGAACATTCTTAAAAAGAATTAATTAACAGGCATTCCTGCAACAGCAAAATGCCTGGAAGACCAAGAAAAGACCACTGAAGTGGATGACCGAGTCCTGTGAAGAAGAACCTTTTCACAACATCTAGTCAAGTCAAGAACACTCTTGAGGAGGTAGGCATGTCATTGTCAAAGTCTACAGAGATGGCTTCATGAATGGAAATACAGATGTTCACAAAAAGGTGCAAAACACTGGTCACTCTTAAAAACAAAAAGGCCAGATTAGACTTTGCCAGAAAACACCAGAAAAACTCTGACAAGTTCTGGAATAAGATACTCTGGACTGATGAGTCTTCAAGATTAACTTGTACCAGAATGATGAGAAGAGAACAGTATGAAGAAAGAAAGGAACAACTAATGCATAGTTAATGCAACACTTTTGTCAAAACTCTTAAAATTAAAGCTGAAAGTCTTGACTTCATTCAGAACTTGAGTGTTTCTTTTCAAATTCAGTGTGGTGGTGTACAGAGGGCAAATTTAAAAAAACACATCTCTGTACTTATGGACCTAACTGTATGGTCAACCATTATGCACTACCTCACATTTCCCTTTTCCTGATCTTATTGTCCCTGCATTTCTGATAAGTGACAGCTGGTGGGAGGAATTTGGTATCAGATAGTCTGATTCGGTTCAGTCCCTAGTATACTGTCCAAGCTGACATGGCTGTCTGCTGCAGCAGCAGTCTGTCTTGTTCACCAAGCAGCTGAGGCATTGTAGAACACAGCTCTCCTACATTATTATCTCAGTCAATATCTTCTGCTGCCAGAGGAGGATACAGATGGACAAGAGATTTGCACTGGGAAACCTGAGCCATAGTGCAAAGAAAGACAGAGGATTGATATGTAGTAGAATCACTTTCTGGAATCTGTTTTTTTTTTTTTTTTTTTTTGGACCCCATGTACACATTGACAAGACATAATTGGGAGATTTTATTTAATACTAGAAAATTGCAGTTCAAAAATTATGCCAATTTCTAAGAATGTTTCAGCATCAGACATCAGTAGATCTGTTTTCTTTCTCTTTCAGAGACAGACATGCATGCCTTCGTAATACTAGCTCTACATTTTTAGAGTTGCTATCCCTGATGTCCCTGTCATTTCATCTTATTCATTGTCATAGTGTGGTTATGGGTGATACAACATTTGCTTTGTAGAGGTTTGGTTGCCAAGACAACAACCTCTGAAATTTATTTATTTTAGTCTAACATGTAATATCAGTACTCTGAATAATACCTTTACCAAGTAAATACTTGGTAAAGGTAAATAGCTTCCTGAGACTTGTAAAAATTTAAATGTGGACTTAGTGCCCTACTATAAAAATGTTATCTTATCTTAATGGATCCTTAATGGTAAATCCTTTGGTCAAAGAAGTTCAAGTTTCCATTTTGATACCTGATTTTTCTTCTATCTACTGCTTGCTGTCTCTTTTGATACAGTTGTGTTTATGTGTTTAAATATAGAGCAGTAACCAGCTGAACGTGCTTCCAGTGTGAGAACATCTGCTTACATAGCCTTGGTTTCTGAGAGAAGAGACTGGATTGCCAAAGCCATTCCTTGTACATATGGAATATGTAACCAAGTGGAGAGATGGGCTCAATATGACACAGATCAACAAGTAACTGACATCAAAATAGAATTTACATACAGATATGCTCTAACAAACAAAGGTGTTCACTTTTATTGGATTTAGTTTTTTCTAAGGGGACTAAGGATGTCTGTTTTCTGTGCAGCAGATAGTTTGGTATTCTGCGACCTCCGGGACAAAATTTGCAGCAATTACTGTAAAACCTGAATAATGAAATAAAATAAAAAAAAGGTTTTGGATTGGCTGGACTTAAATCCGATTGAGATGCTATGGCATGACCTTAAACAGGCCATTCATGCTCGAAAACCCTTTAACATGGAATTAAAATTCTCTTTTAACTGAATTAAAACAATTCTGCAAAGAAGTATGGGCCAAAATTCCTCCATAGCGATGTGAAACACTCATTGCCAGTTATCGTAAATGCTTGATGGCAGTTTTTGCCGCCAAGGGTAGCACAACCAGTTATCAGGTTTCGGGGGCAATTACTTTTTCACATAGGCTGAGGCAGGTTTGGACAGCTTTTTTTACCATAATAAATGCAATCATGATTTAAAACTGCATTTTGTATTTACTCAGGTTATCTTTGTGTAGTATTAGAATTTGTTTGATGATCTGAATCATTTCAGTGTAACAAAAATGCAAAAAAATGGAAGGGGGAAAATACTTCTTCGCAGCACTGTAGTTGCAATGACTGCTTTTAAAGGTTCTGAACTTATGTCAGAGCTGCCTATGTATATGATATTACAAAAGATTTTTTTTCTCAGTGGCTTCCATAAATGCCCAAATAGCCGTGTCATACTAGGAAAGCAGCGTCAGTAAGATCCAGTCTGTTGACTGGAGCAGCAATGCTTTGGTCCCTTTTGTTTCTTCTCCTTCTTTTTTCCACCTACTTGTCAGTGCTTGATTGTTTCTCTTTTGCTTCAACTGGCTCTATCATTTTTACAGCCCCATGACATTGTTCTTTTTTTCCTTCAGTTCCTTCTTTTTTTAAAACTTGATGCAAGCATGGGAATAACTGAAATAGTGTAGGAAAAGGAGATGGGTAGACGAGCAATGACAGAGTGAGTGAAAGAGTTGTGTTGAAAAGAGTGATAAAGAAAATAAAATAAGAGTTCAGGAGGTGAGTAGACAGGGAGGGAACAGGTGTAGAGAGCAGTAAAATGGGTGGAGGAGTGGAGCTTCTAGCAGTGATTACATTGTCCATCAGGCCACAGGATGGCCTGCATCAGCCAACAGGATTGATGTTTGACAGAATAATTAGAAAACTGTCTCAGCCTGTAATCACTGGACCTCATCTTGCCAGAGGAGACTTCCATTCCTTTTCTGCCACATATGGCCACACAAACACACACACACAAACATGCTTGGCTGACCCATCCGTGGTTGACTGGTACATGGAATAGTGAGTTGATAGAGTGGTAAGATGGGGGTGTTCCTGTTTATTCTTAAGGAACCGAAAGAGTTTATTTGCAGAGGTGGGGACAGGAGGCGAATGTGGCACCTCACTCAGTGGTTCAATGAAGGCAGGAGTTGAGAACTTGCTGGTGATTTTAAAGGTGTGGAGCTAGGGTTTATGAACTGGAAGAAAAATGAATTAAGTGGAGTTTTACTAGTAGATGATTGAACAAATGTGATATTGGACTGAAGACCTTTCTAACCTTACTTTAACTCTTTCACTGTCGTCAAAGAAAACTGACAGGCCTCTAGGCATGGTTGCTTGGATTTATTGTTATCATTATTATTTTAAGAAAAAAATATAAAGATTCCATTGAGGTTTGCAACCTTTTTTTCCAAGGTACCTAGCTAACACAGCAGCATTATACAATTACAATATATAGCCAGTAAGAAACCTGAGATTTTTGTTTTTTCTTTATTAGTAGTAGTACGTAGTTCCAACGGCTGAAAACGGCCATCACTTTTTAGCGTCTCTGAAGTATTCTCACAAGACACAAGATGAGAAGCTAGTGGAGTAAACTAAGTAGAGGTCATGCACATGCACAGTTGATTCTTTCGTCCTTCAGAGGCTGTTAACATGATGATTGCTCTCAGCATTTGGAGCTCGTTTTTTATCCCAAAAAAAATACTTGTTGCACTTTTTCTGAGCAAGAAACATGTGACCCATTTTCAGACAATAATGGAGATCTGTGGCACAGATTAATAAACAAAATATGATTCAAGATTATTTCAATTCATTGATGGTTTTAGTCTCTCTATATTTTTGAAAATAGAAACAATATAGAGAATGGTTGGGCTTATCCTTTAAAATGTTGAACCGCATAGGATACATGCAGCCAGTTTAGTGAGCAGCAGTGAACAACTGAACAATTGAATAACAATTCATAGTCCAGTCCATTGCAATGTTTTACAATTGTCTTTATGGATCTTCTTTGCTGCTATGGGTGGTAGCTGTGAGTCTTTCTTTGTGTTTAGATTGTCAAGCATCTGCTCTTCAACACTTTGAGATAGAATAACTTTTTGGAAAGTTAACAAAACAGTCCCAACATAACATAAACCACTTTAGGTAATGTTTTAAAATTAATGTACTGTATAATACAGATAATATATTCATGGTATGGTTGAATGTTGTAAAACACAGAAACCAGCACATTTACTGCTCAATAAATTCTGCCTTTGAGAAACTGGGTTTGCTGGTTTGTGCTTTCTTTTCTTATCATCTACACCAGAGGTCCCCAACCACTGTGCCGCGGACCGGTACAATTGCTGGAGATTGCAAATGACGGTGGCCTTAAAAGTAAGTTTGAGACGATCTCTGCATAACCCACTAGCGTTTTAATCGCCACAAAAGAGATCGGCTTTTCAATCGAATTGGCTTTTTTTTCAACCGGTGGTTTCTCAGATGCGTCTAATACCCGAGTAAACCCTTAATGGTTAATTGATATGTTGCTCTGTTCTCAAGAGCTCCATCAGAGCTCAGCAGGGCAATGTCAGTCTTAGACCACTGGTCACCCCCTCGAAAGACAACTAAAAATCCTTCATATTTCCATATGAGAGTGAACCACTTCTCTATTTAACTTAGCCAGAGTGGAGTGTCGCCAAAAATAGTTGTTGCTTTTCAGTAACTGTCTTGATTTGGTCATTGACAAAGATGGAAAAACAAACCAGTGGGTTTGTGGAGAACAGTTCTATATATAGAGGCTTTGAGAGAGTTGTCAAAGGTTGAAGATAACTTCCCAATTCATCAGAATTACAGCTCTTTAAGGTTATTCCAGCCCTGCTAAATTGCCTCTTGAGCTAAACATGCAGTTGCAGAAATTATTAAGTCCTCTTCTTCTCCTTTTCCTTGTGTTTCATTACTTTCTTTGTATTTCAATACTTTTTCACCCTCTCTGTTTATAATAGCACCAGTGGTCAGCCCCTTACTTCACAGCATCTGCATTTTTTCCCCAATACTGCAGTATATTGGCCATAAGGTATATAAAATATTGCACTGCTATGTGAGGCTGATATTATGTGGTGACATCTCACATTACACCATTTTCATCTGTTCTTGCTTAATTGGCTGCTGTTCCATTCTGTCACAGCTTGGAAGAGCCCCTGAGGTATTGTATGTTCACATTTTCTTAACTGTAAGACTCTTAATAGGCTTTAAGGTGAAAGTGACAGGTATTTCACCTACTATGAGGGGGAGGAGGTGAGGTCAAGAAGTAAGACTAGCAAAGTTCTGTAAACACTCATATCCTGTCAGCTTGTCAAAGAGCAATTAGTGTACTTTCACAAACACTACACAGTTTTCTAATGCCTACGCTGTAAATATGAATATGTAAAGCATTGTTTAATTGGAAATTATTACAGTGAAATCACACTTTTGCCAGTTTAACCAGAAGCAAAAAAAAAACTTAACTTTTAATCAGTATATTTCTCATAATCATTTCTCTCCATTTGACTTGTTTATTCCAACTCTGACAAACATTGGGGTGACTTTATGTAAAAAATCACAGACAATTACCTTCTGAATGCTTATTGTCTAGGTTTGGGTGGCTACTGTTTTTGTAGCTTTTGACCACTGCTACATTCATACCCTGTCTTGTTCTGTAGCCTGACTCCTTCTACAAAAGTCAAATGCTAAGTTGTTTATCCATTAGTGGAATGCACTTCACTAAAGGTGAGCGGATGGCCTGCACATTTAGACATGCAAATCGTGGGGAGGTGACAAAAAAGAGGATTGGGGCAATGATTTGCCTTGCAAAGCACACCCATCTGCCCTTTCGATGGCTCATTGGCTCCCAAGATCAGGTGCAATCTGAACTGGAATCATTTGGATAATTGACCTTCTGTGTGCATACATTAGAATAAATTAATTTTGATTGGCCGTGCGGCATTAGGAACAAAGTGGGAAATGTTGGCTCTTTTATATTCTGCTGCTGGTTTGTTGTACCCAGTCTCCAAGGTGATTATGTATGCCATTCCCCAACTATTATGCATTTCTTCATATTAATAAAATAATTCTTTCTCTGAGCAGAGTAAAGCGCAACACAGCTAGACGCAGAACCATACTGAACTTTTTAGGCAAAGCTTCATACTGACTTAGCAAAAAAAGAATCCACACAAATATGTGTGGGTGTATATGAATATAAATTTGTATGCAGACTTTAGGCGTGTGGGTGGTATATATGAAGCAAAGCACAGCAAGGCCAATTTCAGTCATGTTTGCTGTACACTGAAGACATTTGGGATTAAGATCAAAAGATGAATATTAGACAAAAGTTCAAAATTTCAGTTTTTATTTCCAGGTATTAAGATATAGATACATTTAGCAATGAAGAGCATTACACCTTTTGTATCAGATTACCCAAATTTTAAGTACGGTAAAGTATTGGAACGTGTGACCGACAGGTGTTTCCTGTTAGGTCTGTCCTATGAGATATATTGTTCGAAAAATTTGCTCTAAATGACTACTGATTTTAGCCTTGGGGTTTACTTGTGAAAACTGCATTTATTGTTAAAAATTATAAATCAACACAAACAGGAAAGCTGTCTACAGGAGAAAAGCAAGCTATTCTGAATCTGGAAAAAGAGGCAAAATCAATCAGAGGCATTGCACAAGTTCAGTGTTTCCTACCAAATTACATAAACAGTCAATACATACACACTATGTACAGTGTGCTAATTTCAACAGCCGAACAGTTTTCTAACACGGTCTGCAGTGTCAGCCATACTTGAGTGACTGCATACCTTTATTATTATCTGTGCAAAATAAACTCCAAACTATACAAAGTTCTGCAGAATGACAGCTGATCCAGCGGTTCCATTGTCATCAGAAACAGACAAGAGGTCAGAATAAATGACATCTAATTTCTAAAAAGGTGTTTCCTCATTTCTTGTTTTCTGCTTGAATCTTTTCCACATATCTTACGTTGGCAGGACCAGGTGGGCTTAAGACTCAGACTGAGGGAAGAGTTGCTCATCAGATCTTAACTCGTTTGAACATACACTACTCACAAAAAGTTAGGGATATTCAGCTTTCGGGTGAAATTTCAGGATGAACCTAAAATGCACTATA